>CM021781.1:2592330-2726956 GCA_011076525.1 Nettapus auritus | reverse complement strand
CAGAGCCCTTAATCCCACTTATCCAGCTTATTTCCTCCAAAGCATGCAGGTGTTCATAGAAAGGGGAGGCTAACTGAGCTGCTCAGCTTGTTCTGGGAGAAGTGCAGGCATAGCAGCACTGGGGGTAAAACCCACCACTAAAACTGGGAAAATACTAGGCATTTAGCCCGTGCTACTGAGGTCACAGTGCTCCTTGTCAAACTCACTTCCTTCAAGCTAGAGATGTCTCCAGGCCTGCCTGTACAGCAGGCAGGGCAGGCACAGCCACAATGCCACGCTCCCAGCTGGGGATGCCATCCCTTGGATGGCTGCTTTGACATCAACCTGCTGCGGGCAGGGGCAATGTCAGAGGTTCTGAGGGATGTCTGGGTGCCTGCAGCCCATGGATTAATGTAAGGGATACGTTTGTCAGAGGTGCTCGCACTTCTTGAGAAGAAAAGATGAGAGAACGAGGAATCTCTTCTTCAGAAACACTCAGCTCTCACATCAGCACTCGTAGCTGCCCTGTATTTCCCAAGAGCCCAGAGACTGGGTGCCGAACTGTACAGCAAGCACTGCAGTTTATGTCAGGATACTCAAGGCAAGGTGCTGAGCCCTTATGACCATAATTTGCTGCTCACAAAGGGGTTGAGCTGTTCTGAAAGCCCAGCCCAGATTATGGGCTTCAAATGCTTGAAAATCTGTACCAGAGCTCTTAATCCAGTCTCTGGGCTCATCGTGAATGGAGGCAAGCCATTCACAGAAGGAAAACTTGGCAAAAGCAGCCCTCCTACACTGTATCAGTAGAAACTGCACTCACAGCTGATGCCAGCAGATGCAGACTGGAGAGCAATTAAAGCCTGTGGCAGCCTCTCTCTGCTCAGGGGAAGTGGTGACAAGGGGGCAGCAGCCAGACACAGCAGGTCCCACACTGAGACACGCTTCCCAGGCTGCTCACACCTGGGTGGGAGCTGACTGCTCCCTGGCTCCACTTGAACTAAGCCTGCACGTGCCATGGAGCACGTTCCATGGCTGTCCCAAAGGCTGCAGGTTGTGCATGGGCAGGATCAGTGCGCACAGACACCTTTACCTCTGCAAAACAGGGAGCTCAGTCCTCCTCTCCCAGCAGCAGTACCTCAGCACACTGCTAGCGAGGCTGTTCAGTAGGGTTGGTCTTCCCCTGTTTGTATTTGAAAGAAGAATACTGACCTGAATGTAGCTTTTTTTTTTTTTTTTTTTCCTCTCTTTTTTAAATAGTGTATTCTAACAGCTCTCTTGCAACAGCATACCTACTGCCCATCCAAATTAAAGTCTGTCCAGCTGCTGACCTGAGAGACTTCCCCTGCATAGCTAATCCCCAAGGTCCTTTGCTCGTCTCTGAAGGCCAGGCTGTATGCTCCTGAATGGCCTAGCTCTGTAAATTATTGGAAAAATAGCAGGCTCTTAGCCCATGCTGTTACGGCCACACTGCTTCTTGTACCAGTGAGGTTCCTTCATGCTAGGGACATCTTCAGGTCTATCTGCAAGGGAAAATTATTTTCTCATATTATCTACGCTTAAATTTGGCAAAGAGTCTGGCTGCTGATGCGTGAGATGGAGGAGGATTGAGCTGATAAAGTCTTAGCTGTGTTGCTCAGTAAAATTGGTTGAAGTGGCTAAGAGCTAAGATGGATCTCTGCCATTAACAATCAACTTATCTGATTTAGTGCTTGGATAGCAGCAGATGAACTGATTAAAAGCATGCTGCACTCGTGGCGTCTCACACATCAGTAAGTGAAATATGAAGTGACAGAAGGGCCTGAGAAGTGTTTGCTGCAAGCAGACACAGCGAGTGCTGCAGGAGAGGACGGGTATAAGCGCAGGGGCACGGTGCTGGGAGCACACAGGGAGCTGCCAAGTTCTCCCAGCCCAGGACACCTCAGCAGTGCCAGGTGTGCAGAGGCGTGCGCTGCAGGACGACCTCTGCTCCAAGGCCACCGCCTTTTCTCTTTAGCTTAGCACCATCTAGAGGGATGCATCTGCAAAGCCGAGGTGCCGGGACGCACCAGCTGATGGCACACGCCGGGCAAATAACGCCCATCTGACCACGCTGGTCTGGGGGACAGGAGAAACAACTGGAAAGCAAAACCACAGAAGGGTAGCTCCATCCTCCAGCTGTCCTTCCCATCTGGACAAACACGAGGCTGTGCTGCAGCCACCCCCCTCATCCTGGGGAGCTCTTCTGTGAACGGGCAGATATCCTCCCAGAGAGGGGTGGAGGCTGTGGATCTGGGAGCAGGATCTGGGGGGGCTTGGCAGGAACAGGATGCTTTTTTTTTTTTTTCTTCTTATCTTTATTTTTTAGTTTTAAAACACCTACAGATCTTGCATCACCTATTCCTGCAGGCTTCAACTCATCTGCTGATGCAACACGAGCCTTCTAGGCTTAAGAGCCAGCATCTTTCCTCATGTCCATTCAAGCCCTCGTCTTTTTCACCAGCACTGCACAGGAGCACATCACAATGCCTGCTGAGGTAAAGGTGTCTGCGCGGAATTTCAGTTTTCAGCCCCGTGCATCACAGCTTACTGAAAAGCTCCTGACATGAAACACCGGAAGAAGACCAAAGGCGAGGTGCAGTGACGTTATCTCCTGTCTATCTCACACCATGATCTTGCACTTTCTTCTGCAGCAGCTCAGGCTGCCGGCTTGCAGCGCCTTGACACGCAATACCCGCTCATCATCAGCCACATCTCTGACCTAATACAATCCCAAGGCAAGGTCATCGAGTTCAAAGTCTAGCCAGCCTGATGCAGCGAGGAGTGGTTAGTGGGAGATAGGAAGTACGTTGCCCTGTTCAAAGGGCAAATCACAGCCTTCCAGAGCTCTCCTTTGGATTAAGGAAAAAGTAGTGAGAAACACAAACAGAAAGGTTTGGCAAAGGATGCACAAGGCTTGTATTTCTTTATTAACCGGTTGCAGTGACCCTGGGGACACAAATCACCACCCCTCCTCCTCAGCAGTGCTCAGGAGGTGGTTGGACATGGGAAGGATCCCAGAGACACCAAGACCAAGCTGCTGCCTGCGTCTTGTCTGCTGGGGATCACCCTGTGCACTTTGGGGCATGGTGCAAAGGGGCTGGGGAGGGAAGGACAGTCATGCTGAGAAGTACCTGCAGTGCTCAGACAGCAGCAGGAAAGAAATATCCTTTTACAAGATAATCTTTACAGTCCCTTCCCACCCAAACCTTCCTTCGCAGCTGCTCCATACAACCCAAGCACACACTACAGCAGTCCTCCATGGCTCAGCTGGGAGGCTGAAGTACAGGATTGACTTCTCCTGCCTCCAACCCATCTCTGCCAGCCCCCAAGCACCAGCAGCCGCTCCTCCTGCTGGCACCAAGCCTCGTCTGCTCAGCCGATGCTCCCAGAGCTTCCTGCTCCCCTGCCCACGCCCCGCTGCACCCACAGGGAGCACGTCACCGAGCAACATCCCCATCGCCAGCCCCGCAGGAGGAAGGAGGAAGCCAGGCTGCAGAGGCACAAAACCACGGCAGAACTGGCTGTGAGAGAGCCAGACAGGCTCGCAGGGAAGGACAGCCTTGCTGAGCCCAGGAGAAAATGGTTTGAGTAATTATTAACGGTAAGGAAAGCTTTCATTTGAGGTGAGAGAGCTTAAGAGGGATTTCTGCAGGGTAATACTCTGCATATTTTATGCTTATGGGAGGAGAAAGGCTGGTGATAGAGTGGTTTGAATCACAGCCCTGATGCCAACAACTCCCTTCCAGCCTCTTAGCTCCACTCCCTCCATTTCCAGTCTTACTTTTGGCTGTGACCTACCAGGGGCACGCACAACCCCCAGCAGATCCTCCTCACCAGGGCTCCATCTCTCTCAGCCCTGGGCTGTTTGGGGAGGGCTTTCAGCATAACCTGAGCTTCGTGTTGCTGCAGTTTGCTGACAGTTGTTGCCCCCCCTCCCCAGCTTGCCGCTATGTGGCCAGGAATATGGGGACCCTGTGCTGCCAGCAGCCCCAGGAGCCACCACCCCGCCTGGAGCAGGCAGCCCCACAGAGAAGTCACCAAAGTAAGTTGTTTCGGGGTTAAAAGCTGTGGTGTGTGGACATGTCCTGATGAAGCACAGCCATCCCAGAGCTTCCCATCCATGCTGCCAGCCTTCCCCAGCCCCTCCCTGGCCCATTTCAGCCCCCAAAACCCCTGTGGTTCAGCAGATCACTCACACAATGCCCCACAAGCCACCACCCTCTCCTCCAGCTGCCCCCGATCCACCACTGGAGGCTGCTCCCACATCACCCAGACACACTGCTCAGGAGTTAAAGCTCAAGTCAAAACTGAAATGCTCCCTGAGCAGCAGACAGAAGAACCTCAGAACTCACCAGCACCATTTCAGTGGTCCAGCTGAATCATGCCCAACTCTCTCTCGGGCAAACAAGCCCAGAGCTGCAGCCAGGTGTGACCGTGCAGCCTCCTACCCCTGCCAGGAGCTGAGGACTGCAGGAGGCCAGGCTCTTCCCTGCTGCTCCCACATGCTGGCTGCCTGGGGGGCTATAAACCCTCATAACATCACCTTGCTGTAGAGATACAGGCAGATCCTTAACGGAGAAGGAGGGGGGATGGGGGATGTCTCTCATCATTAATGCTTTAATTAAGTGCAAATGAAGGAAAAGCACGACATCAACCATCTGGCCTGCAACGGGAACCAGAGCATGGCAGGTGCTTTGGTGTGTTAGCAAGGGGAATCAAACTCCTCTGAGCACAGTTAAGCTCGTTCCCTGCTGTTAACTGCTGGGTGTTTGTTACAATCAGGGGAGCTGTGCCAATTAGCACTAACGGAGGGTCCACAGCAACCCCCCAGTGCTGTGGATGAGGGGGCTGCATCCTTTCCTGGGGACACCAGGGCTTACACGAGGGACCTGCTTGGTAAGGGCTTGGCTCAGCTCCATCCTCTGGGGCAAGGCCCTTGCTGGGGAATTTTGAAGGTAGAGCAAATACCATTCAGTGGGGTGATGTTTTTGTGGTGCCTCCATGCTGACTGAAGCTGTGGGCTTCCCAAGTGATGTAAGGAGTGCCTCCAGTTCACTTTGTGCTGCCAGCACAAGCTGTGTGCTCGGTCTGTGCCTCCTGAGCAAGGAGTGCTGTGGTATCCCGGAGCTGTCAGGATGGAGCGAGGAGCTCACAGATACCACCAGCTCCTGGTGGGATGCAGGGATGATGCAGGGGCACCAGCAGTGTCCAGGACATGGCATGGAAGCTGCTGAGCTTCATTCCTGGACCCTGCTGGAGAGCTCTGTGCTAAAACCTGGCCCAGCTCCCTGCACTGACCTAGCACTGGCCAGGGCTGCCACCAACAGGTTTTCCAAGCAGCAGTTCACATCCCAGCCTTGTCCCTTCAGGAATGATCTTTGTCCGTGGCTAATCCTGACCCCCGCTCCTTTCCCTGATTCTTGTGCATTTGCAGATGTAAATGCGGTGGTATCAGCACCTCCCCAGGCCACAGCCTCAATTTCTACGAACAACGACATGGCCCAAGCCCAGCCCTGCAGGTCCTGAGGGTAATGGCCCTCATGGTCCTCTCCTGAAGGCCACGAGCTGCCACCCACCAGCCTCCCAGGGGATCTGTGTGCTGGGAATCCTGCAGCCCAGGGACTAGGAAAAATCAGCAAATCCCTCCTGTACCTGCTCTTGGCACAGAAGCACAATGACAGAGAACATCCTGATCCGTCTCCCTACCAGAAATCTCCAGATGGCAGAAAAGATGTGTAACAACGTGCACCAGGTGCTCCTGGCACTTCTGGGCCATGGGGAAGAGCACGAGCCATTGCATTCCACCAGCAAAACAGATTTTTATGCTGTGAAACCAAGCTGTGCTCCCAATGACATCACTCTACCTTCAGACCACTTCCAACAAGGTAAAATCAACTCAGGAGCTGGAATGTGAAGTCCGAGAGCCTAGCCCTGTGGAAATCCCACGATATTTTGAACACCCCCATGCCCAACAAGCCGGTGACCCAGCACAACGCGCAGCACACCGAGGGCAGAGGGGCTGCAGGGACCACCGCCGCATCCCCCCACCAGCAAACCCCATGCCGTCACAGAGCAATGAGGGCAGAATTGCAAAGCCCACCCGTGTGGGGACAATTCTGCCTGACCCCCTCCTGTGACAGCCCCAGCTGAGACAGAAATAAAGGTGGATAGAAGGAGGCTGGCAGGGAACATGGTGGCTTTTTCTCCTGGAGGGGATTTGCTGTTGTTACAGTGTTCACACAGAGAGGGGGGCATTGGGGGCATGATGCTGAGGACAGGGAAGACGTTCCTTATCTCTCCATTGCTCCTGATGGAACGAGGTGGGACCAGGAGGAGGGAGCGGAGTAATCCCACACCTCAGGGCAGAGGTGGCACTTGGCTCCAGGTCCCCAGCTCCCTGTCTCTTGCTGCCACCACAGGCAACAGCTTGGCCTGCAGTGCCATAGACTTCCCTGGTATGGTGCCACATGAGGAAGAGATGATGGCAGGGTGGGGTGGCCGTGACTGAGGGACGTGCATGTCTCGTGCCCCTGATTTTAGAGCCTTTCCTCACTTTGTGTGCACCAGGAGACCCACATGAAGCTGTGCTCCAGTGCTGCAGGAGATGGGATGGGGGGCACCGTGCATGCCATTCCCTCCCATACTCCATGTGCTGGGGTCTCCTGCTCACCACTGGCTCCTCAGAGGGCCCTTTTTAAGGCCTAATCCCATGGATTGTCAAATGTCCAGCACCTCATCCCAGGGGAGCTTGCAGAGGTGTCAGGCACTGGGCGCTGCCCTAACCTGCCCCATGAATGGCAACTTGGACGAGGTCTCAGCCACTGACTTGGCAGCGCCTGGGACAGAATAGAGCTCCCTGTCACCAACAATTGCATGCCACAAATCCGGAGCAAACGCCACATTTGTAATGCACAGCTGTTCCCTGTCCTTCTTCCAAAGAGCCCATGTACCACAGCACACCGGTGTGGGGCTGCTGTCTCCAGCTGTTCCCTGCTGCTCTCCAGACCCTTGGGTCAGACCAGGGGCCACCCAAGGGTGCTCTGAGCAGCCACAAGATTGTTCCTGGCACCCAAAGCAGCTCTTCCGGGCAGAGATTGGGGCCAGGCCAGCAGATTTCAAAGGCCAGCAGCTTCCCGATAACTTGCTTGTTTATTAGAGTTCCATTCGTTCACCTCGATAAGTCCAGGATGGGGCTTACAACCCTCTCCTCTGCTTCTCCTCGCTGCTGTGCATGGACAATCTGTGTTTTGGCTTCCTGCAGCCCCCAGGGGTCACCTGCCCAGGAGGCAGCACTGCTGCGTGCTGAGCACGGCGCTCTGGATGAACTGGCACAGGCAGGGCACGCTGCTGGGCTCCATGTGCCCAGCTGCTGTGGTCAGGGGGAGCCGGCCGCTGACCAGGAGCCGGACGTAGCAGCCGCTGAAGATGACCAGCAGCTGCTGAGCCATCACCTGGAACGAGCAGGAGAGGTATCAGCATCTACCTGTGTGAGGAGCACATGGTACATTGAACACCATTTGTTCCTCATTCAAACGTTGTCCTTGTCCGATAGAAGCAGGGCAGGAGCCAATGACAGATACGTAACTGCCCCAGATCCCCTTCTGGTCAGCAGTGCTGGCACGCTGTCCCCACAGGACGGTGACATTAAACGAGCCGCTGCCAACCACCTGGTCCAGCGCCATGCTTGGTGCCAGCAGCGAGGCCAGCCCAAGGGCAGGGGGCTGCAGGGGTGGGGGGTCAGGGAGCCAGGCTGCTCAGGGACCCTCCTGCTCTGTCACCAACTCCTGTTGATTTTTTTTTTTTTTTTTTTGCCTATAGACAGCTGGAGAGCTTCAGCCTGCAGGGATGTCACCTGCATCAAATTTACTTAGTAACAGTGAGCAGAAAATTGCAAAATAAATCAAAATAATCTCTTTGAAGGGTCTTGCTGAGCGGGAATGAGGACACATTTGTCACTCAGCAGGGCACAAGTCTTTGAGGGCAGAGTCTGTGGAGGAGACGAAGGCTCAGCATGGCCAGGCCCAGCCCCAGCCTGGACATGGGCACCAGGTCCCTGCACGGACCCCGGGGAGAGGTCGGCTTCCAAATGGGGACCAGGAGGAAATGCCTGGCCCAAAAAAGAGACAGCATCAAGGCCATAAGCATTGACCGCCCAGCACTGCCAGCCCTGGAGGAGGTGTTGGTGGACCTCCAGGTCTGCAGGTGTTTCTACAGGGCAAAAGGAGGTGTTCCCATGGCGGTGTCTGCTGGGACGAGGTTGGGAGGTGCCCCTGGAGGTGTTCTGCCCATTGAGGAGGGATATTTCTCCTTACCTCTGGTGGGCCCTCGGGAATGAGGTGGAGCAGCTGGTTGCACATCACGGGCTCATTCTTGAAGTTCGTGCCATTGGATAGGAGAGGGGACTCCTCACACGAAGCCTCCTCCACTGCCGGCTCGGGCTGAACCACCACCTCCATAATGACGCACAGCTGGTCCAGGCTGTGCCGCAAGCCCGACTGGAGGAGGGGGAGAGTTTGAGGCAGCAGCGGTGTCCTCAGGACACCACTCAAAACACATGATTTCCTATCAAAACTATCCTCCCAGGAGTTAAAAAATATATATATATGGGATTGTGGGATTGGCTAAGAGCTGTTGCCAGCACTGGGAGCTGAGAGCCTTCATCCCACAAGGAAAGGTTGGACGTGGTGCTGAGGGACATGGTTTAGTGGGTGACATTGCTGGTAGGGTGATGGTTGGACCAGGTATCTTGGAGGGCTTTTCCAACCCTAATGATTCTGTGATTCTGTGTGGGGGCAGCCTAGCACAACGAGGCTGGGCTTTAGGGACGATGTGTGTGACATCAGCCCCTATGTGCAGTGGTTCATTACGGTCAGCCCTCGACCCATGCCTATCAGTTCATCCAGGGAGGTGAGCAGCCATGGGATTTGGGGGCAAGCACCACCTCACATCCTGTCCTGTGGCTGTCGCCGGCCAGCAGTATGTGGATATCCATGCAGCCACAAGGAGGAAGAGACTTTGTGAGGGACAAGAGGATGAAAATCCATACAGCTAGCCCGGTGTGGTGTTTAGTTACTCCTCAGGCGATCTCATTTATTTCAGGAGGACAGCTCAAGGTGTCAGCTAGTTCCAACAGCGACACATGCTGTCAGATTTCATCCCTGACTCCTAGCAACTCCTCTAACAAAGGTCTCAGTTAATTATCTAGCCATGCACAGCTGTGCAAAATGAATTCCTATTGAACTGTGCACCAGTAGATGCAATTTGTCCCCGTCCCAGTATACAGCAGGGGATGCCCAGAAGGCAACTCCAACACATGCTTCTTATCGCCCACCTCCGCCCCACCAAAGCAGGGCCCTAGGGGTGGCCGCATGCTTTTGTCCCCTCAGGCTGTGCCCACTGTCCTTTACCTCTTGCGTCCGCCGCAGCTCAGCAAGGTGGGATGACAAGGACTGGAGACAGCGCTCAGGGCTGAAGTGCACAAACCACAGCTGGGATGAGTGGGTTAAGGACGGGACCTCTCCACAATGTCCCCTCCACAGCCCTTGCCTTGCTGGAGACCTCGCAGAGGTAGCTGGTAGGTCACGCTGACTTAGCCCCCCCCAAACTTCTTCCTGCAACCCTCTGTTTCTGGGGACCCATTCCATTTATTTGTACAAGATTTGCTGTACTCACTGTACAATAGAGGAACTGCTTGCCAAGAGTCTGCCACGGGGATGTGAGTCCTGCTTCGAGAGCAGGAGCCCCCCAAAGGCAGCCACATGCTGTCAGCCAAGGGACTCAAGCTCAGCGAGGAAGCCATAGGGATAACACAGACATGGCACCACAGCGGGCAGAGGAAGCCTAAACCTGTGGGTTCTTTCTGCTCAGGCAGTTCTGGGACATGTGAAAGCTGCGATAGTCCTCACTTACTCAGGTGTGAAACTACACTGGGCTGAACAAACATGTAATTCAGGTTCTTCAGTGCTTTCTCCTCGTGCTGCATGACCTCACAGCTGCCACTGCTGCTCCTGTCCTCCTCGCTGCTCCTCTCTCTGCCCCCATGCTTTGCCTCTTTCCCTCTCCATTTGTATTTCATGCCTTTCAGTACCCTGGGGGTGGTGTGAGGTCCACCTGCCATGTGCTCACTGCATGAAATCAGATTCTCTCATGCCTGAAGGGGGGAGCCTGGGGCTACAAATGACTCCTGAGAGCCTAGGCACTTGGATGTTGCTGGCTGAGCTCCCTCTGCAATGCACAGCACAAGCTCCCAGGGAGGGGATTTCTCTGTTGTTTTGTTTTGCCATAGGCACATTGCTGTCACTCTGCTGTTAGTAAGAATCATCTTTGTCATGTAAACACAGTATCATGTAAACACAGTACACTTGCAGGAATAATTGTCTGCCCCAAGGACTAATTTCACTTCCCTGTTTTAAACTCTTTATTTCCAGTGGCCTTTGGGTATATCTCAGTCCCTACGGACAGGAGAAGAAAAATACCCAATTTCCCATGCCATCCAATAGGAGAGAAAAAAAAAATCCTAGAAATGCCACCCTGTGGAAATCCTCCTTAATCACCACATCAATAAATACCCTCCCCATCATTAGCTACCCAACAGGGATACGAGCAATTCCGCACAGAAAGGATACTTGTAGGATGCTGTGTGGCCCATCCAGGACATCTGTAATCCCCAGAATTAAACTGTGTTTGATAAAGAATTCATTGACAGCTGCCAGCCTCACATCTGTATTCATATTTATCTATTAAAGAATACAGGAAAAATTAACATGCTCTGTGACAAAACCTGGGCCAGCCTACAGCTGCAGACGATCCTGCAGGCTGCTGGATGCCCCCAAACACTGTCTCTCTGAAAGGAAGGCAGCGACAAAGCTGAAGCCAGGGCAGGGTTGTCAGCAGCCATCAGCATGGCCTTGCCATTCCCGGCTGATGTCCGTGCAGTCAGGGATCTCGCTAAGGGTTACGTGTGTTACAGACAAGATTTGTGAAGCGGATGGGCTTCCAGCATCGTGTCCTCTCTTCCTTCCCCCAGCTGTCCTTAAACGAAGGATAATTCCATGGGTTAGGAGCTGCCTTTTTATGCTGGGCCTGGGGCAAGGCGAGTGCAGAAGCAGGACCGGGCCCTGCTCTGCTGATCGCCCCATGGGGCTCCCTACCAGCAGTGGGAGCACAAACCATGCAATGGTTGCTTTTTCCCCAGCAACAGCAGGCACTTCGAGCCAGCTTTCACCTACTTTGTAGGCGTTACGACACCTAACTCTATAATACCCTTGCCTGAACCAGATCTCTGAGCCTGCTCTAAAAATACTCCTACCACCCCCGATAGCCATCTTCTCCATCTGCATCTAGGAGGTGAGCCAGGTCCCAGCACGTTGGTGGGAGGGAACCCTGCTCCCTGCGCTCTCTGTGTCTGCACACGAGCCACCTCCTCTCACCTTCCTCTGTCGCCGGTCGAGGACCAGTATCACGACTATGGTGATGGCCACAGCAGCCAGGGTCACCAGCACGCTGGCCTCCCAGTAGCGCCCAAAGGAACACAGCTGGACTGTGGAGTAAATGTTTGTCCAGAGAGACATGTAGAAGATCTGTGAAAACCCAGAGAGATGGATGATTTGGATGATGCTCAGAAAACTGTGGAAGGGAGAAAAGTCAAGGGGAGAAGAAACCCTGCCATAAATTAATTAAGTCACCTGGGATTTTTCAGAGGGTGAGAAAGGGCAGGTGTTCTTTCCAATAATAAATGGGGGAGAAAAGGGTCTACAAGGACTGAGCGAGCACTAGTTTATTATAAAAAACTACCAACCATCAAAGTCAGAGGCTGAACTCTTAATGATGATTCATACCTAGGAAGGATTTCAATCCAGTTCTTCCATTTATATAAGAAATGCACTTGCTGAAGCATATTGATAATACTTGTAATAGTCCCTCTATTTAGAGAGCTCCTATGTCAGAGCACTCAAGGTGGCGCAGAGGCTGCTCAATTACAGCAATGCTCAAATGATGGACGGTGACACGGGGCTCAAGGACTATGCTAAGGAATAGCAACTGTGGTCTTTGCATAAAAACCAGCAAAACTGAATTTGTTTGGCCTTTACTTCAGGTGTCATGCACCTGCACAGAAGACTGCCTAGAAGCAAGTGTGGTATGTGCAGCACAGCTTGTCACAGCATCCCCTTGCAGTGATACAACTCATTCCGTCCCTGCAGGTGCCCAAGGCCAGGCTGGATGGGACTTTGAGCAAGCTGATCTGGTGGGAGGTGTCCCTGCCCACAGCATGGAATTAGATTATCTTTAAGGTCCCCCCAAAGCCCTTGAAACAGCAAGCACCAACTCCTGCAACATCAGTGGAAGGAGAATACATACACAGACTATCAAAACAACAAAACAAAAAAAAAGCATCTAAAATGAAGGAGTCAGTTTATATCACACCTTCAGCATGCTGGAAAGTAACCTTAAGGTAGCTGCTAGTGGCTGGGGTCTTTGGATGAGCTTGTCTTGCCAGAAGAAGCAAAGCAAGACTACACAAACCACTTGGTAACCTACATTGCCTGGGCCATTGGTCTGAATGAGCATCAGGACCAGGTCATCTTCATGTTTTTAAAATCAAGTTAAAAAGAGCCTGATGGGGTACTACGACCTCAGCAAATGCTGGTTACCAGCCCACTCCAAGGGGACTACCAGAAAGAGGTTGGGGAAGGCGTCTCGCCCTGGTTTTGGATACATGTCTATGGCAAGCCTGGGAGAGACCCGCAAGAGGCCCTTACCACAGCGATGGCGATCTGGAATGCCCTGGAGTTGTAGAACATGTACCGTCGCACTTCGGGCTTCAGAATGGCCTCCTGGATTAACCTCCTCCACTCGTCTGCTCCCACCTGCTCGGGGAACAACCTCAGGTCACCAGCGTGGGGCTCAGCACCACCAGAACAGGGCTGGGCAGTGCTGATGGGGCCAGGCCCCAGCAAAGCAAAACGGGCCCCAGGGCACAATCCTGCAGAGTGAACTGGCCCAGGCTCCATTCCCATCTGTACAGTTGTCACAGACCGAAAACCTGTGTCCTTGCCTCATTTGCAGTGAGTGATATCTCCCTGGAAAGCACAGGGAAAGTCACAAGAGAAAAGCGTGCTTTTATGACAAAGGACAAGGCGAGACAGATTGTCCCAGGATGTTCCATCACACCGGCGTGCTCTCAAGCAATTCAGCTGAACCTAAGCTGAATGGGTTTCTTCACGGAGGTTTAAGCCAAGATCATTACAGTTGACTTGAAGTCAATGAGGAATAGATTGAAATTAAACTGAAACAAGTCACTTTTAAACCAAAAAAAATAAAAAATAAAAATAAGAAGTGCCTGTGATCCAGGTGCAGGTGCAAATGGTGCCAATCCAGCACCCACTCCTACAGGGCCCCATGGGAGTGTGGAGCTTACCTGAACCCCAAGGGACTTCAGCTTCTCTGCACAAAGCTCCATGTCGAAGGAGGTGGCCGAGCAGTTATTGTCCATACTGAGCGCCATGAGCACCTGCCCGTTGGGGGGATCTGCAAGAGGAACACAGGCCACCCCTACATGCGTTAACTGGGTGCAGAACCCCCTTGGATATTTCTAAGAGCATCACAAAGAGCTCTGAAAGCAGCCCAGGGGCCTGCTATCCCCTGTAAGGAAGGCACATACGAAAAGGGAGGAAACCCAAAACACATTCCAGGAGCAAGCAGTCACAGATAACGTGATGCTCTGACCGTCAGCAGGATAACGCCTTGTCTCGCTGATCCTTAAGTGGGAGGACAATGGACTCAGGCTGCTCGGTACTGGTAAGGCTCTCTCAGAGATTCCTGGTTCCTGCCCACCCCACCCACCCAGAGGAAACTCTCCAGCAAACAAATCAAGGTGTTTTCCAAAAACCACATTGTCTGGGATGTGGCAGGGCTGTCCTAAAGCACGATCCCTATGAGCCTCTGGTGCCCAGGTCCCTGCTTTAGCATTGGCAGTGTGGCTCTGCTCAGGGCTCCCTGTGATTCCTGGCTTCAGCTAGGGCTAGGATCAGAAATGTATTCTAGGGACTGAAGCTGCAGTCAGGAGCCCAGGAAGCATGAGGACAGCCTGCCCTAGATTTGAGGAGCCAGCTGCTCAGAGCTGAGGCAGAGCAGCCTTGGAGCTGCAGAGCAGAGCTGTGATCTGCCATCCCATCTGGCACTCATCTAGAGTTTACACAAGCTGAGCTATGCCAAGAGGAAGAGATCGGATCCAAAGAAGTGGCATGTTCAGATGAGATCCTGTTTCACTGACACGTTTCACTCAATTTTCCTGCTCCTCTGCAGCTCCGGGGCCAGCCAAGCATCCCCTGGGGCTGCTCCCTGACACCTCCTGCTCAGTGCTCTCCACTCTGCTGTGCTGGCTGAAAGGCAGCGCACACTCACCGTTCCCTTCTCTCCTGCTTTCATCTTCCATCTTCATCATCTCTTCACTGCTCGGGAACAGGAGATGACAAATAAAATGAGGCAATTGCATTACAAAAGGGCGTGACTGCATCAGCTCCAGATGGGAAGAGTAGATGCATCTGAAACCTCCAGGATAACAACGTCCTGTTTGTTTGCTGAGCTTAATCTCCTCCAGACACTGAGCCATGGAGGTGGTGAGGATGAAGCAAGAGTGAAAACAAATGGGCTGGGCTCTCCTGTTCCCCACGGCTTTGGTCAAACTGCTTGGCACAAAGCCTATCGGGTGCCAATATCAGATACATGAAATTCACAGAGGGGCTCAGCTTCTTGGCCCCTGCTGGGGCAACGAGATCTGCTTCACTGCCCTGCAAGCTGAGTGCTAAGGAAGTGCTGTGAATTGAGCAAGCAAGAACCTGCTGAGCACAGCACGCAGGGCTCACTGCAACAGGACACCCATGGCACTACCTTCTTCCTCTGCAGAGTACTGAAGCATGGCTACAGAGAGGGAGCAAATTGATACTGGGCAAAGCACAGGTCGAGTTTCCCAAAGATTGCTTGACTTTTGAAAGCTGAGAAAAGAGGAATTCAGAGGAGCTGGGTTTCAATAGACGTCCATTCACTCCTAAATATCAGGCTTTCCAAAAAAAAGTAAAATGTATCCAATCCCTTCCCCAGACGCTGAAACATCCATAACATTTACTTACTTTTGCAAATGAGGTGCTGTCAGTGAGCAACGCTGAAAAACCTGCCACCTGCCATTTTAAGGGCACTGTGCTCAGCACTGCATTTCTCAGCACGTTCCCAGAATCAGAGAGCAGCCCAGGTTGGAAGAGGACCACAAAAGACCACCCGGTCCAGCCTCGCTCACTTACCTTTCGCCCACTGCAGGGATCCTTCCTTTAAATCACTTTTGCAGTAGAAGAGGGAGGAAAGTGATCCATTTTTCTCAATCCCACCAGCTTGGCTTTTATAGGCCATGCTGATACCTCTCCCTCGGGGACTCTGCGTCGTGTTGTCAGAAGTTCAGCACTTCATCTCCCTCCCTTATCTTTGGTGGCTCAGAAACACCCAGGCAGCAGGCAGCCAGCTTGCTCTTCCTGCTGGGGACCAGGTTGTGAAATCTTCACTCACACTCCCACTGGAGACTTCCTCGAGATTCTGCTTTCCATGAGCAAGGAGGCATTTTCTAGCCCTGAAAAGAGGAAGGAAAAATGTTCACATCTTGCAGAGAGAGCAATTAAAGGGTGAGAGCACAGAGCCCTTGGGTGCACCCTGCTCTTCGGAGCCTGCCCCCTGTGGATGTTACCACCGGGCGGGTGGTGGCCGGCCACGAGCGCAGCGTGCACAGGCTCTCCTTTTGCTCGAAATAAGTTTTTTTCTGCTGCCACTAGGTGAAAAAGTCATCTCCAGATATTCCTCAAATTATTCCAATGTCCTTAAATATTCACACTTTGCAAAGAATCAGTCATGGAATAGAAAGGAATTCTCTTTGTAAGGGCAGAGTGGGGAATTCCCCGGCACACGCTGCAGTCAGCGCAGGAAACATGCACGCACCTGTGCAGGGCCGAGCAGCCCTGCTCAGCCAGCAGCAGCTCTTTGGCATGCTCTGCTCATCTCTGCCACCCTCCTCTGCTCCCTAGGGTGCCCTCGGGTTTCCCGTGTAAATGCTTCTGGCGTGGGGCTGCAGCCCCCAGGAGCTGCGGGTGGCTGTTCAAACACAGGGCGTGCAACTCCAAAGTTTAATCACCTTCCATTCAAGCAGCTCAGCTGCAACCCTGCCGGCTCTCCAGAGCTCTCATTTCATTTTAACCTCAGCTCCTGTGTTGCTTTGGCACCAGGAGCCTGGTTTGAAGGTCCCTTGTGGATCTCAACAGCTCTCCTTCAAAAAGGATTGCTTTTCTTTCTTTACCAGTGGCTGTTGTTGCAATCAGCCCCTTGCACAAAGCCAGGAGAGTCACCAGCGAAGGACTGTCAGACCGGAAACTGAGGCAAGGGAAGCGGCACAAAAGGTTCAGATGGTTGCAGAAAACCTGCAAAGGGCTGGAAACTCAGCACTCAAAGGAGCCAAGCCATAGTACACAAGATGTGTATTGTGCCTGGGGATGGCCGCAGCACCTACTGCAAACACTGGCTGCTCCCACATTTTTACGGTTTTACTCCAGAATGAGTCTGCTGCATGTCCAGTCCCTGCGCAACAGCCCCTGGTGAGGCACCCAGAGAGGATCACGCTGCTCTGCAGTGCGTTTTCCTCGCAGAGCACGGGCTGACACGTTACACAGCACATCCCCACACACCGAAAGGGAACTCAGGGAATGTCACTTCCTTCCCCTTGGCCTTCGATCCCTTCAGTTTAGTGTCAAACAGAAGAGAAAATGAAAAACAAGACAAAACAAAAAAATAAAAATAAAATGAGAGAGAAAACAGGAGACAAAAGAAAAACCCAATTAAAACCTGCCACCCTGCTCTTGCTGCTGCCACGTTACGTTAGTGATGAAGGTGCTCTGTGCAGCTGACTCCAGGACCCACTGAGCCTTCCCCAGCACGGGCAAGCCCAAAAACAACAGAAGCTTTGTTTTACACCAATCGTGCAGTACAGACCTCATTTGGCTCCGTTGCCTTTCATTGCAGAATGACTGCCTGTGCGGGGGAGGTTGGTTCCCCCTCATCTTCCCCTGCCTTCTCCCGTGCTAACATGAGGGTATCCTTACCTCCTGCACTCTTTATTTTTTATGCAAAGCCATTCCCTTTGCCTCCTTCAGCCTAAGTCCTTCCCAGACACCTCCAAGCCCCAGCCATCTCAGCAAGTCCTGCTGCTGCATTTCTGGAGAGGCTGCCAGAGGCTTACCTCGCCCGGCTTGCCTCCTGGTCCTGGGGTGCCGGCTCAGCTCCCTCACCTCCTCCTCCTCCTCCTCCTTCTCCTCACTGTCCTTCACCTGGCACTGCTGGGCTCCGCGCTGCCCCACTGCAGGATGGGGAGGTCCCAACCCGAGCGGGGGACACAGCAGGGCAGCTTTCCCTGCCTCTCCCTGGAGGACGAGCGATGAGGCACCGTGAGCTGAAGGCGAGACGCCTGCGCCCCCGCACTCCCTGCTCTCATTACCCCAAGCTGCAAGCACCGACTTGCAAAATCTCCCTGGTGCATGTGACTTTTCCCCAGGCTCGCTTCCGAGCCGTGGTTTTAACCCTCTGCAGTTCCTCAGAAATGCTTCCCCATCAGGTGCAGCCATGGGGGAGACCCAGCAGCAGGAGCTGGAGTCACCTTTTGAAGGGTGGGGGTCCGGACCTGGACCCCAGAGGGCTTCTTCAGAAGGAGCGTGAGCTGAACAGTGGCACAGTCAGAAGGCTCTCCTCCTCCTCCTCCTCCTCCACCAGCCAGGCAGGATTCACCAAATACAAATCCCAAAGTTGCATCAGACGAGTCGCCGCGAATACATGAGTCAGAGCCAAGCATCGGCAGTGGGGCTGGAGAAATCAGGAGAGGTGAGCAAAGACCTCAAGGCTGAGAACGCACTGCTGCCGATTTAGCAAAGGGTTGCAGCGAAGCACAGAGGGGCAGAAGTGATGGGGAGGGACCCGCAGCCCTCCTCAAAACAGGAGGCTGTGCTGATAACGGAGGGCGGGTGGGGTTTCCTCTCCATTACGTGCACCAAAGAGCAAAGAAGGGTCAGACACGCAACCAGATAGACCCCCAAAACATTTCACATGCTGGGGGCAGGGCCCTGCCTTCAGGCCAAGAAGTAGCACTGGGGATCTCAACTGCAGAGCCCACCAAAAGCTAAAGGATCCCCAAAGGCTAAGAACAGAGTCAATGAAATATCACAGTGCCTGCTAGTGAACAGTTAAAAAAAAAATAAAATGCTTCATTGCCCTGCCAGAGGACACTTCCTGGAGAAAAGGCTGCTCTGCTCTCTGAGGGCTCAATTTCTGCAATCCTGTTGGCTCCAGACTTTGCTGAGCAATGTGTTCATTAAATCACATGGCTGCACGGGGAAGAGAATTGCCTCCAAAACCACTTACCACATGGGATCTTGTTACACTGGGAGCTGGCGAGTCACTGAGTAACATCACCCAGGTACTGAGAAAATCAGATTAATCTCGCCGCCGCCACTGGCTGAGGCCCGGCTCGCATCCCCACCCAAGGCAGGCGAAGCGTTGGGCTCTCTTGCAAACACTCATCAGATCTGGCTTCGTTTCCTCCCCTTCTTGCCCATGTAAGGAGCCTGACAGAGGCAAAAACAGCGACCAAAGTGCTTAGAAAGAGCATCGTCAGCTCGCTGTGGAAAAGTGCCCAAGGCAAAATTCTGTGGGGGTAAGAAGCCTGAAAGCAATTCCCCTAACTACCTGCAGCACATACACCGTACACCTCTTGCTTAGCAAGAAGCTTGTGAGTGCACTGATCTTGGCATCGACACCTCGTCCTATCAACATGAGCAAACCCTGCCAATGTAAGAGGGGTGTTGCAAAAAAAAAAACAGAGAAATAAACGAAGCAATTCCAAGTTTAATGGGCTCTGATGAAGCCAAAAGGCTTTAAACCATTACATCTCCAGGATTCTAATGAAAGCTGTTCAAGAGACAGTCACAATGTGCCAGAACAAATGCATGCTGAGGCAGAAAGCCTGCTGAGCAGGACCCAGCCGCTCTCCAGACACCGGTGCTGAGCAGACCCACCTGGCAGGGGGCTCCTTGCAAGCACGCACCTTCTCCATGTGCTGCACGTTCGAGTCAGGCTCCTTGCTGTTGGGGTGAAATTGTAACCTGCCGGGCTTTCCCTCTGCAGGTTTTCAAAGCACCTGGTTCATGCCTACCTAAGGAACCAGGGAGGAAACTCCACAGCACCTTACGCCAACCTAAACCAAATGCAAGGCTTTCCAGTTGTTTTCTGAGAGTTTTCCAGCCAACCACCCCCCTGCACTTGCTAATCCCAGGATCACAGCATGCAGGTGCTGGCCCAAAGGAGCCGGTGGAGCTGCTGGTCGGCTGTGTGGAGCCAAGGCCTCCCAGCCCAGCTCTTCCCAACTTCAGCAGTCATCAAATCACATGCCCAGAAACCTCCGCCAGGTGTTAGCTTTCTGAGCACCTTAATTTTGGTGCTTTTGTTAGTTAGATGAGATCTTACCTGGTATCTTCTCAATGCAAGCAGACACCCTGTAGCCACAGGGAATAGATTAATCACTGAACGTCTTACAGGCTATCTCAATAAACAGCAAAAATATTTTAGATTCTAGCCTGACAACAAGCTAGGCTTTGCACAGATGCCTTTATACCCAGGCTCCTGAAGCACAAAGCTGTGTCTGTAACGTTCCTGTCCCACCAAAACTTCAGCATTAAGCAGAGAACAGAAATTGAAACCTCTTAAACCAGCAGGGAGTACTGCAAATACGAAGTCAAAGAGTTAACTAGAAGGGAACTTGGAAGGTCAGGCAAAAGCTCACCAGAAAGAAGGAACTACCTGCCCAAAACAGAAAGAGGACACTGGCAAGATCCCAAACAGACGCGGGGTTCTGCGGCTGCACGGCGCTGGCCTTGTTTGAAAAGCCAGGCAGAAGCAAAGAGCCTGTGCCCTGCAAGTGGAGGTCTTCCAAACATCCCTGGTTTGGGCGCTCGAAAGCTGAAATGGGAACAAGTGAAATTAAAACTGAACAAAAACACAGACTTTTCTGCTCCAGAAAGCAACGTGTTGGCTGAATGCTCGGCTTCTGCAGGCTGGCAGGGGAGTTGGTTTTGTGTAAATCAGAATTAATGCAGCCTGAGGGTTCTCTTAAGCTTCCCTCTTTGGTGTCTAAAGAAGCAAGTCCTGACTTATGTTAACCCAAGGCAGAGCTGCTGGCAAAGCCTCCCTCTCCCACTTCACTTGCTCTCACTTGCCAGTCCCAGAGTCACCGCAGCCGGCTCGCTCGCCCTGCTAGGCAGCACCTCCAGGCTAAATCGTTCCTGGTGCAAATTAAGCCAATGACTTCTTCTAGCCTTGGTGAACCTGGTGTAAAATCAACATCTGTCCTCTCTGAAAGAAATTCTGGTTCATTTCAGGTCTCAGTCATTCTGTCATGGGGTCTCAAAGCTCCAAATCCAAATGGGGCAGAGACCTCACCCCATGCACAACCACAACAAATCCCTTTCTCGCCTCCATCTGACACGGGACACTTGTATTAACGTGCTGCAGCATGGCAACTTCACTTCAAAACCAAAACATTAGCCAGCTGAGTCTGGGGGAAGTTTAGTTTTCACAATTTCTGCAGTGCCGTGCAGCTGGGTTTGTGTATTTGACTTCACCTTTCTTAGCTCAGTTTTGGACTTCTCTTTGGGGAGTTTCATGCTATCAGTTTCAGATCATTTCTCCCATTTATCAAGATCATTTTAAATTGTAATTCAGTTCTCTGTACTGTTTGTATCTCTTCCCAGCTTGGTGCCCTGGACATACATTATAACTGTACTCTCTATTCCATCGCTCTGCATTAATGAATAAATTACAGGGAACCTGATTCCGGGAAAAAAAACACTGCCATCTGAAATGCTTCCCCAGCCTGACAGCGACCAGTTAGCCCTGTCCGCTGGGATAACCTCATCCTCTGTCCCGTTCTTAACGCCATTTCTGAGACCCTGCCACTTACTTCATGTCCCACTGCTTTAAATACTGAGGCACATACTCGTCAGTCTCTTTTTTTTTCTTAGTCTGACCCCCAAGACCATATTCTCTATTAATTACATGGTTTGACAAATATAATTCCTCTGCAGTATCTGAAACCAGCCAAAGCTGATGACACTTCTCTGTTACCTCTGTTACCTCTGCCCTGTTTGCAGGGGTCTGCACGTGATTGCAGGCTCTCCCTTCGTGGGTCTTGTTTGCAGCCGTGCCCGCTGCAGCAGCGAGCAGTGGCCAACGCAGGCAGATCTCATTTCTTTGGATGAATTTGCGCTTTCAGCACAAGTTTAAGGTAACTTTCATCCATTTGTGTTTTTTTCCAGTGAGCCTTAATGAGGAGAACGAAGTTGCTGAAAGCCTCGTCTCGCCCTTCCCCTCTTCCAGCACAGTCTTCTTTTACAGACTGCCTTTTTTTTTTTTTGTCAAACAGCTCCACAAAGCTGACAGATTGACAGTCATTAAATACAAAAACTTCATTTCACAATATTCCTAAAATACATGTTTCAAATGAGAAATGACACTCGCTTAAGGCATAAAGTGCGGTTCTTTTTCTTCCCTACTTCTGCCTTTTTTCCTACGAAGACTTAAAATATTAAACTTTTTATTATGGTAATGCAAAAGCCTCTTTCTTGCACCTCAAATTAAAAAGAGGACACTTGCTATGTGCCTTGGATAATGATTTGGCTATTGATTCAGCTGGTGCTTTATTAGATTATTTTGAGACAGCCTAATATAATTTCATACCTATTTATTTTCTATTTCTATGCCAGTCCAAGATACAATCTTTCCTGCAAGAAATTAATACTTTCTCCTTTCAACCTCAAAGAAAGATTAAACTAACCTTCTTACTTGGATTATTTTGGGGAACTGTCTTTTTCAGTGGAACATTTATCTTGAGGGTTTTTGATAGTCTTTTTACTAATGCTTTGAAGCCAAAACCTCAGTTGTGAACAGCCGATTCTAGGCTTTTCTTTCTTATTTTGCACTAATGCAAGAACTACTGGTGTCAGATAAGATTCCAGATGAGGAAGGACACAAAGGAAAGGAAAAACAACCAGCTTTCATATAGGCAAAGAGAGAGGAAGGTAAGAGGAAAGTTATTCTTACACGGTTACCTGCAACCAACTTGCCCTTCTTGCTGCGTGTCTGATGGGCACGAGTGCAGGGAAAACAGCAGGAGCCCAGAGCTGTGGACAGAAGGAAGGCAAGGACTGCCAGCAGCCTGATGGGCTTATTCCTAGCCTTAAAAGCTCCAGACTTATTAAAGACAATCAAGAATTGCGTAGGGGTCTTGCAAAAGCAGGAGGAATTTAAGGTTGGCAAATTTGGATTTACACACTGGAACACGCTGAATGATTCCTGCAAGGCAAATCCTCTGTGTGAGCACCCAGCTGCCAGGACAGCAAACGGCTCCAGCCAAAGCCAGCTGCAACCGCGGCACTGGGAAGGCTCAGGGTCTTCTCTCGTGGCTCTGCACTGCCCAAGTCAAGCTGCCTGGGGACCTTCTGATAAAGCACTGGCAGCCAAAATTGCTCCCCTCTTGATGAAAACGTTCCCAAATTCCTGGGTTCTAGATACATGAGTAAAGATGAACTGCCTGCTTTGTTTCTGTTTGGACCCTGGGAACAGAGCCAGAAGGGAAAAGGAAGCAGGGGTGATTTTATATCAGAAAATTACTTGCCTTGAAACTAAAATCACATGCTAAAGTTCAAACTAAATGTTCCCATAAAAATAATTAACTGATTCTCGTTCTTATTTCACAGGAAGCACCATCAGCACTGCTTTGCCACATGCCTGCTTTCTGGGGCCCCTCCTGGGATCACCCAGGCTGTGAATGAGCAGGGAGGGTCACCCCTGCCACCCCTGCACACGCTCCTGTCCACTGCTAGGCCCTTCTCCTACTTAGCTCCTGTATTTAACCGCAAGAACTGTACAAGGGATGAAGCCCAGGACATGCTGAGTCTAAAATGACAAAAAAAAAAAGTCAAGCATCAGCACAGAGGTGTCAAGGGACTTTGATTTCATCCCTCCCTTCCCCTTCCAGAGGGGGGTGCTGAGCATAAGATCAAATTGTCCCTTTTGTCCTTTTTGTCCCTTCGGTCACAGCCGGCACACCATCTCTCTCCTGCAGCGGGCACTTCATTCCACATCCCCGCTGGCTAACAAGGCTGCAACCACCCATCCAGATGGTCTACATGGGATACTGATGTTGAAACTGCCCTGAGGTACCAAGTAAATTTGCGCTCAGCTTTGCCCCAGAAACGCCAGCGGCCAGTCTGTCCTCAGCATCACCTCCAGCAAGGACTTGAGCAGCCTGCCCGTGCCAGACCGCGGAGCTGTGTCTGGAGCGCTCCTTAACAGGCAGCAGCAAGGAGATGCTGACCTTCAGACCGAACGCCACAAGCTGAGCTGGGAGCAAGCTCTGTGAGCACAGGCAAGCCCTAAAAATTGAGCTCGGGCTTCAAGCAGCACAAATGTGTCCTAATTGTACCTTGTACTGCATGTTAAGCCATCCATATGACGCAAATATTTTGGTGTTAATAAGCCATTTGTCCATCTGGTGCTCTCCCCACGGTACCGAGGACAAGGCTTCTCAATGGTATTTTCAAAATGAAAAGCATCAACCGTAAAGTACGCATAATGTCTAAAAAGAAATACCCCAAAGACCAAATCGAAACCATCGCTGATGAACGTGGAAGTGACCGGTGCCAAATCATGCTGTGCAAGTCCTGTCCTATGCCCGTGGTGATCCCAGGAACTGCTCAGCTGCACACAGCTGTATCCGGGAGAAAACAGCCACAGCTGCTCGTTGGACACTGCACGAACAAAACAGAACGTCGGTGCTGAAGTTTTTACCTCCATACGGCACCAGGACTGACCGTGCTGGCAACCTGTCCTTATTTCCAGGGGTCAGAGCTCAAAGTTAAAGATTTGGTGCTATAGATGCTTAAAGCAGCTTCCGATCCCTTTCTGGGGTACGAGAGCCGATTACATCTCATGTACGTGGGGTCACATCTGCCAGCGACAATGCAGAGAGCGGCAGCAGGGAGATGCCAGGGACAGAGGTGTACTAGCAGCTGGGGCTGCTTTTCTTAACCAAACCTGCTGCAGAACAGGTGGAAGTCCAGATCGGATGCACGAAGCTCCGTGTCTAACTCCTTACCTCCCTGTTTCTAACTTCGTGCGTGTGCCAGTAGAAAACTGCTCCCTGCAGAGTACTTGTCAGGAGCCCGGCTTCAGCACACAGACAGCAGTGGGCCTCCTTTTCTCAGAACACCTCGTTGTAGGATTAAAGAATCTCAGCTTAAAACAACACATCTACGCTGTGACAAAGCCCGCCTTCCTGGCGAGCAGTAATTGGAAATGCTTGCTTCTCTGAGAAGTGTGCGGTCAGGTAATTCTCACCAGTTGAATCTCAGGGAAACATCACAGAAAATTGATATTCTTGCAAGCACTGGAACTTCTGCGTGTTCTGAAGAGTAAGCCTTCACATCCTCTTGCCAGAAATAATCGGGGGAGAGTTTTACTTCTTTTTTCCTGTCTGTCTCTCCCTCTTCTAGAGAACCAGGGTAAGAAGTGCTCATTTTACAAAGGGATACGACAAAGCAGCAGCAGAAAGCGGGGACACGCACCGTATTTTGTTCTGGACAAAGAAAAAACTTTTAGTGATAAACAAAGAGGATGAACCTGCTAATTATAGCCTGGAGCTAGGAGGACTTTTTTGAGGAGTGCCAGGCTGCAATCTGAGCACCTGCTCTCAACAGGAGGAAAAGTTTTACCTCCAAAGGACAGACCAGAATTAGCATGGCTACAACCTTTTATGAGGCCATAGCACTCCTCCAGCCATTAGACCAGACTGATTAAAAATACTTTGGTCCTGTTCTCCTTGTACCAACCTGGCTTTTCCCCAGCTTGACACATTTTACTTCACAGGAGGCTTTTGTTTCGATTTTACAACCCATTTAATAGCCTCAATTCCTAAAGGGATGCTTTCAGAACTACAGCACACTAGCATTAAAAGATTACTACAGGAGACACCACAGCAGTCTGCTCTTCCATCGCCCTGCGTGACTGCTGGCAGGCACTCGTTTCTTTAAGACTTCCACCCACCCTGCTTCCCTCCCCTACATATCAAACTCCACATGTCTGAGACGCCTTCCAACGCTGCACTGAAGGTCTGCAGAAATACCCAAGGTTTTGCCCGAGGAACAGCACCAAGGTTTCCTCCGACTGCATGAACCACAGGTTGGATCAGCTGCGTGCTGACTGAGGTCTCCTTTTTGCAAAAAGCTTCAAACTGAACTCAAAAAAAATCAAAGTTACATTTAATATTCTGCTGGGGTGGAATAAACTGCTAAAACATGAAAGTTCTTGATGTACCTGTGTGTACTCTTGTCTAAAGAGCGAGACAATTATTTCACGCTGTTCCTGAGCGCAGCAGGATGCTACAGGATACAGCACGACCTTGGGATAAACAAGCAGTGCCTAGGACTTGACTAAAGGAGGGATAATTACCGCACTGTCCCTGGCTATCAACCTATCCTAGTGAACTGGCAACGTTTTATTTCCCCTAATAGTCAGAAGAACATTTGTTCCTGGAGGTTTTCAGAACGATCTGGCTGGTAAAGCATCAGACTGGAGCCAAGAGGAGGAGCACTCTGACGGGTTTTAAACTTACCTGCTGTGACCTTCAGACATTTGCTTTCCCTTACTTTCTTTTATCAGTATTTGATATTCATTCTTCAGCCCAGACTCTCCATGCAACACACAGAGTACCGACAGGATTCAGAACAAGACTGCAGGCACAAGAAGACTGACTAAAGAGACTGGAGATAACTGAGTGTTTTTACTTTCAAGTGTCACGGTGCCAGACTTGTAACTCAAGCTAACAGCAGAACATACAGAGGATATTCAGTACAGAGAAACTCAAGTACCTGAAGATTACCAGCTGGCACTGTACAGCCAGAGAATTCTTCTCACGAGGTTTAACCCTGTATGAAGGCTAACAACACAATGAAAAATGCATTTTGGTCAACAAGAATACAGTTACACGGGTCTAACAATTACTGGTCAAGGCCAGCATCTCTCCCCCCTTTCTAGTTCTCAGAGGAAAGCCCCTCACTGAATACTACCCCGAAATAAGGGAGCATTAATGTGCCAACCTCAACACAGGTTTAATAACTTAGCACAGATTTGAGACATGGTCATGTAATGTTTGATTAAGTTCTAGATCTATGTCAATGAAACCAACAGAAGTCCGACAAGGTGCCGATAGCCTACAACTCACTGGAATAATTTAACACCTTCACAAGAACAGGTAAGGTGTGGCTGAGAGCTGTACATTCCACCTGAAGCTCAAATGCTGCTACCAGCATTTCCCACACGCTTATTCCTTCTTCCACCACTACCCATTGATGCGGTAATTCACGTGGATTTCAGGTTTGATGTCACACACCAGTGACAACAGCTGGGACAGGACCACCTCACGATTCTTCTGGAAGTTCTGCTGGATTACGCTCATCTTCTCCTGGGTCTCTTTCTCAACCTCAGTGGTGCAGCTGCCATGAGATCCAAGCGCCTACAACAGCAAAGGAAAGAGGAGGCTCACACGCAAGTTGTTTGACAGAGAGAACATTATGATCAGCTCTGTATTTTGTTGTTCTGTACCGCCTCGGTGCACCCCAGCCATTAGTCTTTGCCGGGGAATAACTGCTCTGAAAAGATAGAGGAATACACTCAGATTGTCCTCTAATATTTCCCACAAAACTTGCCCTAGTTTATCACCCACAACCTATGGGTTTTATCTCCTCATTCATTAGCTACCAGTTTAGAGCAGAAGCTTCTGAAGAATTCCAGAAGTCAACGTCCTGCTGTACCAGCAACTGGAACCGTGAGTCGCTGTTCCTGATGTACCTGATGGCGTAAGAAAATTAGCACTTGTGATTTAGTTTAGGCCCAGTCTTCACGGCATCCCATTGCTGGAAGAATCTTTATAAAAATCCCTGGCTTGTTACCAGGCTCGCAGGATGTGTGATAGGCACACCAAGGAGTTTCTCGTGGATTACAGCATCTCCCTTGCGCCATAAGCAGAGAGAGCAAGCTCCCATTCTAGGTGGGGAAAACAAAGGAACAGAAAGGTATGCTGAGACAGAGAGTAGCCTGGGAGTCAAATTCAAAGAGCTTCTCTCTTTGTAGGGTAAGTTAAGCAGAACCAGCTGTCATGCAGTAAAGTCTACTTTTTAGCCTGGAATTACGTGGTATCGCACACCCAGTGAACCAAACTAAATTGTGATTTTAACAAATTAATTCTGACCAACTGGCAGGAAGGCTGTTGTGCAGGAAAACAGGGGGCGTTACTGTGCTAACCAGAAACTGGACAGCATGGAGAGCTGCCAGATCGTTTCTTGAAAGTTTCAAAAGAAACCGTAGGGGCACACAGCAAGCAAAACCACCCTACCTGAGCTACAGCCCTCAGTGGGAAAGGGGCCTCAGTCGTGCACCTTTGGGCACTAAATCCTCTTGCTCAGAATGAAAGGAAAACGTAAACCCTGGCACACAGCCAGGCTGCTGAGCAGAGCATGTGCCTTGCAACTTCCTCAGCGAAAGAGCGCTGTCCACAAGGCAAGTGGTTTCTGCCAAGTTAGCACAGTGGAAACCAGCCGGCCAAAGGAGGAACGAGCTCTGTCTTTTCTGACACTGCTACACAGAGCAGGTTTGGGGAAGCTGAGACCCCCCCCCCAGTGCACCAGCTATTCACTGCCCCTGGATAGCTGTGGCTCTCAAGACACAACATGCCACACTGACTCACTTCCACCAGTCTCTCCACGACACGAGGCTGTGCATCAGAGGAAGGCAGTTAGGGAAGTGGACCTCTGGCAACGTGTTCCACCCTGAGGGAGATTCTCAGAGCAAGAACCCCCAGTTTTAGGGCTAAGGGTAAGTAACAGTGAGTGATCTAGCAAACCAACCGCTGCTTCCTTGGCCTTGAATTCCTTCTCCCTCTGCAGGCGGTACTGCTCGATCTCTGCCTGAGCTTCTTCTTTGGCCTGCTTCAGCCTCCGATTCTTTCCTGTTTCCAAAGAACACAACAAGTGAAATGAAGAGAAAGTACTGCAAGCATACTGCCCGCCACCCCTCCAGCAACCTGATGCAAAACCATTACTGTGGCATTTGCTATTGCAGGACCTCCTCCTGCAGGAGGCTGTCAGCATCACACAACCTTGCACACCCGCATGGCTTCGTGGTATAAGCCTCAGGAGCACCAGGCTGCCCTGAGTACCAATGAACCACTGCCCAGCTCACCAAGCACCAAGCTTCCAGGAGCCAGAACTGGAGCAGTTCTCATCCAATGGATACATGAGGCAACCTGCAGGCCTGGCTTTGCTCATGTGAGCATCTCAGAGTGATCCCAAACAACACGGCAGGAAGAACGCAAAATTTTAGCTTTGCTTCAGGTCAGTTGTGGAAGCAAGAGAGAGAACTGGGTAGTGCACAACTTCCCCCCTGGGCTTCCCACCACACCCTTCACTCAGGGTTATCCTCAGAGAGTGCTACAACAAGCTGCTCCTTGCAATGCCATCAGCGGGTACAAATCCTAGAATCATTAATGCTGGAAAAGCCCTCCAAGATCATGTGGCCCAACCATTCCCCTACCACCAATGTCACCCACTAAATCATATCCCTAAGCACCACGTCCAACCTTTCCTTAAACACCCCCAGGGACGGTGACTCCACCACCTCCCTGGGCAACCCATCCCAGTGCCTGACTGCTCTTTCTGAGAAGAAATGTCTCCTCATTTCCAACCTGAACCTCCCCTGGGGCAACTTGAGACCATTCCCACTGAGAGCAATAGGGCCTGCCCCAAGCCTCCTCTTCTCCAGACCAAACCCCCGCAGTTCCCTCAGCTGCTCCTCACAGGACTTGTGTTCCAGGCCTTTCACCAGCCTTGTAACCCTTCTCAGGGCACGCTCCAAGGCCTCGTAGCCCTTGTACTGAGGGGCCCAAAGCTGAACACGGCACTCGAGGTGCGGCCTCACCAGAGCCGAGCACAGGGGGACGATCACCTCCCTGGCCCTGCTGGCTGCACTACCCCTGATACAAGCCAGACTCGTGAAGAGAAGAACCCCCTGGGGCCAGGCAGAAGGCGGGGATCCCCTCTGCGGGGCAGCTCCTGAGGCCTGCACACCGCAGGGCCGCCCAGCGCCGGGCCCAGCACCGCGCCGGGCCCCAGCCGCGGCCCGCAGCAGCCCCGTCCCGCCGCCGCCTCACTCACGCTTGCGGGCCTCGGCCACCTTCTCGGCCGCGCGCTTCTCGGCCTGCAGCAGCTGCTGGATGCCCTGCGACTGGCTCGCCATGGCCCCGCTCCTCCTGCTGCTGCTGCTGCTCCGCCGGCAGCGTCTGCGTAATGCGTCACCGCGCCGCTGCGTGCTGCGTCACGCCTCCCGGCCACGCCTCTTCCAGCGGGACGCGCGCTCGGGAACGCCCCGTTCGTATAGGCCACGCCCCTTAGCACAGGCCACGCCCCCATGAGCTGTCCCCCTTCCCCCCCGCTTTTTCGCCCCATCCCTTGGAAAAGGGATTTGGGTTTGGGTTTTTCTAAATTAAAAAAATAAATAAGTGCTAAAATATATTTTTAGAAATTATAAACTTAATAAAATGAATAAATTTAATGAAATTGCCAAAATTAACACAATTAAAATTAACAAAATTAATAAAATAAAGGTTTTTAATACATTTATTAAATGAATGAATTATGAAAAGTTAATTTTCTACATTCTAAAATTAATAAAATTAATATAAATAAAGGGTTTTATCTTCTATTAAATAAGTAAATTGTAATATATACTTTTTATAAATTCTAAAATTAATAAAAGTAATGAACTAGTAAAAACAATTCATAAAATAATGGTATTAGTTGAAATCATGGATACATTTTAAATAAAAATAAAATTATTTTTATTGATTATGAACTGATTTTATAGAATTATAAATTATAAATTTAAAAAAAAATGCGTTTTGATCATTGTAATCATCGTGGCAACCCTGGAAGCATGTAGCGTGCCACTGACGGCAGTGCTAGCATTAACGTCAATGCTGATGTGGCTGTTGGTAATGGCAATATGAATGTTAATGTCACTAATGCTTACGGTAACATCGCTAACGGCAGTGCTAATGTTAATGCTGATGTTAATGTTGTCAACGTTAATGCTGTCAGTGCTGCTGTCACTGGTGTCACTGCTAACCCACCTGCAGCCCCAGGACCCCCAGCACAAGGACATGGCGCTGCTGCAGAGGCCCAGGGGAGGCCGCGGGGCTGTCCCGGGGCTGGATCCCCCTGCTGCGGGGCCAGCTGTGTGCTGGGGTGCTGGGCAAGCATCCAGGGAGACCCCACAGTGAGCGGTCAGGCCATGAAGGGGCTGAAGGACAGCTAGGGAGGGACTTTTTGTCAGGGGTACAGTGATAGGACAAGGGGTAATGGCTTTAAACTCAAAGAGGGTAGGTTTAGATTAGGTATAAGGAGGAAATTCTTGACTCTGAGGGCAGTGAGGCCCTGTCGCAGGCTGCCCCCAAGAGCTGTGGGTGCCCCATCCCTGGCAGTGCCCAAGGCCAGGCTGGATGGGGCTGGGGGCAGCCTGGGCTGGGGGCAGGGGGGCCTGTCCATAGCAGGGGTTGGAAACAGATGGGCTTTAGGGTCCCTTCCAGTCCAAACCACTCCACAATTCTCGTATTGCCCCCCTGAGCACAGAGCCACTGACACACAGGATTCACAGCCACCCCACATACCTGTGCTGAGGGCACCTGGAAGACTGGTCCCATGTACAGGCACCGGCTCTAGCCCACCCAGTCCTCAGCCCTCACATCCCGGTGACGATTCAAATCCCTGACCGCAATTCCCTGGTACTTTTTGGAGTATAAATCACGATTATTGCCAGGGTGGAAGTGCTGGAGCTGAGGCAGTGACTCACATCCCCACAGGGTGGTGGCTGGTACACCGCTCCCGTTCCCCGTGATGGAGGGGACACGAGACAATGAATCAAATGCTTATTTACAGAGGGAAACGGGAATGATGAGCATGCGGCAGGGTGACCTTCAGCAGGGCCCAGAGATTAACTAAGTGGGCCTGTCAACCTAGCCTAACGCTCGCTTCAGTGAAAAGAAGATAAAGATGGGGAGAAGAGCTCTGACCATAAATCTGTGTTTTGAAGCAAGCCGGGGACAGGCAAAGTGTGTGGCCACGGAGCAGGAGCAGCTGCTGGGTGTGGATGAAGGCATGTCCACAAGGCACTGCCAGCCTCGTGGGGACACCCAGCAGACCTGGCCAAGCCAAAAAAAGCCACCTCAAGGTCTGGTGGTGGTCATCTGGTCCAGAACCAGGCCACTTTGAAACAGAAATGGCCCAGAAATGCAATTCTCCTCATATTGCTCCAAGAGGAGCCTTCTGTCCTTCTCCCACCTGTGCAAAAGTCTCCAAATATTAAACTCTTCCTCCAACTCCCACAGCCCTCAGATAATGGCCATTGTTCCCATTTCCATCCAGGAACTCACTGTCCCTGTTAGCTGCTGCCAGTCTTCAGAGATGTTCATATGCTGCTAATTAAAGCGCTTGAGCTGAACCCACAAATTACTCCACAGCAGAATGCTTTGAAGGCATTGCAGCTCATCTCCAGGGGCTTGCAGAAAAGCAACAGTCACCAGGATGTTATTTTCTTCCAGGATGATCAGGCTTTTTGGACTTGCTGCTCCTAAGATAATGATTCCCTTTTCTACCACCAGACGTATCCTGGTTATAATTGCACAAAGCTTTCAGGCAAAAATGCCACCTAAAGTAGAGCTTTGGGTTGAACAAAAACATCTGATGAGCTTTTGACAACTTCATTTTGATGCTTAACAAATAAGACAATAATAGTTTGTATGTAAAAAATATTTCCTTTGGTTGCACTGCCTTTCAGCTTAAGATTGCTCAAAAGCTAACTGAAGCCTCTTGGTGTTGGTCACATGAAGCACATGTGAATCTCAGAGCTCTTTGATCCATTTTCCGCTTCAATTTTTTGAACAAGAATTTCTCACTCACTGTGAAAAATGGGCTTCCAATTCTCAGACCTGCATTGGCATGCATAAAGAGATACTTTTACAGCTTTAACCCTATCAGCAAAGGATTTATAATTGAGCAGCGCAAGTACTTCTGAACTTGTCTTTTATTCCTCCAAGATTAATTGTACACAAGCTCATCACTAGCTATTACAGAGGAAGAGGCTGCTGCTGCAGCTGGCACTAGCACCCCATTATTTACCTGGTGCTGATTCCTTAATACCATAAACTCGACTCATCTTAAGTTTCACATACCCCACATTCAGTGGAAGACTGTAGGAAGAGCATCTTTAGAAGACAAAGGCTAGCCCCATTCTCTGCCATGGGAAAATAAGTTGCTAAAATCTTTCTGACACAAACCTACACCCCCTAGGCTTCCTTGCCAGGGCTGACCCCCCCAAGCCTGGCTCTGCCTGTGCGTGCACTGAGATAGGTAGCAGCAGGAAAAGTTCCGTATTTCAGAAATACTGGCTTGGTGTCTTGAAAGGGTTGGGGTTTTTCTTTATTGCAAGCCTTGAAGACCAATTTTCATTTTGTAGTGTTGCCTGTTGCCTTTCTGCTTTCGTTCTGTACTCGCTTATGACTCTAGGCACATGCTAAACTGGTTTCAGAATCAATCAATAAATCAGACATTTCTAGAACCAGGAAGAAAAAAAAGGGGGGAACAGATTTCTTAATCTTTGTTTTTCTTTCAGTTTCTAAGCACAGAAAACATGCACGATGCTTTTTTGAACCTGGAGTCATTATGGATTCCAAGACATTTCGTAAAGATCAAGATTTTAACCATTACGTTTGGCTTCTTTCCAAATCAGGTAATCACATTTCCCTTCTCTAAATTCCCCTGCACCTTCAGTTGGATGCGTTATGCTCCATTCCCTGACTTATGTTCTGCTGTGCAGTTGTCTGCTCTTTCAAAAAGGCTTTGTGTTGAACGCCTGGGAACCGAGCTGGTTTCTCTCTTCTGAGGTTTAATTCATTAACACAAATCACTGCGGCATTGAGATGATGCAACTGTTGGTTGTGGATAAATGATCGCTGGTTTATAGTTTAAAAACTGCCAATGAATAATTGACTAGAATTCATAGTTCGGGGAATATTTTACATTTATGAGCTGAGTAATAGAAATCCAAGCACAGCATAGCAGTAGAATTTAAAATTGAAAAATCAAACCTCCAACTGTACAAGTTGGTACTGCTTGACTCTACCCAATCTACACCAAGAATTTGGCCACAAATACCCAAAATAAAAGAAAACATTTCATTTTTCATCTGGAGTCTGTGATCAAGGGCAATTTAAAGCCTGCAATAACACAATTGCAGCGACAGAATTACACCAGCAGAATGGACTTACGTTTGTACCATAAAGAATATATTATTAAAAAACAAACAAACAAACAAACAAAAAACAGTTCAAGAATCCATATTTCTGGTGCCAGCTCTCATTACCTTTATCTGGGACAAGTGTGCAGTCTTGGGATGCTGCAAGGGAAGCCATGCAGGCTTGCCTCAGTGGGTAGCGAGGCAGCCCGGGGGCTTCCCAGGCTTCACCGACCGCACGCATACCCAGTGCTCCCCTGGGTTCCTCCTGCCCACTGCCACATCCCCGTCTCCCCGAGCCATGCCGCAGCCCCTCTGTGACCCAGGTGACAAAAATAATTACCCCTGAGCCCAGTGCTCGCAATGCCATCAGTGTCCCAGTGTTAGGGAGCACAGCTGGCAGTCAACCACATCCATAGGGCACTGCCTGGAATGGTGTTTTAGACGTGATGATGGCAAAATAAGGCAGGTCCTGTTATACCTTGGTAAGTGGTTTCTCCTCTAACACGTAGCACCAGAGCTCTGACTGCTGAAGGCAACTATCAATTCTTCATCAGCTTCTGCAAGAACACAGTATTGCTCCTGTTCCACCTGGAGGAAACCTCCTGCTCAGTGCTGCTTCCCCTACTGTTTAACCTCTCTCTGGGCTTTTCATCTTGGCTTTGTCTGCCCCAGACCACTGCTTTCTGGTGGCTGCATTTCAGTGATGGATGAAATAAACCCCGCATACGTAGATTGCTTGGTGCTTTGAGAGATGTTTGAATAAATGACAAACTGCAGTAGAAGTCTCATTCGTTATCAATATTGCTCAGAAATATCAAGTGTCTGAGGCCTCTATTTTATTTGGATGCTCATTACAGGCTCTGGAGAAATGGAAACAAATACGCTGTGACACACCGAAACCGAGCAGCACAGGGATGTCAGCCAGCATCAAGCAGTGGGAAAGAGCTCTTTTGCTACTAAACAAGAGAAGATGTGGCTGCTGGGGGATGCTTCTCTAACACGTGCTCCTCCAAAGGAACGGCACCTGGGGCACTAGCAAGGGCCCTGTTTGCCCCCGAGCTCAAGGAGATGCATCGCAGGAGTTCCCCGCAGGCAGGCTCCTCACGGCACTGCTCACATCAGCCAGCCGCAGGCCGCCTGCCTGCTAAATGAGGCAGAGTTTCTCCATAAGCAGCAGCGAGAAGCTTCCCTACCAAATTTCAGCCAAGTGCTCTGGATGGCCTGGGGAAGGGGCTCCCAGCCTAGCTGGGATCGGAGCCTGTGGTCGGACAGCAAGTGCCTGCCCGCGGAGCTGTGCGAGCCCCTACACACAGCTCCCTGCTGGAAGTGGTTTGTTTACAGCATTCATGGAAAAATCCTAATAACTAGCCTCTATTTTTAGGCTGCTAAACATCTGGGGAAGCCTGGGCTCTGCATCCCCACACTTACCAGCCCCATCCCCTGACATGGGGCTGTCCCTTCTGTGCTCTTGATATTCCTGCCAAACAATCCCCAAAGGTCGCTGCTCTCCTTTGGCAGTGCTCAGCACCTGTTTGACCCCCAGTTACTCACACTGCAGAATTAAATCCGCCTAGCTTACCCAAGTTAACCCCTTTTTCTCCTCCTGCTCCTCCCTCACCAGACCAAAACCCAGCTCCATCCCACTCACTTCAGTTGGGGTTTGCCAGAGCTGCAGGAAAAACAAAAAACAAACAAAAAAAAAGAGTGTTTTCCCCACCACCTCATCCATCAGCTTCACGGCTCTCCCTTCTGCTGCCAGGAAGGGTTCTTCAGCAGCTGGTCACAGTGGAGCCAGCCCAGGGCCATTCTGTTTGCTGCATTACAGAGGCTGCAATCATCATCTGCTTAATTGCATAACAGGCAGGGGCACGGGAGCCGAGCTGGGTGCCATGTAATGAGATTGCAGTTCAGGAGGTTTCAGGACATTAACAGTGTGATTAACCTGAAACAGCCATGGTAACAAATTGGCTATCAAGAACAATAAATTGTCTTCTTACATAGGTGGCCTGGGGTTTTCCTTGCTGGGTTGTTTTGTGCCTCGGAAAGCCATGAGTCTGTCTACAAGACTATAACAAATTCAGCACAGAGCAATACCCAGGAAAAGACCAAAAGCACTTGATTAAACTCTATTTTAGGAATGCAGAAGACAAAGAAAATGAAGGCTGCTGGCTTTTAGGTCTTTAAGGTGAGGACACAAGTAATGCGACAGCTCTTACCCCAATTCCCCTCCCCAATCTACGAAGCAGTCCTTTTGGGGAAGACTGGGACTGACATTGCAGGGCCTGGAGCCAGGACAGGACATGGCTGCTCCGGGCATGAGGGACAGGGGCAGGACATCCTCCAGCACTGAGCAATGCAGAGCCCCAGGATGCACTGAGCTGCTTGGTGGCAGGCTGGGAACCCCCTGCATCCCAAGGCCTGAGCAATCCAGGGTGGTTCCTGCACTCTTCTCTACACAACCACCAAATGCAGACTCCAGGACATTGCCAAAGAATCCAGCTGCCTTTCCACCATCTGCATGCAGGGAGTCAGCAGCCAGGCTGGGCCAGGGCTTAGTCTGCTGCCAGCCGTCTCCTGGGTGCTCTCGAGTGTGCTTCATCTGTAGCAGCCCTGCAGGAGGGTGCTGTGGCTGCAGCCCCTTCCCAGGTCCCCTCCATCAGCTGAACCACACCAGCAAAAGGCCGGTGGCAGCCCCAAGCTCCCTGGTGTCTGAGGAGCACGGAGCAGCTGCGTCGCTCCTGATACAAGGCTAAATGTTGAGCTGGAGCCTTCACGTAGACAGATGGGACAAGCAGCACCAACTGCTGCTGTTAGCAAGGCACACAAAGCAACTTTGGCAGTCCAGTCCAGATTCAGGGCCACGGCTCTCCATGTTGATTTGAGGCAAATTTATAGCTCGTGTCAGAAATTAGATCCAAGTCAAGAAGTGCCCTGATACATCCAGGGACTGAGCCAGGGCAAGTGTGCACCATGCTGTCTATTGACCTGTGTTAATTTTGGCATCAGAGGAAAGGCAGCCTGTGACCCATTTGGGCTTGGAGGCCCATTGGGAACTGCAGGAAGGCTGCCCTGCACCCTGGTCACTGCCCCCTTCTTCAGGAGGCTCTTGCAGAGGTCTCTGGGCCAGGAGGAATCCAGATGGAGACGGGCAGATGGAGCATCCCAAAGCCCGTTGCACACTGCAGTGCTGGAGGAGTCAGCACTGGGGAAGACTGAGAGGGCAGGTGGGAGAAGTTGCCCTCTTCCAGCCTTGGCAGCCCTGCTTGCAGAGGTGAGGCTTCCCTCTGTAAGGAAAACTCCGTCCTGTAGCATATCCCCATAGAACAGCTTCCAGCACCTGAATTTAGTTCTGCTGCCATCCCCAGAGCCACACAGTAACCGCAGCACTCTTCTCCCACAGAGGAACCTGCAGGCTAAATGGACAAAATGCCTCGATGCTCCTTAGACACCCGAAATCCGAAGACCACAGACTCAGGACTGGTTTCCCCAGCACTCCCCTGCACTCCCTTCCCAGCAGGGCAGGATCCCTGCAGCCTCAGCTCGCTGCCACGAACTGATGGCAGAGGTGGAGACGAGCAATCCATTCCCACAGCCTGCTGGTGACAAGACACGGGATCCCAAGAGAGACGTTACAGATCCGTCTCACAGATAATAGCATGATTTAGGAACCCAGGCCATTACTTCGAGGAGGACACAGTCTGTCAGAGCATCGCTGGCCCCTCAGCACCATGAGCAGGATCACTGTGGCTGTGTTGGAGCTCTGTGTTCACCCTTGGCCTCACCTGAGCTCCAACAGCATGGATCAACACAACCTATTGATTTCAGAAGGATTTTGATGGCAATCCTAATGCTCAAGGCAGAACAATGCTCCTGCAAGGACTTCTGTGCTTACTTAAGACTTTAAATCATCACTTGGGCTCCGCCAGTGTGTGTGAGCTTGCTCTTTCCCCACATCAAGTGTTCTGTCGGATTGATCTTTTCACTGCCTTCTGCAATCAATGTGTCTGGAGCTCAGCAGCCAGCCTGGATGGCAGTGCTGCAGCACTGTTACTTGGGCTGTATCCACCTCCCTTTAAAGCACAGACCCCGAGGGGCTGCATTCGTGGGGCTTTCAGTGGCTTTGAGAGGGTTTCCCACTGAGACAAAAGGGCTCAGTAGTAGCAGGTGCCTCTGATAATCACACATTATCTTCACAGACAGGTGCTGAAACATTTGAACAATGCAAGGCCAGGCTTTTAAAACCATTTGGGCATTTACAGATGACACTAAAGGCCACTTAGTAAGAATCCCTCTTCTGGGATTCTCAGAATAAAATCCCTAAATCCTCCTCACAAAGATGACAGCCTAAAACCCTTCAGTCTTGCCCGTACACCAGAGCTGCACAGACTTAACCACATGTAAACTAACACCCGCTATTACCACCATGAATGCAAATACAACTAAGATCATTTATTCTGCTCCAGCTGCTGCCAGAGAAGGGAATCGCTCTGCCAGTGGAGGCATCTTTATACAAGTGAACCTTCCTTCACCCATGGAGTCGTACCTTGCATCAGCATCACTACACAGACAGGAGGAGACTCAGGTGATGGATGCATGGAGAGAAGTGAACCCCAAGGAGCAGACTGGAGCAACGTGCCTACAAAGGAGGCAGCTGTGTCTGCACATCCAGAGGCAGGCATGAGAAAGTCTGAGGGAAATGCAGCTGATTCATCCAGGGATAAATTTGCCACTCCTGGTACACGGACCCATCATTTTTAGGCTCGCAGTAGGCAGTACGCAGTACGCAGACAGAGTCTGAAAAAACTCGGCTTTGTACCTGGCAAAAAGTCCATCTTCACAGCCTTTACTTACATGGTCAGTAACCTTCATGGTCCAGCCACGATCCTGGTGAGATGCCAGCGTAATAAGACAGAGGTCTCAGCGTGGTGAGGCTGCACTAATTCTTGTACTAAAGGATGAATGGTCGAGTTATCCACAGCTGTTTTAGTAGGAGCTTCTGGCTGATTTACGTGGCAAAGCTGTACAATCAAGTGGAGGTCAAGCATACACAAAAATAGAAGCTCTTCTCAGGTTCTTCACATGAAGATTTAAATAAGGACTGACCCTTGACTAGGGACTTTGGGTGTTGCTAGTTTCAACAGGCAAAGTACTTCACTGCTGGTACTTGACAGCAACTTTTGCATATTAATTCTGCTAAGTTTTCCATGGGTCCTTGCTGTATGGAAAGAAGACGTTCATTAGCATGTAGCACGGGTAGAAGTGCCACCCTTCCAGGTGGAGCTGTGCAGGCAGAGCACGCAGCTTTCCTCCCCCTCCTGCAGGGCACTACGTGCCCGTCTGACCTACACAGCAGCTGCCCGTTTGTCCTCACTCTGCAGATCCCTGCAGAACAGCAGACCTTAGATAAAGGCTGACAAAACCTCCCTTCCTCAGGCCATACATCTAACCAAGCAGCTCACTGGGCAGCATGCTAGCAGGGGCTCCGTGAGCCTGGGGTTGGTGTGGAAGCCAGGATCCCCTGGCAGAGCCCAGAGGTGTCGGTGCCTTACAGGCTCTTTACAGCCAAACTGCACTGATTTCATGATGGAGCCCCCGTGGAGCAGTACACGTTAAGTCTACCTGGCTCCAGCAGCACAGCCCCAGCTGGGCTCCTTGCCACGCTTGTTGTTCTGCCCAACATAAAATACAAGAAAGTGAATTCACAATAAAAAGGAAAAAAACATGAAATTTCTCTTTGCAATCTCATTCTGCTCCAGGGCAGGACTGGCAGAGTCCGAGCTCCAGCTCTGTTTCAGCCAGCCCAGCGAGGAGGATTAGATCAAAGTTTTGCTCATTCCTACCACAGGCAGGGCGTCCATAGCTCTAGGAAACACGGTCTGGCTGCTGTTACTGATACTGAAAAACAGCCATGATGGGTAAAACCATCTTTAATATTTTTTTTTTTTTTTTTTTTTTTTTTTTTTTTTTTTTCAGATCAAGCCCAAGTTTACTGGTTCATGATACCTCAGCTCTGGCATTTTCTTTAAAAGGAAAGGTTTGTCTGTCTACAGTGCTCCAGAAGATCAGATTCAGGATAACAGTGTGCAGATACCTGCTATATCCACACCTGGAACTGTGTTTAATAGCAGGCAATTTAACCCCCTGACGTTCCTTATTTCGTACAGAAACTGTGCTGGGATAGAAGGGGAGTTAGCTCCAACCGTGCTCGGTTGCTATGTAATTTCCTTCATTTTTTTAATAAAAAGATGTCTGTTATCAACTCCAAACATTTAATACATACAAAAAGCATATATACACAGACATCCCTCCACGCCCCTCATCGTCCCATGTTGGGCTGACGCTCTGAACAAATGGCATCCAGCTAAGCGAAACACCCCGCACAAAATCAGCTACACAGTTCATTACAAAACACTCAGACCTCCCCGTTCAAATCCCTTTCCCGTGAATGATGACTGATATTTAAATAAGTACATAGCATTTCACTCACTTTAATTAAAAGCTAATATTTATAGAGCCAGGCAGATGTGCTATACACCAGGAGAAAAGAGGTCTCCCCTCCTGCCTCACCACAGCCTTTCTGCAGTAACGACCGTGTAATTGCTGCTAAACTGGAGTAAGCACTATTGATTGGTGCCTCTAATCGCGCATATTATTTTAAAGAACTTGCAGGAATGGACTATTCAAGCTAATTTTATCTATTGAGACTATGAAGGCTGTAATCACATGGGAAAACAGCTGGTAATTTGTCACGCACTGGCTGTTCAGAAGGTGTACCTGACACCACGACCACCTAAGTGAAGGAGAACAAGCACACCCTCTGCTATGGAAGGGCTTTGTCATCATCCCATGGCACAAACCAGACTGTGGCAGCCCCAGGCTGCTCCTGGCATCACCCCAGCTTCTGACCTCCTCTGTGAGCACAGGAGGCCAGCAAAGCAGGACCCCGTGCCCCACACAGCACCTCGCCCCTAGAAGCAAGGGGGCCGGCAGCACCTCCCTGACCGCCGGTGCCTGTGTACATGTGGCAAAGGCACCAGCTTCAGCTAATGGATGATGCTAGCATTGCACCCCCCCAGCAAAACCCCAGTGTTTCTGCTTCAGAGAAGAGCCCATCTGCAGAAACACTGGAAACACAGACTTCCCACGAGGTAACTGCGTGTCCAGGATTAAGATGGAAACAATCTCATGGAGCAACACTTCATTTAAGTGCTCTTGATTTGCCTCTTTTTGCCTAGTAACTAGCACTGCTACTCCAGAGTTTTCCGCATTACAGCGTCATTTATTGGTAATTACACATTATCTTCCTTTGGCACATCCCATCACACAGATACTGGCCACGGCACACAGCTCCCCAGAGAGCTGGGCTCGTGCTGCAGCTCTGGGAGCAAATACCAGGGACCTGCAGCAGGGGATGGCTCTGCAAGGGCACAGAGCAGGGAGCAAAGGGCAGGGGGACAGTGACACCCTACCCAGGCAAGAAAAGCTCTGCTGATAATAGCCAGTGATCTCCACACATCCCTGGGCGCAAAAAGCCACACAAAACACAAGCTGGCTCCTGCGCTGAGCTGAAATACCTCTCCTGAGCCAAGGGGAAAAGCCCCAAGTGGGGCTGCTCAAGGCAAGCAGAGCCAGCTGGAGCCCGGGGAGGACACTTCACCTGCACAGTTCTGCCCTTCCACCAGGATAATTAAAGAGATATTAAGCAAAATCAGTCCTTAGAGGAGCTCCATCCCTGCTCTCCTGGCAAGCACAGCCCCCCTTGTCGGGGCCATCGCCATCCCTCCTTTCACCAGATCCTCTCCCTGCTTTTCTCCTTGTCTCTGCTTCACGTTCACTAAGAATTTCCCACTACAGCCTCATCACAGGTGCTTCACCAAGGAGCACCTACATGATTTAATGTCTTTCTGTTGCCTATTAAATCCAGGATCCTAGGAAAGAAGTACTGAATTAGTCCAGCCTGTTCCTTGTCAGACCATTAGCCATTTTGACTTTTAGGCTATTTTCCACTTAAATCTGGGCTTTAGGTTTTTTCTCTCTCAAATTTGTTCTAACGCATGGCGTGTTATTTATCAAATAAAAGGTCCTGTTTGCTGTTCTTTTGCTAGCCGTACTGCTGGGGATTTCCTCGTGACAGCTTAGAGGTGAGCTCCTACCTGTGTGCAAACACCCAGCGTACTGCGGTGCTGGGCTTCCTTCCCCTTCGGGGGGAAGAGCTGATGGAGGCTGGTGCTTGGAGAGAGATCTGTGGTGTGGGAGGTCAGTAACGGAGCACACAGCCCTACAGACAACCGTCCTTTTGGAAGCTGTGGTCCTGACCCATCTGTCCTGAAACAGACAACTGATTTGGTTCTCAGAAGGCCAAAGGAAGTTCAGCGGTGGTGGCAGTGATGGTTTTCAAAAGAATAACCTTCTTCAGCTTCTGGTCAGAAGGACACAACCACCTGTGTTAGAACAAGAGACAGGCAACTCTGATGACCTGAAAGACTTCTTCTTGTGTTTCTGTCCCTAGCATTTTGTTCGGTGCTCCTTGCAAAGTCTCCTGTTTGCAGTGAAACAAATGGCCATCCAGAATTGCAGCAGTTAACAGCTCTAGGAGCCTCCTCGCCTCTCTCTGAATTATTCTGTGCATCCCAAGGATCTAATTTACTGCTTAAATGCTCTATTTTGTCCCCAAAGGGAGTGCTGCCTACACCAAACACCAGGCGACAGGAGCGCCGTGGAGTGCACTATGGAAGCTGCAACTTCACCTTTGGCCCTGATTGATCTGAGGAAAATTAACCTAAATAGTACCTACTTGTGCCAAACTCAGTAAACTCGGTGCTGTTGGGAAGCCCACCGTGTGGGATTAGCGCAGGGAAGCATCCAGACCCCCTTCCCCAGGGAAGGAAGAGCACGTCCCGTGCCTACCAGACTGTGGGCACCATGAGAATAAATAAGGAGGGGGGAAGGCAAGGTGGTGCTGGACACTTGATGTTTCTGTGTCCTAAAACACAGAAAAAGGCTTGCAAGCTGTGGGTGGGAATCACCCTGAGATGCCCCTGCAGCTCTGGATGCTCCTTCTGAGCTGCAAAGGTAACAGAGCAGCTTCTGCTTCTAGCACAGAGGGCTGCGCTGGCTGTTTATTTAAATAGAATGGTTTGTTCAGGAGTCAGCAGGGCATCCCAGAACAAGGGACGAGCTCGGCTGGTGGAAGACTTCAGCCCTGATGAGCATTCATTGGCAGGAGGAGGTGCCCTGGCTGTAGGGGGGCAGGAGCTGGGGGCTCCTTGCAAAGCTCAGAGGGAGCGGGGTGGCTGCGGCTGCCTCGTGCCTTGCTGGCAGAGAGCTGGGGCTTGCTGAGGGAGCTCTGCTTTAGGCTCAGTGTCCTTTCAAGGCAGTAGAAGAACACACCTGGTGTAAATGAACTGATGAGCCCCCAGCCTTGCTGTCCCCTCTCTGGACTGGCCAGCTGTGCACATGGTGCTGGCGAAGAGAGCTCCTGCAGAGTCCAAGAGGTGAGCTGGGACTTGGGTGGGTGCACCAGGAGAGCAGAAAGCAGCTGTTAATGCTGACCCTGCACGGGCTGGGGGAGCTGAACTTGGTCCTGAGGGCTGCCTGGTGGGTGCTGGGTTCCCTGTGTAACCCCTGCCCTGTGCACGAGGGAGAGGAGGGCGTTAGGCACCGGCTGTCCCTGCCCACCCGTTCCTTGGGTGCTCTCCTCCTTTATCATCCCTGGAAGCTTTATTGCCAAGTTTTTATGCAAAGTAGAAAAGGCTCATTAGGTGATGTCTGAAGTGCTCCTCTGCTGCTGTTAAAATGCAGCAACCGTGTAACCGAACAAAATGTTCTGGTTGGGTTAGTGCTGTGTGCAGGTACAAAATGACTGAGCTGCAGAACAGTGAGAAGCAGGGCCTGGAGAGGAAGGGGAACGGCTGGAGTCTGCAAACGTGGCAGGCTTAGAGTGCGGAGAGAAGCCCGGCCACCCTCACTCTAAGCTTAGTACCACATACGCCAAAGGTCTCTGACCTCCCTTACAGAGCTCCAGAGAGCAAATCCAGAAGAGGACAGACGCACCTCTGGTTCTCTCTGGTCTCTCACCCTTTTTTGCAGGCCAGGGACATGCAGAGATCAGGGCTTTCATGAGGCTCTCAGGATTGCACTGTTGAGGCTCTGGTCCTCAGACTAAATCCTCAGCTGGTGCCAGCTGGGCAGCACTGTCACAGTTTATACAGGTGAGGTTGTCCTGCCTGCAAGTCCCTGTGTCCATCGCCTCCAGGGGCACCTGATCCGCAAACACCAGCCCAGAGCAAATCCTGGTGGAAGAGGGCTAGGAGTTAGGTTCAGGAGGGCAGCGCCTTGGGAAGCGTCAGCAGCTCTCCTGCACCTCTAGGGGAGAGCTCTCCAGCCAGGCAGCCACAGGGAGCAAGAGCAAGCTGGAAGTGCTGGAGGCCTCTGATTTCTGCTTCTTCAAAAAGGGGGTTGGAGAAGGATTGAGTCTTTATTTATTTATTTATTTCAATTCCTTTATTCTGAAGGTCTCCAAAGGTTACAGAAGTGGCAGCTGTGCGGTTGAATCTTGCACTGGGAGCAAGGTTTTGATTGCTTCTCTTTTGCTTACGCTATGCAAAAATTGTTTTCATCCGCCTGCTGATGGGCTGCAGGGAAAGCGGAGCACAGGATGTAGAACTACAGAATTTATCAGATAAACCAGCGCTTAATATGTCCTTCCTCACTGCATCCCATTACATCTCTTCTCCCCGTTCCTGGTCTCGTTCAGGATACTATTAACTCAATGGCTTCAGCCCTGGCTCTGCTTACAGCACAGCATTAAGTCAAAATTGAGCATCAGCTGCTTGAGCTGCAGCAAAATTCATCTCAGTCTTCTGTTAGCTGTAGGCCAGGAGCCCACAACCAGGAACAAGGTAACAAGTAATTCATACAGAAAAGCTAGAAAATTAAATCTGTTCTACTAAAGAGAGGAAGATTCAGACTTGGAAAATAATCCATTTACTCCCCAAGTCCCTGCTGGTGCTCCCAATTTCCAGCAAGGGTGTGATGCTGGGGACAGCCTTCCTCCAGCTGCCCAGGTGAGCAGCTGTGCAAAACTTATTGTGAAGTGTGTCTGAACGTGGCTTAGGCTGAATGAAGACATCTTTATTCCAAGCTAAACAAGATGTTTTAATGCCAGCCAGTGAATTATCTCATGTAATCTAGCTGCTGCCTCCTGCTGAAGCAATGCCCGTGCTCGGAAGAGAAGGAGCCTTTTCCCTGTGGGTGTCTGCAGGGCAGCCCGGCAGGGCTGACCTTGCTCCGAGACCTGCTGCGGAGCTGCCAGAGGCAGAAATCTCTTCCCCTCTCCAGGAAGACACTGAGATGCAGAAGAGCCCAGGTGGAGGAGCAGGGTGTTGGGCTGAGCTCTGCTGGCTCTGCTGCCAGTCTGGGGAGGGATCATTGCCTCACCCGTGTAGCTTTTTTCTTTCTTTCTTTCTTTCTTTCTTTCTTTCTTTCTTTCTTTCTTTCTTTCTTTCTTTCTTTCTTTCTTTCTTTCTTTCTTTCTTTCTTTTTCTTTTTCTTTTTCTTTTTCTTTTTCTTTCTAGCTTGTATCAGCTTTTATTCAGATGGGAATCTCATTAATAGTATTCAGGGACAGAGTGGCTGGGGCTGGTAATTCAGGTAACAGTCACCGAGCGTCCTGTTGGCTGAGAGCAGCTTCAGTGTGTCCAGCTCCAGCACGATAGAGGCAGAGAGGTTGCTGTGCCAGGAGCAAGCCTGAGGCTGAGCCTTTTTTCCTCCCCGTCCCGGATGGCAGCACGTCCTGCCTGGATACATCTTAAGCTGCTTTGTAGTGGAGCATATGCTTAAAATTCGGAGTCAATGGATGCAGGTTTGGAGGCTAAAGACACAGAGACTGCTAGACTGAAGCAGCAGCTCTGGCGGTGCTGTGATCCCGTAGCTGCTGCCTCGCGCTCAGCATGTTGCTCTGGGAAGACTTCACTCTCCGTTTGGTGCAGATTTATTGCCCACTGACTTTTTTTCATACCACGCTACAGCCCGCAGAGCCTGTCCTGCTTATCTCGAGTGTTGGAGAGATACCTGGGAGGTGAGGAACAGCCGGAGCAGTGCTTGCTAGGTGGTTCACCAGGTTCATGCAGTGAGGGACGGAGCCTTCCCCTTCCCTTTGCTTCCCCCAAGCAAGGTGGATTTCCAGGTGGATGGAGGCTGGCTGGAAAGCTGCTGGAGACAGACTGGGTGTGCTTCAGCCTTTGAAAGTCTGTTGTAAAGCAGCTTGGGCCGAGCACACCAGGAACTCCAGCATCTCGAAGGAGGCTCAGGCTGGGTTATGCAAAGGGTGTTTAGCATTCACAGCAGCACGCTGGCTGCTGGGCTTCCTGCACTCCGTGCGTTACTGCTGCCGGGAGCTCAGCGAGGGCCACGAAGCCAGCTCCTCAAAAAAGAATAACATCATTCGGTGTAATAATCGCGGTGGCTTTTTACTCTTTGCATCTAAAAGGATGTAACCAGGTGCCTTCTAGTGTAAACCCAATTGCTTAGTGCAGATGTGACTCCATCCAGGTTTCTGTTATTTCTCCCTTTCCTTGCTTTGATATGCGAGATGTAAAATGCAAAACTGCTGTAACTAAAGCAATTCAGACCTTCCCCTGGGAGATCCTGCAGTAAAAACCTCACCGAACGCCTGCTGGGGCTGCCTGCAGTGCTAACAGGAGGAGAGCAAAACCACGGGGATCTCAGACATGCAACACCACCTCTTCTGCAGCCCAGCTGGGGACACAAAGCAGGAGCAGGCAGGGTGATGTTGTGCTGCAGGGCTGGGGGCTGCCAAGAGTGCTCCAGGCTGGGCTGTCCCTTGCCGTCCTGGGAGGGCATTTGGCCAGATCTCCTTCCTCTGAAGCTTCTGCAAAACAGCCGTGGAAATAGCTGGCTCCTAGGAGGAGTGCTGTAGTGAACTCTGTCCCAGGGTTTCAAAGCACAGAGGCTTCTTTCACATCCCTCTGCACCCCTGCCGCTGGGTCCCTGGGGATTTGCAGCCCTATGGACCACCCTGCACCAGGTAACGAGCACAGGGGGCACGAGGCTGAAACCTCCCTCCGGGGACCAGGAGGGTTGGTGTAAATACAGCTGGTAGCAATTAGTGAAGGGTGATAAATAAATACTTATTATTTTCCCTCCTGCTAGTTGGCTTACAAGCAAATTTGGCTTCTTTTGCCTGCAAAGGTTTTGTGCTGGGTGGTGTTAACTGGAGTCTGGGCACGGGGACGCACAGACCTGTGCGCACACCCCCACGTGCAGCAGTGCAGCTCTCCATCCTCCCGCACCGGTGACTAGGAAATACTTAATTTAATTCTAGTCTGATATATGAAGTCATGCTGAAAATCCGTACGGGTGAGCTGATGCACGGAAAGTTTGTACCGGGGAAACTCTGCTCTCCTTCAGGGGATCAGGAGGGCTGGGGTCTGTGCGTCGCTGCCTGGGGGGGGCTGTGCTTGGAGCGAGCCTGGGTTCAGAGCCGCAGGGACGGACGATCCTCTGCGGGGGAAGAGAACAAATACTCCAAAATGCGATCAGTCACTGGGGAGATGTGGCGGGATTTAAATGATGACATAACGTGCTTGTCTCATCTCTGCTGCCTCTGCTAATGAGTACGATCTGGGAGCATTAGAGATGTATCCGCGGGCTTTACTGCGTGTGAGTCAGGGGATCACAGCCGTAATTAGCCTCGTCCTCTACCAGCAGCCGAGCCACTCGGCTGTCCAGGGCAGGCAGAAGTGCCCCGCGAGTGCCCCGCACGTTTGCCCAGCACAGCGCTGCCTCCGTCGTGCCTCAGGGCTGCCAGGCAGGGCCTTCGCCCGGCTGTGCGGGCTTCTCTCATCTTGGCTCCTAGAGAGATCTGAGCAACCACTTCTGTTCTGGAGAGTTTCAGAAATGTGATGACAGCTTAGAGGCTTTTTATGCTCTGTTGGCTGTTTCTCACTTTAGGAGAACTTTCAGCATTTTGAACAGCTATTTTTTCCCCCTCCATAAACAATATTTGCTTCCCCCAAATGCATAATTTCTGCAAGAAAAGGGGTTTGGGGGAAAACCTTCACCAAGCCTGACCGTTTGGTGGAGGGAGGACGTTTAACAGGGTCCCAGAAGTCAGCTTCCCGATCTGTTTGACCTTTCTGAAGGAATCTGGTTGCTCGTTCCTTGCCAAGGCAGCGCAGGCATCTCCGCAAGTGCTTCTGTGGGAGCGAATATGGTGGAGGTGAGGATGCAGAGACTTCAGATAAGGGGATGACTAGAAACCACGGGGTGTGTGGCCAAACGCGGCTGTGCTGAGCAAAGGCAGTCTCAGGATGAGTCCCTCTCCCTGCAGGCTTTTGTAGACCAGTCGTCTGTGAGCTCTGGCAAGCTCCTTCGTGGTGCAGAGCCCTGCTGGAGCTGGGTGCCCGTGGTGCTGTACGCCAAGGCACAGCGAGGGCTGCGCTCTGCCGAGGTGCCCGTGCTTGTTCCCTGCACTGGAGACGGGGACTGTGCTGTTTAATCCCTGGTGGCAGGGCTGGAGTCAAATAAAAGCCTGCAGGGACAGGAGCCGGGCTTCAGGCTTGCCCTGGCTTTTCTTCATATCCCTCCATGCTCCTCATTCCCCCATGGCCTTTTTGAAGTTTGGTGCTGAGCTGTGGTGGGTGCTGGGAGCTGCTCAGTCAGCCACAGTCCTCTGGCACCTCTCAGCATTGTCCCTGATGGCACAGGATTCATTTTGTAGAAGAAAATAAAATGACTGATGTGACTGAAATGCGTTTGCCCTGCTACATTTAATCAGCGGCAGTAGGTATTTATTGCTTTATATACTACTAATCAATAGTGATTAGTACCTCATTAACCTTTTCTGTTCTTTTGATTGTCTTCTTGCAGGGTTGTAATAACAGAGCATCCCTCTCCAGCCTGACAGAGGCGGTTCTGTAGGCTGCAGAAGGAAGTGCTGATGCTTCTGACGAGGACTGTGACCCTGTTACTAAGAGGAGGAAGCACCGTGCCCCCCATCCTCACCAGGAGGTGGCAAATCCTCACAGGGATCACTCACCTCCAAGCTCTCACGGCAAACATCTCAGCCCCACAGCTCTGACAACGGCTGAGTGGGAAGCAAAACCCCCAGGGGTGCAAAATCTCTGGTGTGGGGGATGTTCCCCAGGAAGAGAGAGCGGCCTGACGCTCTGGTGTTGTTTCAGGATGGTCACAGCAGTCGGGAGAGCAGTGCTCCCCCTGACTTGTTGCGTTTGCACCTAGGTTGCACTTACAGCCTCTGTTGGGCACTGAAAAGCAAAGTGAGCGGCCGTGGGGAATCGCTCCCTTCCTCCCCGGTGCATTTGCTCCCCCACATCTGTGTGACCAGCCCTTGGAGCCGAGTTCCCCGGCTTGCTGGGCTGAGCGGAGCTCCCAGAGGAAGCCTGCGAGGGACGGAGTGCAGCCGTGCACCCGCTGGGACTTCCAGCGCTGCAGAAAAGGTGGTGGGGAGGTGGGCCCAAGGAGTGCAAGGTGGGCCCAGGAGGCTGACAGGCTTTCACAAGCAGCAGACTGGGATACATTTCTTCCAATTAGATAAATTTAGTCAAATTAGATTAGCTCTGTGTGGGTTCATTAATTCTCAGTGTGATTGAAGCCCCCTGAAATTCCCATCTGCTGGGAGGCCGAGCTCATACCAGCGAGCTCTGCGGTGCTCAGGGCAGCTCTGAAACCATCGGGTGCATTTAGGGACCCCCTCGGGAAGGGGCTGCGCTCCCCCCAAGTGCCTTTTAGTGCCTTTTGTGCTCTCCAGCCACAGTGACTGCTGTAAGCACCACAGCTCACATGCAAGGGGATTGAGGAGGGTGATTGAGAGGGGTGTGAAATGGGATTTAATGGCTGTGAAAGCATTCCAACAGCATTGAAAAGAAAGTGTGTCTGGTAATATAGGTGAAGTTATTGCTCTTTGGTTAACTTTAATGTAGACAGTATCTGAAAGTAATCCTGTGGTGTCCATCCTGTGGAAACAGCGTCTTGGTGTTCTGGAGCAAAAATACTTGTCTTTGATCCTCTGTATAAAGGGGAACAATGAAATTCCCACCCAATTGAATCTGCTTGGGGCTGGCTTTGCTCATAGCAGTGTCAGCATGGCGCTGAGCAACGCGAGCGTAGGGATTTCTAGGTATGCAGCTACAGAAGGGTTTAACAAGTGTCTGAGTTTCCTGCCCCTCTGCCTGCCTGAACCTTGCTCTTAGCATCCACCGTTGGCTGAAGCAGGTCAAATTGAACTTCATCTGATTAAGCTCGGCAGCGCCGATAACTTGGAAGTGTTCCTGTTATGAGTGGATTACATTTGTGCTCATAACTCAGGGCTCAGAAAGTCCCCCTTGAAAAGATGATTTCTCACTGCTCCTCGAGCTTTGCTTTAAATGTGACTTCTGCCTGTTAGGCCTGGAGCTGCCGTAACGGAGCACACGGCTCTGCTGTTTGCACGGCACCTGGCGGGATGGGGAACTCATGCCTGGGTTGTGCTGAGCTTCCTGCAAAGCAAAACGGACGGTGAGATGCTGCTGGAACCCGCAGTGCCTGGGACCTGTTAAAAACCCCTGATGATGCTTTTTCCTCTGCACTGGCTGCTTCTGTTGACCACTGAAGTGCAGCACTCAGCTGATTCTCATCCGTGCTGAGGAAAGCACATGCTCAAGCCATGCAGACCTGTCCAGCCGTCCAGGGACAGGGGACTGGGAGCCAATCTGCTGAACGGGGATTTAACCGAGAGCCCCGAGTGCCTCCGTCTCCTAACGCTCCCAAGCAGCACAGGCAGCCTCTGCTTCCTCCAGGCCCTTCTCACAGTTCAGCCTGTGAGAAAAATCTCCAATAATTTTCTTCGGACAGGATCTTTTGTGAACGTTATTTTATTCACAATTGCAATGCCAGGGGTCCTGTTATTCAGGAGCGCATTTTAGTAAACACATCATCACCTTTTATTCCCTATTCCCCGACGCCTGATCACCTCCCCTGTTTCCTCATTGGCTGAGTACTGCAGGTTCACAAGCTACTCCACGCTCCTCTATACCACATATGTACAATTTTTCATTTTTTCAACCCTTTAATTTCGCCTTTCTTATGTTTTGAGAACTTGTGATCTTTGTTTTACTGTTCCCACACTGCTCATCCTCTTTTTCTCAAGCTTCTACCTTGTTTTGGAACAGCGAGGCCTTCTACTGTCCACTTACCTACTTAGCATTTCTCCTTATTATTACACAACTACCTGGGAATAAAGAAAAATAATTATCTACTGCAAAAGCACAGCTTTGTTTCTCAATCCTCCAGCTCTGCAGCAAGGGATTTCCAACCAGAAATAAGTTTCCCATCTTCTTGCTACACTGCCTTTTAATTAGGAGCACAGCTGCTCTGGAAACGCGGAGCTCACTTTTCAGAGTGTGCTGGAAAGTGATTACAATGGATTAAAGTGGAAAGGTTAGGCAATTTATTCATCTGGCACTTAGCAAACGCGTTGGGTTATTTTGTGCTGCGGGGATGGTTTTAAAAAGAAAACAACACCTTCTGAGCTCTCTCTAGCCCTGAGGTGCCCTGCAAAGCTAGGTGGTGGATCTGAAACGCTGTTTGAGTTGAGCTGTGCTGCATGCAGTGACTGTAACGGAGCTGAGGTGAAGGTGAAGGTGCTGTGGGTTCCTTCCTGGTGTCAGCACCCTCTGGCCACCGAAGCTCCAGCTGAGTCAGGACTGGATGTGGACTCTCCCAGCCCTCGCAGATCTCAGCTCCAAAGGCCGACTTCCCTGAGTGTTTGCCGAATAATGCTGTTTGTAAATGGCATTCACTTTCCATCCTGAGCACCTGCTGCCGAATCCCCAGCTGGCAGAGCTCTTTTCTTTCCAAAAGGACTGTTCTGATTTATGGTGCTGAGCAGCTCTGCCACGGCACTGCGAGCCGCTGTTCCCAGCAGCTGTGGGGCCCTTGCTCAGCAGCTTTACTCCTGCTGAGAGCTCTGAGAGGTTTTGCCCGGGTGTGGGAACGCTCCTGTGCCTAAGGGCAGGATGAGTCCCGTTACTTCTCTGGTCCAAAGCCGTGTGCTGCCCTCGACCGTATGGCTTAAGTGCTTAAAGCCAAGGAGAGGATAAAGCTTCTAGAAATTAATCAGCCTCGCTTCAAAGCTAGGGGTCTATGAGATCTCAATCCCCTTTCCAAGGAAAAGCAGTGGGGGCCCCTGGTTGGACAGCACAAGGTGAAGACCCAGCTCGCACAGTGTGTGAACAACCTCAGTCTGAAGAACATCTGGGAATGAAATGTTGCAGGTGTTTTGGGAGCAGCTGTAAGCAGAACTAGAAGAGGTGTCGCATCCAGCCCTGCTCCGAAGGGGTGCCTTGGAGCTGTCCTGCAGCAATCAGCAGCTGAATGGGGCATCCCAGGGACAAACAGCCTCCCCCAGAACCCTCACAGCAGCAAGAAAACACAATTCTTCCCAAGCGCAGCTCCTCCTGTTGACTTAGTGTGTGCTTCTGGGGGTTTGCATTGGGTTCAACTTGTCTTCAGCTGGGAAAACGCCTTTGTGACAGCTTCCAGAGTAGCAGGCAAAAGATCAGGGTCAAATTCCACTGCTGGGGAGCGTTGGGTCATTGAATACCAGCAGTGGTTGTGGTTCTGAGCCTGCCAGGCAAGACTTGGATGCGCTGCTCCGGACTGGGGCCGGTGCGCTGCAGGGCTGCTCTTTCTGCATCGGCTCGTGTCAGTGTCCTCGCTGGCTTCTTGTAAGATTAAAAAATAAATAAAAAAAATGGAGATGCTCAGATACTGTGCTTGTGAGAGTCACAGCACTTTAAATAGCAGAGTCTTCAAGGGGTTTACTAAAATTAAAATTGTTTACATGCAATGTGAAGACATGAAATATCTTGTTTGCCCTTCGCATTTTGTTTGGCTGATGTGGGCGTATTTTTGTTTTTACTCACTTTGTCATATATTGCCCCTTTTTTTCCCAGCAATGTTGACTGTTCCATCTGCTTATTTATCACCCACAGTTAGAACCCGAATTTCAATTACCAATCTGCTTTGTTTGGTCTTGTTTAATACGAGGCTTTGAAAGCTCCAACAAAGCTTTAATACATAAAACTACTTGTAATGCAGCTGTTAAAGCTTTTCGATCATATCCATGAACAAAATGAATTCTATTGCTATCAAGATGCGTCTGATAAATTAGGTTTAATCCTCCTTGACTGCAGTGGATATAAGGCACTTCAGCAAAGATAGAAAGATTTCAAATGGATGAGATGAGAAATGGTTTTGCTTCAGAGATGTGAGAGAAGCTAAGATCTCAGGTAGTAAGAAATAACTCATCCAGCAACTGGAAATGCAGTCTTTGGATTTCTGCGCTGACTTCTAATCTTGAAGGATCACTTTTGGATCTGAAGGGTATTCAATGGGAAGAACGTGCCAGGTTTCCACCCTCTGGGTGTTCTGCTGTCGGCATCGAGTAACTGCAAAAGGCAAAGCTCAGCTGTAGCCAGGTGATGGCTCTGACGCTCCTGATGCCAGGGGAACCTGCAGCTCTGCTGGCTTTTGTGTTCTGTCCCAGCATAGCTTGGTGGCAAGGAGGTAAGTTCCTTGCTAGGCTTTCTAGACACACATAAAGCCAGTTCTCTCTGAAAGCTGACAGCCCAAACTGGCTGATGTGGAAGTAGAAAAGAGGGTGGCTAGGTGTGAGGCAAAGTCCTGTGCTCCCCTCAACCCTGCCAGTCCATGCTGTGATCCGCAGTCTGTCTGCCTGTGGCCCTGCTGGCTTCTCGATCGCTGTGGCTGCATCTGGGGATCCCTCATGGAATGGTGCTGGGGGGCTTACCTAGCTACTTGCTATTTGCTGTCCATGAACTGAATTATGTTTTGATCAGGTTTACCCGACCTAGTGGAGGGGTGTTTAGGCGTGGTGATTTTGGATTTGACTCAAAGCCTGGCTTCGTGAGTTGCTCCAATACCAGCCAAAAAGCCAGTCCATCTCCATTCTGTAGATCCTAAATCCCACTGACGTGTGACTGAAATACAACAACTGAAGCTCTCCACCGAATCACGGCCGAAGGGGTGAATTCCCGCTATTATCTACAACCGGCCGCCCTTCCACCTGGTGTGCCGGGCAATGGAAAAAACCGCCCGGTGGGTCAGATAACGGGGTCACGGCAGGCTGGAGGCCGGCCGGCCCTGTGGGGCTGCAAGCTGATCTGCTCAACGTGCTCCAGCCCTGGGAGGGATGGAGGGGAGCGGGCTGGGGAGGCGGCGGGACTCCCATCCAGCCTCCAGCCTCTCACTCGGGCCTCCCTGCATCCTCCCTCAGACTGCGGGCCCATCCGTGTGATGAGCTGCGCTCAGGCCTCAGCCTGTCACAGGATGCTGTAACCCCTCGGCAGCCGCCCAGCGGCCCTCCCCCGGTGTGGGGCGGTGATGGAGATATGTGCTTTGGGGGGGGGGGCGTTAATTAGCGCCTCGCTAATTGCCGCTCGGCGGGGGCGGGGCCTAGGCTAGGGGGGGAGGGGCGCGGCCCGGCTCTGTATAAGCCGTCTCCTAGCAACGCGCGGGCACGTCACTTCCTGGGGGAGCGGGCGGCCAGGTGGAGCGGCGCGGGGCCGGCTGCGGGCCGGGCTGGGAGCCCCGGGAGCCGCGGGTTCGAATCCCGGCGGCGCCATGAGCTCGGAGCCGGACTCGGCGTCGCTGCGCTCCTCGTCGTCGTCGTCGGGTTCGGCGGGGCCGGCTCCGGCTCCCCCCCGGCCGCTGTCCTCCAACGTGCGGCGGCTGCACCAGGCGCTGACGGCGCTGCTGAGCGAGGCGGAGCGGGAGCGCTTCGTGCTGTGCCTCAACGCCTACCACGGCCGCCGCAACGTCTGCGACCTGGTGCGCTCCCTGCGAGCCCTCCTCGACGGGCCCCGCCGCCGGCAGCTCCTGCCGCTGCTGCGCCTCGTCCTGCCCCGCTCCGACCAGCTGCTCTTCGACCAGTACACGGCCGAGGGGCCCTACCTGGCGCCCCCCGCCCCGCCGCAGCCCCCCGGGGAGCTCCGCCAGGTCAGCCTGCGGCGGAGCAAAGCCCACCAGGGGCTGGGCTTCAGCATCCGCGGCGGCGCCGAGCACGGCGTCGGCATCTTCGTGTCGCTGGTGGAGCCCGGCTCGCTGGCCGAGCGGGAGGGGCTGCGGGTCGGCGACCAGATCCTGGGGGTCAACGGCAAGCCCCTCGACAGGGCGACCCACGCCGAGGCCGTCAAGGTAACGCCGCCTTCGGGCTCTGCCCCGTGGCCGCGGGGGGAGGGGGTGGCTCGGGGGGGTCCTCTCGGTCCCATCGGGGAACCCTCTCCGCTGCTTTGGCTCGTGGTGATGTTGGTTTCTGTGGGAGGTGGGCTTTAAGGAGTGGAATTTGCCCCTAAACTGTGCTGTCTGCTCCCCAAAGTGGGGAAACTGAGGCACGGGGAGAGCAAGGAGCTCATCTCCATCCCTAGGAGTAGGGGGGGGAGTGCCAAAGCCAGGACTGGTCCTGGGGTGCGGGTCCTGGGCACAGGAGCTGGGCTTTAAGGTGTGTAAGCTGCCAGGAAACTGTGCTGCCTGCTCCCAAAGGTGGGGAAACTGAGGCACGGGGCAACCGAATAATGCTTCTCTCCCCCCTCAAGATCAGGGGGTGGAAGTGCCAAAGCCAGAATGCAGCGTCCTGGGGCACAGGTACACAGCCGAGGTGCCTCCGGCTCTTTTCCATCCCTTCACACAGCCAGGGTGCCCCAGGCAAAAACCCCCGTGTGCAGGTAGGTGGGGGGCAGGCAGCCGGAGGGCTGACCTGGGGCTGTTTTGGGGTTTGGTCTGACTGTGAGCGACCCGATCCCTTCCCTGATGCCGTGTCCAGGCTGTGGGGCTCGGCTCGCGGTGTTCCCGTGGCACGGCAAACCTACGGAGCTGGGGAAGCGACCCTCGGGGATGGGGTCTGTGGCAGTGCATGCACGGCAGGTGTAGGGGCGATGGGGGCTGCTCCGTGGCTGCTTGTGCTTTAATTCTTCCGTAACGAGCTAAGGCGCTGCTGTTCGCAGCCCGCCTCGCGTGTTGTGCTTCTCCAGCTGTGCGTTAATCTTGTGCGGCTCTGAGCCGTGCCTTACGCAGCCAGACGGCGTGTTCCCCACACGGGCTTTAAGTCTGTGCCCCTGGCAAGGGCACGGCTTCCAGCCTGGCAGCGAGTCCTGGGCAGTCCTGAGGCTGCAGGAGAGGTTTGTTGGAGTTCTCTTTCACTGCTTTTTTGTTCTAGTGATAGGGCATAAGTTTCTGTGAGTTTGCCTTCAATTGTGTGCTCCTAAGACTGCAAAAGCCACATACTTTGTGTGCAGGGACAGGATGGGTGGAAGCCAGGTGTCCTCTGTTAAATGACTTCACCTCCAACTCAACCCACGGTGCCGGGTAATTCATGTAATAACTTTCAGTTTGCTCCCTAATACAATGCACTCCCTTTTAGACTCTCAATTAGGCTCTATTAGCATTGTGTGAAATAAGTGCTTCCTGCACAGAAATAATTCCTGTAGGATGCAATTTGCCAAGGGGCTGTTCTGTGACAAGAGCTATATTTTGCCACTGTGAATTTTGATGTAAAGAGAAGCTTAGAAATTGTCTGCTCGTGAGCTGAACTTCTTTAAGCTTAGTCTTGTCACTCACCCGGCTGTGCTGGCATCTTGTAGGGCTCCTGTGCTCGTGCTGCGTCCCATGAGGGTGCTCTGACTGCTCGTGGTGGTGGGAACACCTCCTCGCTTGGGAAGAGCCGCAGCGTGATTTACAGTACTGCCGTAATAGTTCTTGGGAGGCTTTAGAATGAAGCAAATGCTAATTTGTCCTTGCTGCCTCTTGTGGAGGGGGGGGAATGAAGAGGAGACTGCAGTCAGCAATGCCAAAGAGCTGTCTCTGGAGGGTTTCCTTAGGGTTGAGGTACGAATGCCTGTGTTTGCATGGGGAGCAGGGTGTCTGTGCCCTTGGAGGGAGGTGGTGATGTACAGGGGGCCAGACCCCATGTGGTTTGCTTCCCCTGGACACCGGGACCTCAGCTCAGTCTCAATTCTGGTCTTAGCAGCTCCATAAAGTCCCCCGGCTGCCTTCTCATCTGTGAGACCAGAGAACTTTGCTGGTGCCCATTGGTGTGCTCTGTGGTGGATCAGTGGAGGGGAAAGTGTTGGTGAAACCAGGCAGGGTTTGGTCCTGGGATCAAATTCAGAGGGAGAAAAAAGGTGAGCAGAGAGGCTTTCCTGATGCAAAACCTCAGCTGCATAGCTGGGTCTCCCAGATGCTGTCTGCCTGCCTTGGACCAGATGTGGTGAACACCCTGTCCATCAGGAGCTGCCTGGGGAAAGCACGGCTCCTGGCTCTGTGGGCAGCGATGGTCTGGCTCTGCGTGAAAAGGAGCCCTGTGCTGCGTTTCCATCTTGACTGTCCTGCAGCAAGAAGCTGTCCGTCTGTGGCAGCCTTGTTGTTCAGAATATGCAGAACGTGGTGTTGTGGGAGAAGTTGTCAAAGCTGTTCTTCAGGGCGTGAGATGGCTGCGGAGATCAGGAAGGCTCCTTCTCGCTGCTGGCCTGGGCACGTTGTGTTCCCCAGCCGGCGTTACTGAGCCAGAAATCAGCTTTCTGCCCGCTGGGTGCTCGGGTATGCCCAGCCGTGATTACGGGCAGTGAGGCAGAGCAGTGAGTACCCCCACAGTCCCGTCTTGCTCATGAAATCTGGTAAGTGCACGATCAGAGCATTCACCTCACAAATCGTGATGCTCAGTTGCCTCCTCTCGTGCCCACGTGCAATGCAGGAGTGCCCCAGCCTTGTCCAGTGCTCCTCTCCAGCAGAAAGGCACCGTCCGAGGGGTGAGAGCGGTATCTCATCTCCTGTTTTGGGTTTTCAGGCATAAACCAAAATTGGCACTGAGTGAAAACTGCCGCGATGCTGGGCAAAGAAATCAGAAGTAATGAGCTGTGAGCTGCTCTGGCTGGGAAGCGACCAGTGGCCTGTGACCAGTGCAATGGGGCTTGTAGATATTTTTAGTGAAAATGACGTTTATAATTCCTTTTTTTAAACTTAAATGACAAGATTACCTAAGCACTCCAAATCAATTCACTTAATGACCAGCTTCTTAACCTTTATGTTGGTAGTGGAGTTTTATGTCTTGGCTGCGTTGTGCTGTTTCATTCACATCAAAATTAAACGACTCCATTACAATTAGAGCTCTATCATTCCAGCGTTCAGGAGTGCACTTTAGAAAAAGATCACCGTAATCTGAATTATGGCGTAAGGGGAGAAGTTTGTATCACCTGTCATATTTTTAGCACTCGCTTGGCTTTCAGCAGCCTTACTGCAGTACGCACTTGATATCGACGCAGTCGTGCTGAAAGTTTGTGTTAAAAAAGCTGTGATGTTTTGTCCAGGTGCCTGTGGGTTTAGACCATCGAAACACTACACAGGGAGGTATTTTTGCCTTTTCTTGGGGGTTTGTGTTAAACTCGTGCTCCCTCTCTCCCTCAGCCCTTACTTCTGTTGCTTTGCAGCGGGTTTTCATGTCCTGAAAGCCTTTGGGAAGGGGAGAGGAGTGGGTGTGAAGCCTCACTACTGACTGCTGATTGAGGATTGGGCTTAGCGAGTTACAGCCAGCCTTGTGTGAGCTGCTCTGCTTCTTGCCATCATATCGCTTGCCCTGCCTCGTCTCTGTTCATGCCAACAGCCAGGGAAACACAGAGGAGCCCGACAAAAACCACCGCAGCCGGGCTGACTTGTATACAGCCATCTTCCGTGGTGTGGTGCTTCTGTGGTCCTTCTGCCTGTCTTGGGCTGAACCCCTGGTGAGTTTGCTAAATGGATGGGCTGTTCACTGCCTCAGGCTCCTTGGAGGGGCTTTGAGGAGAAGCTGGGGTCGGGGAAGGCGTGTGACGACGGGCCATGATGGCTGTCTGTCCATCTTTCTGCTGGGGGTTTTTACGCCTCCCAAAGCAGCCTTTCCACTTTGTCCTCTGAGAGCTTAAAAATAACAAAAAGGAGACTCCAATTCTGTTCCTTTGGCTGTGTGATGGCAAGCCAGGTGGTCTCCTCAGTGTCTGTGACATGTTGCGGGAGGCAGGGAGGCCCAGCTGCTGTGCGTGGGGCACTCATGGCACTGCTGAGACCCTGGGGAGATAGCAGAGATGTGCAGCCCTGAGCCTGGGAAGCAAGTTTACAATAGTTTTACCTCCCAGGTGGCTTACAAGAACATGAATCTCACTTCAGTGTTTCTTGTGATGCCCAATTAATTGATTATCGTTATCCAAGACTGCTTATTTGCTGTAGTCGGTAATCACCACTGTACCCTAAGTGCAATTATAACAGCTAGCAGGAGGGCAATCAGCTTGTTTCATGGGCTTTAACCCTCCGAGTTGTGGATCATCACAGATGGTCATGGTTAGGGTGGGTGGGCAGGAGCAGCAGTGCATCGATGCCCTGGTTCTGTACGAGTGTCAGCCTTGCTCCTTTAAACGCCTGCTTACTTGTCTCTGTATTCTAAAGTCACTGATCCAGAGCTAGAAACCTCTCCCTTTCCCAAGGGATCTCTCCAGTATCTGGAGCACAGAAAAGGATGTGACTGGCATCTATCCCAGTCGCTGGAGCAGTAACCTGTTCCTCGGTCTCTGGACCTGCTTAGAAACTGAACCCCCCAGAACTGCACACAGAAAAAGCCCCCGCAGGCAGAAGGCAGCTGTTCTGCAGCACTGCAAGCGTTTGCTCTGTGTCCAAGCAGTTTCCATTTTAACTTGCAGAGCTCGGAGGACGGGGTGGGAGGTGTAATGTCACCAGGATCCCTCCCTAGGAAAAAGGGGATGGGAAAGAGGTCGCTCCTGGACTCGGAGGCATCTGCCTTTTAAATGAGTTCTCCTGCTCCTTAAGGGGAAGGGCTCGTGGCAGTGACGGCGCAGAGCAGCCAGCACTGCCCTCGGCTCACGGACAGAGCCGGTGACACTGTGGGGCAGGCTTTACACCAGCAAATCACAATCAGCCCTAATGAAATCAGATGGCATTGTACTGATGAAAAAGATTAGAATGAGGTCCTCAATTGCTCCTTTCGTAACGCAGGGGTGGTAGTTCTTGGTTTTGGCATCGGTGTGTTCATAGGGGTTAGTGTTGCTGGGACATCCTTCAGTTCTTGGAGTATAAATGGTGTTCAGTGTGCTTGCTGTAAATAAATAGTTTTGTCTCACTGGAGAGATTGATACGATAACCCAAAGGATAAAAGCCTGCCTTTCCTTCCAGCCTCCGTTAGAGGAAAATGAAAGCATTAGTGTGCAGCATAGCCGGGGAGTTAAAATCTCTCTTACTCACTTCCTCTGGCCTCGGGGAAGATGATGGATTTTCTTGACACCTTCCTCAATGCCATGTCTCCCCGGAGAGTTATTGGGCTCTAAATCCCCTCTCCTAAACTGACAGCGTGTCTGCTGGAATGATTTGGCTGGGTTTCATCTGACCGGCTGCCCCCTGAGTTCTCCTGTCATGGGCGCAGAGGCAGGGACTGGGCAGCCTGCGGCTCCTGCCGGCTTCTTGCTGCTGGACCCAGAAACCGCATCTGAGCCCCTGGAGTGGGACGTGCGGGCAGGGCCCCTGCCTCCTGCAGCCACTGCCTGCGTTTCCTCTGGCACCCGGTCAGGTGTCGGGCTCGTTTCTCCACCTAGATTCTTCCGAAGTTAGCTTCTCACCAGGTAACAAACCATAGCTAGGCAATGTGGGTTTGCTGATGGCTCTTGTGATATTTAATACTCTTTCAGCGCTGTCTGGTGTGGAGGGGGAAGAGGGAAAAACAGAAGGGAGGGCTTGCCTTCATCTACTTTCTTTTTCAGAAAGCACAAGACAGATTTCCAGGCTTACATTGAAATAAAGCCCTGAAGTTTTTGCTGCTTTTAAAGCTGAGGGATGAGCAGGGCGGTGACTGGCTTTGAGGGGGCAGGAGGTGACGGAGCTGTTGTCTTGAAGCAGGGAGGGGATGTCACTGAGAAGTCCCCGGAGCTAAGATTTCATTTGACCTTCCCAGGTGAAAGGGACATGGGCTTCTTGCCGCCTTGGGGCTAAATGTGTGCGGTCACCATAGTTATGCATCCATTTGCATAAATTTGCATAAGTACCGCTGCTTGAAAACCAAACTGCTGTCACCTTTGCCTTGGCAGAGGGGGAGAGGCTGGACCGGGCCTCCTGCAGTTCTGTCGGCCTTGCCCATCCATCTCGCACCTCCATCCCTGTGCCTGTCATCCCTTCATTCCTATCTCGTTCCTCTCCTCCTGTACTCCACCTGGGGTGCCTCCTCTTCCCCCCTATCCCTCGTTTGCTCTCCTCCTGTCTGTCACCTCTCCCTTGCACCAGTTTCCTTCATCCCCGCTGACCACAGCCCCGTGTCCTCCCTGCGCAGGGACCAGCCCCTCAGGTAGGTTGGTGCAGGCCCTCCCGGCCCCTCAGTGCTGCAGCCATTCCCCTGGGCTCTGTCAGGCAAGGTGAGGACGTGCGTGTGGTCCGAAGCATCTTATTTACAGCTACAGGCTGCGGTCTGCAGCAGGGGACAGTCCTTCCCCATGCATCTGTACGGCACCTGGCGTTAACCGAGGAGTGCTGTAGCAGCCTCTTACTCCTCCTGCCTCCAGACGGTGCTTGGAGCAAGGTGCTGGGGCCGTCTCCTACCCTGTTCTTTCTGCCTGCAGAGGAACCGTTTTGCCAATACACCTCCAGCAGTCTCCCTGCAAAAGGTCTCACGGTCCTGCCCTGCAGCCACAGGAACTTCTTTGTTCCCACTGGTACCGAGGTGGTTTTGTTCAGCCCTGCTGGCTCCCTGAACTTAAAACTACCTGGGCCTACACAAATCCCACCGGCACATCCCAGGGGAGCGCAGGAAACAGCATTTAGACAAACTTCTGCAAATTGCTCCCACCACGGTGCTGTTACACGCTGTAAAAGCTCCCTCTGCCTCCGTCCTGTGGTATTTCTGCATTTCTCTCCCCTTCAGGTTTTTTCCTCTCTCAAGCCTGTTGCCTTCCTTTTTTTGGTCTTAGTATGAGATTGTATGGTACTTTGTGATCGATAACCTCCCCGCTGACCTTTCCAGCTTGCAAATGGAGCGAGTGCGTGGATGCCCATTATCTGAGCAGCCCGAGAAGCCGAGCAGCCCCGGCGGGTCTATTATCAAAAAGAAAGCGGCTGCGGCAAGGGGGAGGATGGCTCATGGTTAATGCTGCTTGTTTCAGACTGATCTACCCACTAAGAGTGAATTGGAATAGATTGCTCATTTCATTAGCGACGGAGGTAAGTGAGTGGGCTGGATCTGTACGAGACGCGTATTTTATTCAGGCTGCCAGAAGAGTGCTGGTGATTAATTGCCATTCATTTCTGACATCTGTGTTCCTGCTGGGGGGGAGGATGGAGGCCTGGAAGATGCTTTTACCCAGCCTTCAAGCTTTCAGCTCCCTTCAAGTGGAAAGAACGAGGGGAAAACTGAAGGTGGAAGGGGAAAGTCTTCAGAAGGGTGAGACTTGCTGGGCACAGCTGGGTTTCGGGAGGGTGCCAGCTGTCAGTGGTCTCGGCAAAGAACACTCTGTATTGTGTGTTTTTTCTAAAGGTAATAGTGAGTACATGAGGTGTGTTTCCCTTTTTGTTTATTTTAAGCAGTCTACCTCACTCCCAAACGGTTTGATAGGTAATTAAATAACGTGTTGTCAGAGGATCAGTGGCTCTATGGAATCAGTCTGCCCTTCTCTCTGGCACTTGCTTTTCTAATAATATTTCTAGGCAATTGGTGGCTGTTTCCCTGCTAAATGTTTTGGCGCTGATCTCCACATTCGGTTGAATTATTTTGTTAAGCTCTTCGAGCAGGTGTGCTTGTGCATTGTGGTGCCAGTGTTAAAGCTTTCACACTGTGCTCTTCCAGTGCGTTATCGGTGGGACAGAGCCAAATACCTGAGTCTGCAGCAGAGCGCAGCAGCACGAGCAGCGTGGTGCCGGTCCCTGAAACGGCTCGAGAAAGGAAAATCTGTGCTGCCTGATGCTGCAGAGGGGATTAAGGAGGTGGAATTATTTCATTTAATGGTCCTGTGTAAATGGGTTGGGTTTAGTATGCCCATCAAATAGCGTGCTTTCCCAAGAGCTTGCAGGCTGAACTGTGCTGCTCATTTTTGTGATGTTATCTCTGCAGTCGCTGGGCACAAACTTGGGGGAGAAGCTCTCCTTTGTATTGCTGCCATCCAGAGCCTGTTCTGCCTCTCCATGGGCCGCACAGTTCCTGTGTTAGGTGCAAGCTCAGGTCTGGTGGGCTCTTCCCTCAGCCCCAGGGGGCTGGGGTGACCTCTTCATGGCAAGAGTTCTGTTCATGTGGGCAGGCGCTGGCCCTCTTGCGTGCTGTTGGTGGCTCCTCTCCTGATGCTGAGGGGGGACCAGGACCTCTCTGTGCCTTATGAGCAGGACTGACAGCAAAACTGAGGTCAGGGCACTTGTGCCAGCTTGGTAGCACTGTGGCACCTTGGGAGCAGGGAAGAGCAAAGCGCTTGATGCTGGAGCAGCTGCTAGGCACAGGGCAAGCAGCCTGAAGGCTGAAGTGGAGGAGGTACAGTGATGGAAACCTGTCATAAAGCCCCCTTCACCAAGGGGCTGGTGCAGCTGGCCAAAAAAACCCTGCTCAGAGGGCTTTGGGGACTCTATGCACCATTCCAGGAGGTACAAGGTGGGAGAAGTCAATGTGGTAGAGCTAGAAAGTGTTCTGTTGATTGATGGACATCCAGGAAGACCAGCTGGAAAATGGATCCCATCCTCTGCCGTAGATACTGCCCCTCCTGGCCGAAATGCCTGTGTGATGGCAGGGAAAGATGTGTTGAGGAAGCTGCCTGCATGGTCTGTGAGCACCTTTGATCCCAGATCATCAGCTGGCCTTTTCTCACCAGCCCCAAGAAATTAAAATGAAACAATGATCCTGGGACAGCAGGGTGGAAGTGAGCAGTCTTTAGAGGTCCCTGGTGTCAGCTACAGCAAGAAATGTGGATGGAAAATGAAGGCTGCGAAGCACGATTCCAGGTGGGGCTGCTGAAGCTCCAGCAGAAGGATGCCCGGGCTTGGCTTCTCCATGCTGGAGCTTCAGTTCCTCTCCTGGCTCAGCCCAGAGTGCCCTGTGCCACCAGGCTGAGCTGCTCGCCTCCCCTGAAATGTCTCTTCTTTCCATGCCAGCTATTTCCACTTTCCTTTATTAGAAGCAAGACTTCGCTCTCATTCTGCAGTCACTTCCCTGGGATGCTCAGCACCTGGCTGTGTCCCGAGCTGGAGATCAGCAGTGCCGTGGGAGCTCCCTGCAGCCCCCAGCCAGCCCGTGTGGGTCCCAGCCGCACCTCGCATTGCTTTGGCCCTAATACCCATGGTGGTGCAGCAGCTGGCATAAATGGCCCCATAAATCCACATATTTCAGTGCTGAAGCAATAAAGATCACTAGGACCAAGGTGGTGGTGTAAGACACTGCAAATGCTCCGCTGGAGTGAACTGTTGGGTTCCTCTTCGGAGCCAGCGTTGGGGTTACAGCCTCCTTCAGTGGGTGCCTTCTCCCAAAGCGTTCTGTAACCATTTGAAGAACAGCTGGAAAGTAATTATCTTGTGCTGCTAACTTTCCAAAGGTGCTTGGTAATCATGCTCAGTGGATGAGAAAATTACCTGCAAACTTCTTTGGGACGTCAAATCACCCTTGTTTCTTCTGGACTCTGAAAGCTGCTGAGAGCCTGCTGGCTGTGTGTGTTTGCAGAGCTGAAGGGACTAAACAGGGAGGAGCAGAGGAGGGCACCCATCTGTCACGTGCACCAGGCCTGGTGAGAAAGCCTTCTTGGGTCTCCTGGGTGCCTGGATGGAAAATGCAGATCCCTCAGCTTGGAGGCTGCTCACTGCTGAGGCTGCCTCAGCTTTCTCTCCAAAACAGGATGATGTGTCAGCCTCCTTACAGAGAAACCAAAGGCTGCTCCCAGTCAAGGCACAGGGATGGGAAGTAGCAAAAGGCAGTGTCGATGCTGAGCTCTGCTGCCTGGCAGCCCTGCAGGGGCTGTGGTACAGCCTGGTGTCAGTGTGGGGTCGGCTTTGCACGTAGGATGGGCACTGGCCTCAGCCCTTCACCTCCAGGTGAGTCGCAGGCTGTGCAGTGTCGAGGTGGTCCCTTCCCATCCAAGGCCCTGATCACACATGGCCCTAAGCCTCCAGGGAATGGCCCCCCAACAGGGTCTGCCCCAGGAGTCTCTCCTGTGCCTCTGGGAGCATCGCTTTTCCTCTGTTTCCCCCAGGGGTAACGGGCTTCATCTCCCCAGGTACCAGGAGGGGAACTTGTGTGAGCCAGAGGATGAAACTGGCGTTGGTAAAGCCAGGAAAAAAAAAGTGGAGAAACTTTCCCTGTGCAGGAAAATGGATAGCTGCTCTGTTCCCTTGGAGCTCACCAAAGCAGCTGATGGATTTGTCTCTGGATGTGCTATGGAAGCTTCTCCCAGTTGGCTCACCTGATGCTTCTTCAGCTCCCAGCTCCGCCTGCCAAGGTTTTATAGGCCCGTGCCAGATCTTGTTCCTTTGCCTGCTGTGCTTTATGGAACACCTGTGGTGCTGCCATCTGAGGGAAAACACTGCTTCCCTTCTCATCTCTGCTGGCGGATGTTTAAATCGCTAGTGGCTGCCTAAGGGGCAGAAAGCTTCCTGGAGGCCCAAGTGTTTGAGCGAAACAGACTTTAATGGTCACTGCGCTGGAGAAGCCGTTTGTGCTGACCTCCCTGTGATGTTTGACAAGGCTCCGGTGGCCTGAGGGAGGACACAGGCGGTGCTGAGCAAACCTTGTGCTCCTCAACCTCCTGCTCTTCCCTCCCCAAACCAGGGCTGTGCTCCTGGGGGAGGGGAAAAGCGGATTCCTTTAGCTGTTTGTACTCACGGCCAAAGCATTTACCCCCTGAGCTGGTACAAACCCAGGCTCATATTAAAAATAAAGAGTATTTTCAAGCTGATGCAAGACCATGAGTCAAATCTATTCTTGTAAATCAGCTACAACCGCGCTTCTCCGGCTGCATCTCAGAGCTGCGCTTCAGCATCCTCTAGGCAAGGGAGGAGGAGGGTTGGTGCCGTTGGCAGTGAAGTGTTGTTTGTGTTGCACTAAAGGCCCAGTCTAGGTAACAGGATGCATTTGTTGGTGCTAAGAGGCTGATTAATTTGCTGTCTCTGGTAATTAACTTCCCGGTGTAATGCTGCAGCTTGAAGGAAGCGAGCGGCGAGTTGCCTGTAAATGCTGAGGGAGGAGGGGTTTGTTAGCAGAGGGCAAAAACTTAAGAGCACTCTTGCCTGTGGAGCTGAGAACCATGTTTTGTGGGGTCTGGCAGCAGCAGCATCACGATGGCACCACCAGCCTCTGCCACCTCCTTCCTCTCCTGCCAGCTCCTCCTATACCCCTGCTGCTGCCTCCCGGCAGCTGCTCCGCTCCCCGCGGCGATCTGCGGCTGCCCGTATGCATAAAACATCTCCCTGCTGACAGCCATCCCGTCTCCTGGTGGCCTTGTCAAGGGAACTGCAGAGAAACATAAAAAGACCCTTGTAATTTTCTGGCCTCTCATCATGGGAAAGCTTGCTGTGCCTGCAGAGAACGGCCCTGCTGTCCTGTGCTTTTGGTGGGTGACGTTAGCCCGGGCAGGACGGGAACTCCTGGGGCTGGGGACACGTCCTGGTGCTGAGCTCTGCCTGCTGGCTGCTCCCATGCCTGGTGTCTGTGTGGTGCAAACCCCAAGTTATTTTTGGTTCCCTTGTCACTGCCAGGATGGGTGCTCTGAGGAAGGGAAGAAATAGGGTCCCTGTGGCAGCCCCAGAGACCCGCAGGGTGCAGCAGCGAGTGCGGGAGGAAGAGGAGAGCAGCTCGCAGCTTGGGAACGCTCTGCATGTGCTCCTGGCCTGGCTGCGGCTCTTGAGATATTTCCATTTGCTCCTTACTTACATGGTTTTGGCTGCTGGCTTTGGGGGGCCGCATGAACACCCAGGTGAGCAGTGCCCCCAGTCAGAGCACGCAGAGTCCCTGCTTTCATTTAGGGGGAGAAGGCTGGGAGCACGGGAAACAGCAGACAGGGTCACCCAGTGTTTCTGCATGGAGTGGGGACCATCCTGTGTCCCTCAGGACGTGGCTTGGTCACCCCGTGCGTTTGGACTGATCGCATTATCCTCATTTGCTGGTGCCTGATGAGGAGCTGCAGCCTCATTTAGAGACGAGGCTTTCCTCGTGGGGCTCTCCGTGCTGTTTTGCCGTCTCGGTACCTAGTTACATAAACAGCATTACTCAGGCTTAAAAGAGAACTTCATAGAAATGACTCCAGTCTGAATGAACGAGACAGGAGATGGGGTGCAGCTCCCCACAGAAAGTGGGGATCACACTGCATGGGTGGCTGCAGGGCAGGTGAGAACCAAACCACCTCATGGTTTGGGGTGTGTGGGGCTTCGGGCTGGGAAGCTGAGCTGTGCCCTGAAGCACTGGAGCGTGCTGCTCTGCTCTCAGCCAGCCAGCCTGGCCTCTGCGAGCTTGCTAGGACAGGGTGACGGCTGGTGGCAGGGCTGGGACAAGTCCCCAGCGTGGAGGTGAGGCTGAGGAACCCGGTGCTTGCTGCTGGCACAGCGAGAAGAGAGGTGTCAAAGCGCAGGGACGCAGCCGTGGCACCCCTGGCAGGACAGAACCCGGAGTGAAACCACAAGGAGGGGTTTGTCTCCTGGTTTGCTTATTTTGGAAAGACCGATTAATTGGTTGTGTGTATCAATTAGCTGAAGATCACTGTCTGCTGCAGAAGGGCTGGCCTACCTGTGGCAGAGCTTGCTGCTCTGGGTAGCCTGGGAGGTGCACGAGTTCGCCGTGGGACGATGCAGCCCCCGTGGCTGTGTTTTAGAGGGTCTGGGAGAGCTAAAGGGACGGGGAGCAGCTCAGCAAGCAGCCCGGGCTGTTGTAGCTCTCTGCGCTCGCCCTGCTGGGACTGCTGGTTTCGTGGTCCTTGCTTCAGCTCTCCAGGCACGCGGTGACCTTGGGAGCGTGTGACTGACCGGCAGCCAAACTGCTGCATGGGACGGAGATGCTGAGCGAGGAACTGGCGAGCTGGATCCTCTCTGGCTCTGGCAGGGAGAACGAGGAGCCTTGCCAGGTCAGAGCTGGGACCCGGCCAGCCCGGCGTTACTGACGGTATTGCTCCTTCCCCAAGAGCTGCCGGTGTTTGTTCTTCCCCATCATGATCTTTGCTCGGTGGGGAGAGGAGACCTTGCGGGGGCACCTCATCGAAAGCACGCACGTATGGAAGAAAACAAAGCAGCTCCTTTATGAGAGCAGGTCCTGAGTGCTGACGTTCCCGAGGCCTCAGAAGGGATCAGCGCTTACAGCCGTCCCCGGGGAGGACTCCTCTAATGTTAATGGTGTTTTGATAAAAGCTTTGTCAGCTCCTGGCGGTGGAAGCTGGGGAGTTGCAGGAGCAATTGCAAATGGCCTTATCTGGATCTCAAGGCCATCTTGGCGCGTGCAGTCTTAAACAGATTTATGTGTTTGTTAATGAGTGTATTCATTAATTGGCTGCTTGTGCTGGGAGGGCAGCTGGTAATGAAACGGCAACAGAGGCAGAATTTCTGGGCATGTTGTTGAGCGGTGCCTACCTCTGACAGCAGGATGGGGTTTGGGTCCAGGTTGGGGTGGACCAACAGTGCTGTTCCCCCAAGTAATGGCCCCTGCCCTGCTCTGACCCCTTTGTGAGGCTGCTGAAGAGGCTCAGTGTGGGATTTGGCCTGCACCGTGGTTTCCCCCAGGCATGTCACGGCCCAGCCTGCCTCCTAGGCTCGGCTTCAGCTGCTCTTTCCCTGGCTGATGGGGACAGCGTGTTTGCTCTGGCAGCAGCATGGCCTGGGCCCTGCTGTAGTTCACGAGAATATAAAAATCCCAGATCTCTCACTAGCTTTTCACATAGCTCAGTCCTTCTGTTGGTGTTTGCAGCGTGGCTTGATATCTTTCACCCTCAAGGAAAGACAAAGCTGTGTTGCTCCACTCCCAAAGGTCGTCCTCTGCCTCCGTGGGCATTAACCCCCTCGTCTTTGGCTTGTCTTCCAGGTCCTGAAAGGCTGCAAGAAGCTGAACCTGTCCGTGCACTCGGTGGGCCGCATCCCCGGGGGCTATGTCACCAACCACATCTACACCTGGGTGGACCCGCAGGGCCGCAGCGTGTCCCCGCCGCTGGGCCTGCCGCACCACCAGAACAGCTCGCTGCGCAAGGACAGCGAGAAGAGGAGCCACCTCCAGCTCCTGCAGGAGGGCGATGAGAAAAAGGTGAGCGGGGGGGCAGCCACGGCCTTGTGGGCCCATCTGCAGCTACCTGTTGCCGTGCGAGTGCCAGCCTCTTCGTGGCTTTTGCAGATTTTTCCTTCTCATACTCTAGCTTCCCTCAGGGCGGCCTGTCCAGCAGGATACGCTGCGTCGTGTTTTCCTCCCTAGCTTTTCTTCAGTTTCCACTGGGGAGCTGTGCGAGGCAAGATGGATTGGTTTTGGTCCCGTCTGATGCAAGTACAACTTGAGCCAGTAATCCTTCCTGAGCTGGAGACGAGGTGCCGTCCAGACACAGACTTGTCTGGCAGTAAGAGCGCTGTCAGGGCAGTCAGATGAGAAATTGCTTGTAAGCCCTTTCCCAAGCAGGTTGTTGTTTTGGCTGGAGGCCCTTGGCTAATATGGTCAGTGGGAGACTGACCCTGTGTCCTGGTCGGGAGGGCCTGTGGGTGCGGAGGGCTGGATCCCAACGCATGCTCCTGCCCTTCTGCCGCCCTTTCAGATCTTTCCTTGGGTGTTTCCACCAGGCTTTCTCGGGTGTCTTGGCAGTTTTGCCTAAGTAAAAAAAAAAATTGCTTCCAAAATTGCTATAAAATAAAACAGATGCTTCTCTTTTTCCTCTTGGGGAGAGCCAGGAGAGCCTGGCTCTGCCTCCTGGCCGAGCCAGGAAGGACCAGGGCAGTGCCTGTGCAAAGCCCTGGCAAGTGGGAGCAGAGCAGGAAGGGAATGGTTTTCATACTGGTGCCCAGGGGAACTGGCGGGGTCTGGCCAGTGGTGGCCCACCACAGCGGGGCCTGTGGCAGAACAGAAAGCTATCAGCGTGTCTCATTCCCAGTCCTCTTCTCTTGAGATAGGCCATATAATAGGCGAAGGCACCTGACTGTGTGTTCACTGTGCAGTATCTCATCTCAGGGATTTAATTTTCTTCTCCTTTGTGCTTCTTGTGCACAGAGAGACCTTGAGACTCGTTGCAGATGCAGAGGAACAGCGCTTCGATGCCCTGGCGATGGGGCTTGGGCTGGAGGGGCAGCTCCTGCTCTCAGCAGCGATGGGTGGGGAACCTGTTTGTCCCGTGCCAGCAGGTGGTATTGCCTCTCTGGTGTTCTCAGGATATCCAGGTACTGTCATGGGAGTAAGTGCTGCCCAAAGGCATGGAGTTACCTGGAGCCTCCACGTATCTCCTTCTGGTTATCCTGAGACCACTCTGGCTGCCCCCAGCGCTTTGATTGTGTGCCCCAAAGGTCCTGAGCTCAGCCTGGAAAGCTGTAGGCTGTGGCCTCCCAACTCATCCAAAGAAGGAAAAATCTAATTCAGGGTGAGGCAGTTTGCTGATGAAATATTCATGTGGGCCACAAGGGAGAAGGACACATTATTTTTACTTTAAGAAGAGAAACTGCTGCTGGCTTGCTGGTGTCCCCCACCCCCTACCACTCCGTGTCACCTTGATAGAGCCCCTGCAGAGCACGCAGAGGCTCTTTGAAGCTGCAGGTAGGATGTGTTTCTGCACATCGTTCCTTTACAGCTTGCTGTGTAACGACATGAGATGCTCAGAAGCCTGCGAGTGCCTTCCCAAGCATCTGGTCTCCAGGGAGATGTGCTGCGGGTGCTGCGGGGCTCTCTGGCAGCGTGGCTGCTGCATGGGCTGCTGTCGGACCAGAGCACCCTCCTCCCTGCTGCCCCGATCCCAAGCTTGCCAGAGCTGTGTCCCAGGGATGCACAGGAAAATGAATGAACTTTGCAAGTTAAACCAGCCTTAATTACCACAGCTTCATTTGCTTCGTAAGGGAATTCAAACCAAGCTGAATGAAGGCCATGTTAAACTTCTAAGAGCATCCACGGCTTGGATGCTGTTGCCCAAACTCGCTCCCAAGGTGCGAGGCCCCCCCAGCTCCAAGTGTGGCACCATCCTGGCCTCAGCCTGGCTGCAGGACCTTGGTGTGCGGCTGTCCTCACTCTGAGCTGTGCTCTGGTGCTGTTGCTGGCTTTTTCCAAATCTGTGCTTGTTCTTCCATTCCCTGGCACTGCCTTCCCACAGGCTGGGCAAGCAGACAGCCCTTTGACTCCTTCTAATGGAGGATCACGCATTGATCCCAGGGCAGGGCATGAGCACCCCTCTATTAACTGGGGAAGAGTCAATTGCAATTGCAGAAAATGTTCGAAGCTCACAGAAATGGGTTTGTAAAGAGCTGATACAGAGGGCAGTGCTGGACCGTGAGAGCAGGCACTACTCCACCTTCTGGCATCGCTTCTCTGGGGTATGTCACAGGTGCCACTGCTGTTCCCATCTGACCCCCAGGCCCCACTGGCCACGTACCCCACTTTTACCAGCAGCTGTGGGCTGTGTGGTGTTCCAGTCCTGGGAGCCCAACGCAGCTTGTGCCTGGCCCTTGGCTCCTCGGCCCCTCCAAACGTGATGTGGGGCAGTGAAAGCAAGCCCCACCATGATCAAAAGCTGGGTGGCAGCGAGGACAGCCCAGCCTGGCCAGTGGCTTTGAGAGGGGTTGTTTGGTGTGACTGTATGTTGTTAGTCTGAACGTGTGCTTCAGGGCACAGATTAGCAGAGTTGTTTTGTCCTGCCATTTCTGTGCACCACTGAGAGAAGAAAACATGCCCCAGAACAGGGGAGCAGTCTGCCTCTGGCTTTTTTTCTTTTCCACTTGTGTTTGTTTATTTATTGCTGTTATAAATGGGGTTGTTCTGTTCACAAATATCATGCAAATAAATGCAACGTGTCCCTGATTAATTCAGCCCAGTCAGCTGGAATTGACAGGTATCCCTGAGGGCTGTTTGATTTCTGGATGGCTTTACATCCTAAGGGAGAGGCTGGGGATTAGTGGGTTTTTCCACCCCCCCCCCTCCTGTTGCTAATCGAATGTCCTGAAACACATACGCAAAAGCATTCTAGCAGGCACTGCTTGGGAAAACGGGCAGAGATCAGGCTTCAGCCCTACAGCAGGAGGCTGTAAACCAGAAACTTCATTAATGCTTTGCTGCAGTTCAGTAAACCTGCAGTGCTGCCGTGGTTAAGGAGATGTTTCCAGCTTCTGCAAGGTTAAATTTGAGGTTTGTGGAGGCGTCCTGCATTCATCAGGCAATAGAGATATCCCCGTCTGGCTACCTTTCTCCCCAGCGCTGCAGTTCCTGCTGAAAGGATGGATTTTGTAGCGTAGTTTAACAAGTTTGCTTATCTGCAGGCAGAAGCATTCATTATCAAACGGCTTGAAATGGAAACCGCTGCTGTTGGCGTGCGTGTGACAGCGTAAGCGATCCGTCTGGCGGCGGAGGGACGGGCGCGTGGCTGCCTGCCATCCCGCGGCAGGCACCCGGCGGTGGATGGGGGCACGGAGCAGATGGGCTGCAGCCGTGTGCGGCCGGGTCGGGGGGGTTTCAGCTCACCGGCAGGCTCAGCTCCTCGGGGAGCTCGGCTGCAGCGCAGGTTCAGCACAGAAGGTAGCCAGCACTGCTGGTGCTTTGCTCGCCCTTGGCTTCAGATTTTTGTGTGGACGCTGGGGTTCCTTTGCTTTTGGTTGTGAAAGAAACCATTATGGGGATTTGGGAAGCTACCAATGGGCTGTCCACTGACTTTGCTTTCACTCTCCTTTCCAGGCAGGGGTTCTGGGCCAAAATGCAGCTTGGGTCAGGAACTATTCTGCATGGACAAGCAGGAGGTGGACGCTAAGACCTGGGTCAATCGCTCAGTGTAGTCCTGACCTAGTATGAATAATATCTCAGGAGAAGGCACAAGGGGTGCAAGAGTTAATGGGAACGGAGGGATGAAGGAGGTGTGGGCACGTATGCACCTGTGGTTGTGCAAGTTGTTGCAAATCTTGATGCGGTCCATGTTCATGTTGTCTGTGCCAGGTTGAAGAGACGACTGTATTTCCAAGCTTTTCCTGTTCCTGGTTTCCTGTGGTCACAAACAGGCAGCCTTCCCTGCAGCCAGAATGAGTGGGCTTGTTGTGCACCCTGTGCACATCTTCCCCATAGGTGAAGTAGCCAGGGATGGCAGGCAGTAACTAGTTTGACATGAAAAGCTTGCAGGGCTGCAGAGCTCAGGGGACGTTCCTGGAGCTGTCCGTCTCCAGGACAGACAGAGCAGCAGGACACAGTCCCCCTGCAGCATCCCAACAGAGGAAGCGAGCTCCTTGCTGGGGAGGTGGGACCTCCTTGCAGTGGTCACCCCACGTTTCAGAGCAGGTTAACGTTTATGATCTGTTCAGGCTCAAACCATTGGGATTTTGACAACAGCAAAGACCACTTATGCTGTGAGTTGTCATTGATGCACTTCTGGGATCAACAGCTTATTTCATTAAAAGCACTTTGGAAACCATCAGCCAGCAAAAGCTCATAGGTGCTGCTGAGCTGGGAGGAAGACGAAATGCTCTGCGAGTGTTGCACTGCTAATTCCCCGAGAAATGCCATTTCATCAGCTGAATTGTTGCTCTAATGTGCTGATTGCCAGGGGAGCTGCTTATTCCTTTATGCTTTTGGTGCAGCAGAAGAAAGAAAAATCTACTCGAAGAAGAGAACGAGAGCGTCTCTTTGCCTCCAGGCAATTTTGTATTCAAAAGTAGCTATGTTTGTTACCAAAAAAAAAAAAAAAATACATCTGTGATAACATTGCGCGGCTTGAATGCTTTCAGGAGGCTAATGGTGACTACTTGAGCATGAAGGATAAGAGATGCAGGAGAGATTTCTTTCTCTTGGGTTGTGATGACATTTTCAGCGCGGAGCGGCACAGCTCCCCGCGTCTCCCACCGTTTGCCTGCTCTGCCCTTGCTGGCTTTATGGCTAGAGGCCTGCCCAGGCTACTTGCCCATTTGTGGTCCCCTCCCCACCTGCCTGCAGGTTTTCTGTGGAGATTGAGTGTGTGCCATGGGTGGCTGGTCCCTGGGGGTAAAAGTTCTCCCTCTGCCTTGGGCCACACCGCCCTGGCAGGCCTCACCTCAGCACGGCCCTCAGGTCAACCCATTACGGTGGTGCTGTCCTTCACTACTTCAGGCACTTCAAGCAGAAACAACACCCAAAAGCGATGTCTGTGCCCAAAGCCATGGGGACTGCAGGCCCCAGTGGGGCTCAGCAGCAGCCGGGTGGATGGCCCGGCCTGGAGACCATCGTGTGGGACTGCTGCTGCTGCGCCGGGTGTCACCGCTCAGCCGCGGGAGGTGGGCTCACACCTCGGCACGGTGTCCAGACGTGAGCCGGTGGGGTTCCCTCCGTAAGCAGGAGGGGAGATGAGCCCTGCGAGCCCCCTTAAGTGTTGTTTTTGTCGCGTGTTAGCAGTAATGGCATGGAAATAGCTGTCGGCGCGGGTGGAACCTCCTCAGTCTGTCACGCAGCTGTGCGCTGAATTGTACCGATGCAGAGCAATTCTTGTCTGAAAGTGCTTTTTCTAATGGTAAAATTGAATCTGTCAACAGGTAATTTCATAAACCAGGAGAAAAGAAATCCCATGCAAGAATCAACTCAGAGCAAACGCCTTATCGATTATTTTTTTTTTCCTCTTCATTTCCTGCAGCAGCAGGAGGCAGATGTTTCAGTGCTGAAATTGAGATTAAAATTGTGTCCCTGACCTTCCAAATACCGCATTGCACATGCAGGGGTAGCTCAGGGCTGGCCTCGGCCCTGGCAAGGCACAGGGGAGGAGGCGGGTGCTGTGTAGCCACAGGGACAGCACGGCTTGGACCATGCTCTGCGGCTGTGCCACGGCCTCCGTCCCACCCCGTGGCCGTGCTTGCAGCGTGGGCTTGAGGAGCAGGAGAGGTGCCCTTGATGGGTGTCGCAATGGCTGGGGACAGTCCCGTGCCCGGGGGAGCTGTGTGATGATGCCAACCCCAGCGGCAGCCTCACAGCATCTCTGTGGCAGACGCCGTCCCTGCAGACAGCCTCCTGGAGGCAGCAGGTCCTTGAGAAGCTCTGCAAACTGCCTCCCCCGTTATCCCTAAGCCCCTGAGCGGGGATAGGGCTTCATCCTGGCAATCGGCTTATCGCTGGGTTTGGCTCCTGGAGCGCCATCTCCCCGCGCCTCCTTTCTGCTTCCCTCGTCCGTCCTCCATCTGATCAAAGCGAGCCTCCCGCCTGTGTGCGCTCGCTTCATTTCTTGGCTATTCCCTAAATCTGCCGTTTGTCAATAAGCCGAATGCTCAGAGTTGTTTTTTTTCCTCCAGCCCCTGCTGTTGTGATGCTTTCCCAGCAGCCTGAGGTTCTATTGCAATTTCTGCAGCGTTTATTTGGAGAGGCGTAGGTAGTTGTTGATTAAGAAACGCAATTAAGCCTTCAACAACCCAACTTGCAGGGACTGCCAGCAGTAACATTTTTAAGTAATGCTTTTTTTTTCACCACACAGCTGGAGCTTGCAGGGAGGAGGGTCTTTCAGACCTTTATTGCTCGGGGCTGTATTCATTTCTTTCCACTTGCTGCTTCTTGAAGACTAGATTCTCTCGGTACGTGTGTAAACATAAACCAGCTCTCACAGCACCACCCCAGCTTTGAAGGAGTCTCTCTTACTCAATCCGATGATACCGGGGTGGGGAGATGAGCTTCCAAATCCCTCGGGCAGTGTTAAAAGGAAATGTAAATGTCCTGATACGGAGCTACTGCTTGAGCTGCTAGGCTTAGCGCCGTGCTGGTGAATTTGTTTGTTGTTCAGGGATGCACGGAGGGGAGTGTGGTCAGTACCAGGCTATTTTCAGCCTGATCTGTGGTTTTGTGTGCTTTGCTGCTACGTGTGTTCTTAGCAAAGTTAGGGAATTTTTGAAAAGTATGGCAATGGTGTGGTGAAGAAATTCTAGTCAGAGGGAAACCCTGGATGTTGTTAGGACAAACAGGGGGAAAAGAGAAAGATTTTGGAAAAGCTTAATGTTTTTCTGGCTTAAAAAAGCACAGTGAAACTTCTGTAATGTAATGGTTCTATCAGAGCGATGTTTTCACATAAAAAAAAAAAGGTTGAACTGCCCTTGTTTTCGACAGGCAAACGCTCTGCTGGGTAGGTTGTCTGCCAGCTCTCCCCTCCAGCCTGGAGCATGAAGGTGTCTTTATGGTTCCTTTGTAATGCTTCAGTCCTAAAATTGTTTCCAGCAATTTGTGCGCTGCAAAGCAGGTGAGGGATTAACCCAGGGGATTTCAGTTCAGTGCAGCCCCAGACGAGGGCGGTCACCCAGGTGGATACCTTCTCACAGCTCCTGCACCTCGCTTTCCGAGGCTCAGCCATTCACGGAGCGTGAGCAGCGGGCGCTGTGCTGAGAGCGGCGGTGGCGTTTGTGGGATCACCCCAGCTTTGGCCCACGGCCCCACAAGCTGATGAGGCATTGGTGGAGTTTCCGGCCAGCTGTGATCTCATATGGAAAAGCAGGGATGTTTTGGCATCCATGTCGTAAAGTACGCAGTTTTGCAGTCCCAACGCCCTGTGGGTCCCTAGGCAGACTTCTGTCCTGCGGCTGCGTAACCACCAAGATAAAAAGGATTTTCATTGCCAGTCTCCCTAAAGCTGGGCTGAATTCTCTGCATAATGAGGTGTCCTCCAGAAAGGCAGGTTAATTAATGAACTGAAGCTGGAAATGACTTTCCCATCCAGGTAAATGTGCAAGCTTTTGATTTGACTGGGATGAAGAGTTTAAATATAAAAACCCGCTCACAGGCAGGCCTGGTTCTGGTTGTTTCTGGCAGTATGAAATGTGTCTTGGCTTTTCTCTTTGTTTTCGTTCCTGCTGTCTGCTTTTCTCCAGAATCGGCTTGAAACTTGGGACAAAAGAGGGGAAAAAAAACCCACCACCAACCTGGGGTTATTAATTTAGAAAATGTCACGCGGTGACTGCACAAAGGCCGTTTTAAATTGAGAGCCCCCACGGGAGCTAAACACAGGCTTGCTCATCCCCTCTAAATTCTTACCTGAACCTTCATGCAGCACCGGATGCGGGCAGGGGAGGTGGGAGGCGGGCAGCTGGCGGTGCCGGTGGCTTTGGGACCCCTGCGGCATCAGCGACGGCTGCTCGGGTGCTGCACGGCGCTGCTGCTGCCGGAGCGCTGCGGAAAGCGCTGAGCATCTCTTGTGGTGTGTGCTGAGCAGCACAGGTGGAACATCTGCCCTAGCGTTATTAATGAGAGGTAATCAGGCACGTGGCTGTGCGGAGGGCTCCTGAATGCCTTCTGTGCAGGATGCTCTGAGGACGGGCGAGGTGTCCTGGTGGGTTTAGCCGCGAGATGGAGGGGACCACGGGTACCTGTAGGAGCGAGGCTTCAGGTACAAGAGGGTGTGCTGCTTGCCCCAGCGGTGACCAGATTATGCCTGGGTGTTTGGGTGTCCCCAGTCAGTACCTGCACGTCGCATTTCTGCTCCTGAGCCTGAGCTGGGGGTTGGGAGCGAAACAACACAGCGTACAGGCAGGGCTGCCTTTGGAGGGGAATTTAACTTTGCGGCAGATGTTGGTGCCTGCCCCTCTGATGGGGAGAGTTGGGTGCTGCCCCTGCTGCAGGCGTGAGCTGCAGGAGTGCCACTGGGGTCTTCTGCAAGCCCCGAGGTCCTTTACAGGAACAGCCAGCAGGACGGGCTGGGGCTGGGACAGCTCTTCCCTTCCTCAGTGCTGTTCCTTGGTAAAGCGGTCGCAACGAAGCCCTTGCTGGAGCAGTTTTTCTGTTGCTTGTTCTCCGCACTCCCTCCAGGCAGAGAGAGCCTGGGGCAGCCCCTTGCAGTCGTGCTGTGTAAGAGAAGAGCAGAAAAGTCCAGCTGGGCCGTTTCCCAGCAGGGATGGCTGTGGGTAATTGCTGTGTAATCATGTTTGCATAGGGCACGGGCAGGGCGAGGGGGAATTCACAGCCAGCACAGACCGGCACCGCTCCATCAGTGTCAGCGGTGCTTTGGGGTTTTGTCTCAGCTTAGAGAGCTGCTCCTGGATGTGAAAGGTGTTTGCCATGTATAAAACCAAGAGCTTGCTTTTTTGGTTGATGTTTTCGGTCTTTAACACTAAGGGCTGGTTTTCTGTAGAATATAGGGAGGAAAAAGGAGCACTGGCATCCAGTGGTGCTGGCAGTGCCCTGTCTGGCCGATCCCCTTGCTGGTTCCAGCCCGCAGAGCGGCCTTGGTCCCTGGCTGAGCTGTGTCTCCTTCCCTGGATCCCAGACCCCTCCAGGAATAATGTTGCTGCTCCACGAGGGCTGTCTCGTGGCTCCTTCACATTAACCTCCTGCCATTACAGTGCTCTCCTGCTGGATTTGTCACCTGGGCCTTTCCACCTTCTTTCTCTTCCAAGTTTTCGGAGAGCCGCCGTCCTCCACGCCTTCCCTCCACGATCAGCACATCCACCCCATTTGAGCCCCTGAGTCACTGAAAGGCAGGAAAAGACAAAACAAACCCAAATCACGGGTGCTGCAAGTTCTCCATGATCTACTGGAAAACGTCCCCGGAAGAATCGCCGTCTGTTGCCCATGTCCTGGGGTTGGTCGTGCCATCCCCTGGTGGCCCACAGGGCATTGCCCTCCCTGCAGGTCCGTTTGCCTCCAAAGCATCCTTTGAGCTGTGGCCACCCCGACCGTTTCTCTAGGTGTAGGGAGATGGACAAGCCTGGGGAGCCGCAGGAGCAGCTAAACCTGCTGTCTCCACTCCACAGGGGCCAGCTGCAGCAGGGATGGGATATCACTGCCTCTGGGCTCTGTCTGGGGCTGCGGTTACCCGCAGGCATCCACAGCCGTGGCTTGGGCCTGGGGTCGCTGCTGAACCTGGGAGACCTGGTGGCAGCAGGAGGGCACGGCCGCTGCCAGAAGCGTGGAGCTGAGGTGCTTTCGTGCAGCTCCCGGACACCCCTCAGTGTCTGCTCCTCCTCCTCTGCAGGTGAATCTGGTCCTGAATGAAGGGAAGTCCCTGGGGCTTATGATCCGAGGAGGGGCAGAATATTCCTTGGGCATCTACATCACCGGTGTGGACAAAGGCTCCGAAGCAGAGAGCACGGGCTTAAAGGTAAGAGCGACCCCAGGGCAGGCTGGGGGGGAAGGAGAGCTTCAGACGCCTGGGCTGCAGGTACAAGGCTCTGTTGTCACACAGCTGCTGCTGCTCTGCAGGGCTGTGAGTGGAGAGGTAACTTCTTTACCGAAAGGGTTGTTAGACATTGGAACGGGCTGCCCAGGGAAGTGGTGGAGTCACCATCCCTGGAGGTCTTTAAAAGACGTTTAGATGTAGAGCTTAGGGATATGGTTTAGTGGGGACTGTTAGTGTTAGGTCAGAGGTTGGACTCGATGATCTTGAGGTCTCTTCCAACCTAGAAATTCTGTGATTCTGTAAGTGGTGTGTTTCTGGAGGTGGTGTTCCAGGGCAGGCTGGTGTCACGTTTTGGGCACTGAGGCTTGAGGGAGTCAGGCTGTCATGCAGAAAGAAGTGCAGCCTTACGGCCTGTGGAGTAGCTTGTACCCACCTTCTGCCTTAGCTCACCCCCTGCCTGATTTCTCTGCCATGAGAAATGACAGCCTGGGCTTGGCTTTGGTGCAGGTACCTGAGGCTGCAGCACACACCTAGCAGGTGAAGAAAGTCACTGTCACCTCCCTGAGCTGGCAGGGAAGAGTTCCCCATTAAAGCTCCTGGTCCCGTGCCCTCTCCTCGCGTCTCGCTTCCAAACCCATTAAGTTTGGAGCTCGTGTTCCGCACAAGGAGCTCCGAGCCTGGCTGCGGGGCTGCGGTTAGCTGCCGCCGTGCGAGGAGGGCAGGCTTGCTGCAGTGGGAACAGGTGTGTGCCACTTCCCTCCCGCAGCGTTGTCATTTGCGAGGATCGTGTCTTAACAAGCAGAAGCAGCAGGTTCACCCTCGGGGCTGGAGCAGAGCCGATCAATCAGCAGCCTAAGCTGGTGTGACTTTCGGTTATGGCAGGCTCCCTCCGTGCTCAAACAGGTTCCTGAAGGGTTGTCTGGGCCCTTCTGAGGCTGGACTGCTCTAGGCCAGAGCTTGATATGGTTTTGTCATGGACCTCTTATAAAGCGAGATGCTACATCTCTTTTATTATATATTTTTTTAATCCCACCACGTACAATGCACACACCACCGCAGAGCTCCCCCTTCCTTCCTGCTGTACCAGGTCTGAGAGTACGATGGGACATACTGGGACCTCATTTGTGTGTGGTCAGGGTGTTTGGGGGTAAACTTTTCTTCTGCAGCACTGACCAGTAAAGTAAATTGAAAAGGGAGCTGTTGGACGTCAGGTGCATCTCCATGCTGCTGATGGATGGGCTGTGTTCGAGACTCAAACCCTCCAGGCTGCAGCATCTCACTTAACCACTCAGAGGTTCTTTTCTGTCATTATTCTCCTCAGACCCAGCTCCCTGCAATCACACTGTGCGCTTTTTGCTCTCTCCAGTGCAGTCCCATGGGCTCTTACAGCCAGCTCTTTCCCTGCTACTCGTGTCAGTCAAGACTGGACAGATACTAAACTCCCTCAGTCCACCGAAGTCGTGCTGGACTGCGGAACATCGAGGGGTAATCCCCTCTGATCCCCTCCCTGCATTGTGAAGCGATGCTTTTCTCCCTTGATCAGCCCTGGCCAGTTTAGGGCTAAGCCTTCAGCTTTGTCTCTGCGGCCTCACAGTCACATCCCCAGGGCTGCTGGGTGAGGAGGGTGGGCTGGGACAGACAGGATCCCGTCCCTCAGGCAGCTTTGCACAAACCAGTTGCGTCTGTCTGGGCACTGAGGTCACCAGGGTCCCCTTCATAGACACGGGAGGAGAGAGACCTTCGCTGGGGTGATCCAACCACTTCTGAACTCAGCTGCCCGCTCCAGGCTCCTGCTTCTCTCTGCCAGCTCTTTGACACAATGAAAATGCTGAACTTGGAGGTCTGGGTCAGAGCCTTAACGGCTCACGTCCTCTGTAGGAAATGGGGTTTGGGGTCCTGCCGTGTGAGAGGATCGCTGTGGGAGCATCCCAAGGACACGTCGCAGTGTTTCTCTCCGCTCAGCTGTCCTTTAAAGCACTGCCCCGAGGCTGTGCTGCAGACACTGCCCGGGAGGAGCGGGTGCTGACAGCGGCTGTGTGCGAGGGCTCGTGGAAGGTGGAAGCTCTCTCGTGAAGGGCCGTGCCCCTTGCAGGGCAGCAAGGAACGAAAGCTGCTGCTGCAGGCTCCCCGCAGACCTCCCTCCTGTCCTGCATCTGTGTTTCTGCCCCGGGCTGGCACCTCGCCTGCACCCTGCCCCGGCGTACAGCTGTCCCCTGGGGTGTTGGCAAACACAAGGTGGTGGCAAGGTGGCATCTGGGACAGTGCTTGGGGCATGAGGATTTCAGGACAGATGATGAGAAGCACGGGACAATTTGTCCTCCTAAAGAGCTGGAGAGAGCGACTGGCATGGGCCCGCGTGTCACTTGGGTCGCTTGGCAGAGCCAGGGGAGCAGCCGTCTGGAAGCAAACCTGCTTGTCCCCTGTCCCTGTGCCACAGGTCAGACTCCACCTCACAAACGCCAAAAGCCAGAAAGATTAAAGGCAGGAAAAGGAAAAAGTGGCACTGTTTTCCTGAGGTTGTTTCCATTTGTTTCACGTGCAGTGCTTCTGTACTGCCCCAAACCCCGCTCCCTGCTGCACGGGGCCGGTCGCTGCGTTCCTGCTCTGTCTGCCAGCCGGTGAGTTCAGCCAGCACTGCGAGATGCAGGCGGACAAGTCACAGCAGCACCACACAGCCGTCCCTCCACCTCTCCCTTTGTGCCTGCCACGAAGGCAAGACAAAAATCACATGTACGTGTCATCCAGGCAGGCGGCACGCTGCGTGCCGTGCGGTCGGTGTGAGGGGCCGCACCACAGAGCTGGCTGCACGCTGGAGCCTCTGCTTGTTTGGTCTTTATCCCTCTGTCCTTGCTGTTCTGGTTTCTAGTTGCTGATCTGTGCATGCCAGCAGGCTGATGCTTTTCTGAACATCAGGCTTTGTGTGATTTCAAATACGCACGCACACTTCCCCTCCGAGCTGTGTATGCTGCAAGCTGTAGATTTTGGACCGCTTGGAGGTTTGGAGATAAAGAAAGGCCTTTTAATTTCTGCTGTTAGGCACAGTCGGGTGCAGACTGCATCCACAAGCTCCCCGTGCTACTGCAGGTGGTGGTGGAAGGGATGTGGTACCACCAGGAGGGAACTGATGGCTTAACGCGATCGCCAGGTAACGCGTTGCTTTCAAACAGCAAATCTGTGGTTTTGTTCAGGGTGGGCTCAGCCCAGCCTGGCCGGAGTTGGTGGAAAGGTTACTGCTGATTTCACCGGCAGGGGATCCATCTGAGGGTTTTGCTGCCTCCTCCAATGTCGGGATATATCTCTTGCTCTCCACTTAGAAGCGTTTTGTCAGTGGGTAATTAACCACAGCCCTTTTCAGCACTTAGGGGCAGAGAATAAAACCCCATGGAATGGGCTGCTGAATCTGGTGCCTGGTCTCTGAGCCCTGGTGCTTGTTCCTTGCTCTGTCACAGATTGACAGCGACCTTGGGAAACTTCTGTCAGCTCTGGAGCTCAGCAACTGATGCCGTGTTGGTACCATTCAACACCAGCCTCTTGATACGGTGTCTAAGTGGGACAGGGAATTTAGGGAATCTCTCTCCAACACACAGCCATGCATTTCTCTTCTCCTTTCAGCTACTTCCCTGCCCTGTTTGGTGTAGCCATACCTAAGGCTGCTCTGGGTGGGGACAGTCCTCGTGTTGTCCTGGCAGAGGTCTATGGACAGCAGTGTGCTATAAATACCACATGGAGGGAAGAGATGCTCCAGGGCAAGGGGACAAGCAAGACGAGACTAAGAAGCCAAGACATTGTTTTATAAAAAAAAATTTTTTTTTAAAAAAAAAAAAAAAAAAAAAAAAAAAAGAAAAAGAAAGATTTGGCAATACTGAATTTGTTACCGGATTTTTTTATGACTTGATTCTTACAGATTTTTCATTTTAGAGGAAAAGAAAAAATACCCGAGGAAGCCCTCTTGTGTCCGTGGCACCAAACTGGAGTTTTAGAATTTTGTGATGGGATTTTTTTTTTTTTTTAATTTCCCTTAAATTTTGATTAAAAGGGTGAATAAAACAATGTCAAAAACGAGTCGAAGCCAAGGCAGCTGCTCTCAGACCCGAAGCTATAACCTGGCTGTCCCCCGTGCAGAAGAAGGGGGGGGACGCCGTATGGGGACCACGGCCACCATCCGAGCGCTGTGCCGGTGCCAGCCGCAAGCAGGCTGCATCGCTGCAGTCAGTAATTAAATGTTCACCCTCTTGGCCTCGGCCTCTATGTTTATTCATTCTTAAACCTTCGGACAGTGCGTTCTTCGGGCGGGCTTGAAAATTTGCTGCCTCAGTGCAATTTCCCGGGCTGAAGAAGTGCAGGGTGGCGGAGAGCTGCAGATGGAGCATGAGCCAGCCTCGTTTGCTTTCAGCTCTGTCCTTCTTGCTTCCCTCCTGACGTACACAGTGATGCCTCCGGGAGGTGAGCTTGTTCTGTTGGCACTTGGGGCTCTGCTCATCCTGATTTCTTCCGCATTCATTTTTTCCTAGTGTTGTATTTTGTCAGGATGTTTTTTTAGGCCGTTTTTTTGTTGTTGTTGTTCTCTCCTTGACCTTTACATCAGAAATAGCAGATTTCAAGTAGCTTTCATCGAGCAAACAGCTCGATACTGAGTTTGCAGCACAAAGGCTGGGGTAGAAGGAGGCTGCCGCGATCCCTATATGTTCTCATACAAGAGAAGGAGCAAGAGAGACTATAAATAAGAAGAGGTGAGTGATTTTACATCAGCAGTGACATTCATGAAGCTGTCCCTTGAACGCTGGCTCACATTTTGAGGCCACGCAGAGATGAAGATACTGATAAAGAGAACATAAAAAAGAGCCTCATGGGCAATAAGCTGTAAAGCGAGAGATGGACTGCGGAGGCACGTGGCTGTGGTGTGCAAGGGGTAACCTCTCCAAGGATGTCCCCTCTATGGGGACACGTCGCTGCTTAAACTGCTCCTCTGCTGGGAGACCACCAGAAACCTCCCTGCAGCAGCGCTGGAACCCCAGGAGACATCTTGTGTGCTCTCACTGCCAGTCTGTGTTTGCTCTGCTCCCTGTATTTGTACTGCAAGGTGTTTGGGGGAAGGAACGTGTTTTCCGACAGCACTTGGCGCCTGCTGCTCCCTTGCCTCGCTCCCGGATCTGTCTGATCCTTCCAACAGCCTGCGGTGGCCTCATTTGATGCGGATCACCTGCCCCGACCACTTCCCTCCTGGGGCAGTTGAGCATCTCCTCATTTTTCTGCGAGTCTCTATTCAGCTGTTGGTAAATTGATTCATACATTCTCCCGCCCGTATTTTTAATTTGTTAAGGTCTGCTTTCGTTAATTATTTGTGCTAGAGAGAGATTCCTTCTACTTCAGTGGTGTCTGTGAGGGTAATTTAACCTCTCTTCTGGCCCATTAGTGGCATTAAATGAGACTGGTGCTAGTGCCAAACCGCCTGGCATCCTGCTAGCCCTGTTATTCCCAGCTCAATTTGGTGTCATTTAACATTAACTCATATTTAAAATCTCTCGCCTAGTTTTCTATCTGTGTGACTGAATTTCTCCCAGAGCCAATTTTTATCATTTTTAAGGCACTTGAGATCAGAACCCTCGTCTTAACTCCATTAACTTCTCTTGACTGCGCCTCCCTTTACCGTGTTATTCTGTCTGTCCCCAGAAAGAGAAGGGGCCAGGCCCATCGTTGAGGTGTGGTATTTCTAAACTGTGTTCGGTTCTTCTCTGTGGCCACCTTTTGCATGCTATGTTCAGCCCCTGTGTTCCAGGATAGATATTTCTCTAGAAAGTGAAAATAATCCCATTTTCAGAAGGGATTAGACACTCAGTAGGTCCTGTTATGTCCCCCCACCATTTGCTGAGCACCACTGGAAATTGTCCCTGAAATGTTCAGGGCAGTAGCTTTTCTGTGTGTTCTTTTACAACTTTTTTTTGTCTTACTATTTCTTCTTTTATTCTGTGCTGGTCAGGACCTGTGCGTACAGCAAATAATTTGCTGGAGTCAACCTTTATTTTAACAGATGGTTTGTTTGCATTTCTGCAGTCTTTTATTCCCTTCTCAGTTGTCCTTGACTTTTGGAGGAAAAAAAAAAGATATCGATGTTAATTAGCAAAAATCCTTTTCTGCCCTAATAGGAGTGTGTCATTAGATAGGCTGATTTGCAGTCGTTTAGGCTGTCCACTGATTCCTTATCTGCCCTTCAGCGGCAATTATTTTCGCAAGGTCTTTTTCCCCTGCACGAGGTGCTCGCTTATCCAAGTATTTTGTGGCTGGTTCTTCTCACCCCTTGTTAATATTCAGGCAGCACCAGGCAGAGGTGGTCTGGTGTTGGGCACTGCACTAACGGAACACGAGAACAGACAGCCATGGAGAACCAGGGAGAGCAAATGATGAAAAAGCAATGAAGACACGGACAGACTTTGTGGCTCATGCAGGGCCCCTTCTGGTGTCCCTGCCAGCTTCCTTTTGGCCTGCTCTTGAGGAGAAAAAACTAAAGAATGGTTCATTAAATCTGTGTAACTGTCTTGAACAAAAAAAATCATGAAAGTTTAATCCCTGATATAGGAAACTATGAAAGATTCATGATTACAATAAAAGTATCTAATCGAATTTGGGTTTTCATTCTTTCGGTGCTGCAGTGAGCCCAGCGCTCCTTCTGTGCTAGCAGCAAAATCCCTTCCAGCAGACGGCCCCGTGAATTAGAGGGGCCTGGGAGATGATGGCCATTACACCTGGGTGCGTTTCTCTCAGCAGTTTAGTCACTTGCATAATTCACCCTCCTTGTTATGTTGGTGGTTGGCAATTTTCCAACTTCTGGATTCAAGCTAACAGAGCTGGAAAGGAACCTGAGATGTTTCTGCGTTCTGGTGGTTGGGAACATGGTTGTCTGTGGGATTTGCCTTCCCTTGGGCTCCCTCCCTCCCTGTTCCTGGGTCTCTCCGAATCAGCTCAGGTGGAGCTGGTGCCTCTGGCTCTTCCTGGAGCTGGTTCATAGAAGCGAGTCTGCAGAAAGAAAATCTTTCAGACTAAGGAAGCTTCACATCCCCGGCACGTGATTTTGGCAGCCGGTCTCTGCTCCACAGCCTGCTGGAGTAGGTGTGAGCATCGCACCTTGACGCAGCTCTGCTCTGTGCTCTCACTGCCAGCCGCTGCAAGGGGCCATCCCCTGGTCACGACCTTGCCAAATCCAGCGCATCCCCGGTGCTGGTCTTGTCCTTCCACAGGGAAAGTCAAAGGAGGGAAAGGCAAGCCAAGAGCAGATGGCTCTTGGCTTGCCTTTCCCTCAGCTTGCAGGGCCTGCTGCTTTGAGAACCTTTCTGGGGCCAAAGGAGAAAGAAGGAAAGGAGAAAGAAGGTGCTGCAGGACCTGGAGCATGCCTCCCACTGCAGGCTCAGGGCCCTTCATCAGCCCAGCCTTGACTTTGGAACTCTCTCATCTCCACTATCTCTTTTGCATTAGCTGTGCAGCTGACTGATTAACCGTGGTTATGAAGACAGTAAGCAGAGGGCATTTGCTGAACCACACTGAGTTCAAAACACAGTGGCCCTGACGGTGGTGGTGGTGGGGTCTGGGCTGTCCTGGGCTGCCACAGCCCTTGCTATTCACCAGCCCCTCTGCCTGTCACAGAGGAAGGAGACCTCCCCAGAAGAATGAGGCAGCTCAGCCTGAGGTGGCTGGATGGGGCTGAACACAGAACTGAGCTCTGGTGCATCTGGGGTGCGTCAGGTGCCTTTGCTCCAGCTCCTTTCCTATTTTCTCCACTCACAATTTTTTCCAGCCTCACTCAGCGTCCTGTGTCCTTTCATCAGATGGAAAGGTAGACAAGAGCCCTTGACTTCTCATTATTGCCAGCATTATTTTATATAGCTCCATCAAGTCCCCACACATCACCTCTTCTCTAAATTTAACAGGCCTAATCTTTACAATCTGTCCTTTTACAGGCACCTTCATTGCCACCAGTCATCACTTCCCTTCTCTGGAGCTTGCCTTTCTGTGTCTCCTTGCTGGGCAGGCGGGGACGTACCAGGGAACGCACTCACAGCAAGGTCACACAGTCACGTGGATATCTCCAGTACACTGATTTTAGAGCTGTTCTTGAGATGTTCCTTACCACTGTTTCCTCTCACAATTTCAGTTGTATGCCTTCTTGATCCTTCGCAAATCACAGCTGCACACTGAGCAGCAGTGTTCCTTCAGCTCTTGGTTGTAGTCCCTCACGTGTGTCTGCTCTTACTCAAGAAGCATCACACCTTCTTTCAGACCACCTTTACCAGCCCCTTCTGGCACCTCTAGTCTGAACTAACCCAAATAGCTGAGTGGTGCTAGTAGATCTTGACTGGTCTCGCATTGCTGCTACAGGCATTTTAGGATCTTCTTCCCTTCTCTTTCCCCTCTCCCAGATGTTTGATAATCCTCAGCTTCTCCAATTCCTTTTGTCTTTTTGTGGCTTCTCAGGGAGATCCTGCGCCATCGCTAGCTCTGTATCTATTTTTGCAAGGCCAGAGGAGCTTCATGAATAACCCCCCAAGGCCAAGCATTTACTTTGGCTATAAGCAGAGGAGCTTGGGACTGGAGGGGTCGACATGGCCAGCACAGGTCTCCTGGCAGGCCAAAGGGTGCTTGGGCACAGCTTTCCTTAGGGTGACCATAAGTCAAGAGGCTTTCCTGTGCTGTGCAGCACCTGGACCTGCCTGCTGAGGCTCAGCTGCGGACACGGGGATAAACGCAGGTCCCCACTGTGTCTTGCTCACACCCAGCCACAACATTTAAAGGACGAAGGAGCAAGCTCTGTGGAATTTACCCTGCGTGTTCCTCCTCCTCACACTGTTCCTTTCTGAAAAGCTCTGCCATCCCAGTTCAAACTGTGGAGAGGACAGAATTGGAGGGGAGAGGTTTTGTCCCTGTACCCAGAGATCTGTCTGGGGATGGCCACTCAGCTCTGGCCTGGACTCTGGGCCACCTCTGGGCAGAGGTGGCAGCCCAAAGTGCTTTTCTCACGTTTGACCCGAGACCCAGTGCTCTAATCTCTACATCCTGGCCATGCGAGTCAAATTCCCCTTCTTGCCCACTTGCTTTGACCCAACAATGACTGGTCTTGTGCCCACCTTGTGCCAGCACCGTTTGGGGAGCTTGCCACTGTGGAGGTCTGATGGCCAGTATCAGTGCAGGCAGCGAGGAGGGAAGCTGCCCTGCGTCCTCGGCACATGGAAGCTGCCTCTGTGGTCCCTAAAATAGCCCTAGCAATGCTTGCACAAGTGCCATACAGCGGGTTTGGGGGTGCCGCTGGGGAGAACAGGCCCGGGACCTCTGTAACAGGCATCTGGAATTTTCTTCAAGACTCATTTCAAAAGAAAACAAAGCAAACTGTAACAACAATTAGGCTGCTGCAATCTCCCCTCGAGTGCTGCTGGGAGGAGCGTAATTTAAGGTAATTGTGGTTTTCTTTGCTATTAAGCCAACTTTGCACTACAGCAGTCTGTGGGGGAGGTCCCCTGGTGCCACAGAAATACAAAAAACTGGCAGAAATGGGAGGCTGAGACCATGGCACTGCCGAGGACGGCAAGGGCACGTGGAGCTGGGCTGTGGCCACTGCTTCAGTGTGAGCCCCGGGGGTCAGAATCGCCCCTCGGGGGGCTGCGTGGTGCGGGTCACACCACAGGCCTCAGGATGCTCGGGGCCCCTCTCGCCCAGGGGCAGCGCGGCTGTCACGCTCTGTGCAGGCTTGTGATCACTGCCAAAAGGGAAAGGTCCCTGGGAAGTGCCTTTCTGGGTCCTTTTAGCCTTGAAGCTGCCAGTTCTCGTTGGCTGAACTGGCTGCCACAGGCCTAACTCGGGCAGGAGTGTGTGTGTGCAGGGGGCCGTACGTGTGCCAGTCCTGCTGCTGCAGCCCCCTGCCCCTCAGCCGGCAGTGCTGGGCCTGGAGAGCAGCCGATGCGGCCCTAAACCCCGTGAGGTGTGGCACAAAATGGAGGGCAGGGGGTGTGCTGCATGTCCTGGCCCTGCTGCTGAGTGCTTGGGCCTGGAGAGGCTTCCTCTCTGCTGGGATGGTCACTGGGTCTCTCATGTACTCCATGTTGAGTGGAGGTTTGCTGTTTGTAGTCCCGGTGTCCTTTATTTCAACCCTACAAAGTTCTGGGTGGTGCTGGGGGAAGCTGGGTGGCAGCAGGGCCGCAGCCCACCAGCAGTAAGCTTGGCAGGGGCGAGTTGTGGCTTCTGGCTGGAGTAAATTTAAGAGTCTGAAGAATTAATCCCAGTCCTCTGAGGCTCCCTCGACCCAGCAGCAGCAGAGTGAGATGGACGGAGGTGAAAAGTTCCTATTGATTCTTCGTGCTGTTACTTTATCCTCAGAAACACTTCCCTCTCCCCCTTTTCTCCTCCAAGATGGGGGTGAGTTATTTAAAGAACTGTCTTGTTCTGCTTGTATCGCAGCATAAAGAAAACAAGATTGTGTTTTCACAAAAGCTGAGCAGAAGCCTATGGTTAAGCAAAGATATGAAGGAGCAGTTTCAAAGAGGCGGCTTATCAGGAACAGGGTGAATTTTGATACGGGAGTGAGAAGTGCACTGAATGCCCTAGAAGCAAAGAAAAAGAGGACTTGGGATGAAGGAGAATCTTCCAGATGAATGCTGTGCCTTGAACAGGGCCAGGCTGTCAGGAAGTCCCTGAGTACAACAAAGGCTGTGGCCACAAGATGAAAGCTCTCAGGAGCAGCTGGGGAGGAAATGGGGGAAGAGGAGAGCTGAAATCCCAGCTGTCCCAGCTCCCCCAGTGACAGGGCTGGGGCTGTGCTGAGACACTCAGAACGAGCCCTCGGGGCTGCACACAGAGATCTGGGGTCTGGAGCCTCTGCATTTGGCTCCTGGCTCAGCAGGAAGGAGTGGGGCTGGACTTCTTTGTATTCTCTGGAGACTGTTTCCAACCTGATCTGCAGATCTAGTTAATGGAGAGGACTGGGCAGATTGGTCTGACTCGGGATGTTAAATAGGCTTCTCCAGGCTTCACAGCCTGGCCCATTACTGGCTGTTGGCTTAAGGGCTTGTTCTCCAGCCGCCAGCACTTGGACCTTCTCCCTCATCTCTGTTGATCTCTGCAATTGCTGTGGCCTTGGTTTGGCGTTAGGGTAAGGTGAGCAGCTCTTCTCCAGTGGAAGAGCACGTTCCTATCAGCAATACCCACAGGGCCTGCCAGGCTCACCCTGCCCTTACTCTGCAGGTGGGAGACCAGATCCTGGAGGTGAACGGCCGGAGCTTCCTCAGCATCCCCCACGACGAGGCGGTGAAGCTGCTCAAGTCCTCCCGCCACCTCATCATGACGGTGAAGGACATCGGGAGGCTGCCCCACGCACGCACCACCGTGGACGAGACCCGGTGGATAGCAAGCTCCCAGATCGGAGATACCCTGGTCAACTCAGCAGGGTAGGTGCCTGCTACGCCCCACGCAATAAATAGGGCTGCCAGGGCTCCCCTAGGGTACGTGCAGCCACGCAGGGTGGGGTAGAGCAGCAGTGTGTCCTCTGCCAGTGAAATGCTGGCAGCCTGATGTCTGTGGGACCCTCTGTGCTTAGCTGAGTGGCCCCCGTGTCTGCTGCTCAGAGGACAGCACCCTGTAAGGTGAGGGGAGGTCTGGGCAGCATGCTGCTGCGCCGTTCAGAGCTCCTTCCCTGGTCTTTCAGGCCGGGAGTTTTCCCCCGTTAGCTTGCAGGTGCAGGGAGAAGAGTAGATAAGAGGTCTCCTCAGGTGATGACTGCTCCAGGAGGCGACTGACGGACACGTGGCGCTCGGTGCTAACTCAGCTTCTCCCCCTCGCAGGGCAGTGGGCGATCACTCTGCAGAGGCAGCAGCCAGGGTAAGAGATGCCAGCCCCCCCGGTGCCTTGTGAAAAAAGAGCCGTGGGAGGGAGGGCTGTGTGCTCCTGGTGCTAAAAGGGATGTTAGTTTATGAGGACTGCCACCTTTTAGCTGGCTCTAGCCTTTCTCCTGCCTATCTCACTTTGCTAGTTTTATTTCTACAAAGCCTGGCGTAAAGGGAACGCCTCTCCCGTACCACTGCTGGGCCAGTTGTGGAGCCTCCCAGCATGGGGATGATCACGGTCAGGGTGACGGGCAATGACACACGTGGGCAAGGGTGTGGGGATCCCATCCCATCCCATCCCACCCTGCAGCACGAGGGTAGCAGGGCCCTGCCTTGTGCCTGCAGCACCACATCAGCCCTTCTCCAGCCAGCCCTTTGCAAAGTGCGCTCCCTTTAAATGGAAACGAAGCCAGGAGGTTTCACAGGTGGCTTGCACTGATAATGCCTTCATGCTGTTTGCTTGGCAAAACATGCTCCCCAGCCTCAACTCTTTTCGGTGTCCCCAGGAGAGTCGGGATGTCGTCTGGCTTCGTATCTGTATGCTGACTGCTAACACTGCTGGGCAGGGGAGCAGCAGGGACCTCCTCCGTTAGAAATCCTCCCCAAAGAAAGGAGCCTTGTGTCGGACTGCCTCTGCAGTCAGACATCCCTGGCCCTGGGACTCCCCTGGGTCCGTTAGCTCTTTCTTCACCAAAGTCTGCTTTGAGCTTGCAGTGAGAGTTGTGCATTTTGTACAAGGTGCATTTTGCACAAGATCAAAGCTTGCCTTCCCGCATGGCACCCCTTCCCCCAGCTGTGCCAGGAAGGAACGCAGCCTGCTGTTAAACCAGTGGCTGGCCGAGGGATAGTTCTAGGCCCTGACTTTGCCGCTTTCACCAGCTGACCTCTCAGGCCAACCCCAATCCCCTGTTTTCTTCCGCAGCCTGTGTTTTACCGGGGCCTGGCGGGCTCGCAGGTAACGCTGAGCAGCATGGTGAACCAGACCCGAGTCATGCTGGAGGAGCAAGCGCGGCACCTGCTGAACGAGCAGGAGCGAGCCACCATGGGGTACTACCTCGACGAGTACAAGGAAGGCAACATCTCCGTGGATGCTCTGGTCATGGCGCTCTTCGAGCTGCTCAACACACACGCTAAGGTGAGCCCTGCACCGGAGACAGGGACAGCTTCTCCCAGGGGCCTGAGCAGAGCCATCGTCACGGCGTGGCTCAGCACCTCCAGGTGTCTGCACAGGGTTGAGGGTGAGGGTGTGAGAGCGAAATCCAAGGGCAGGACGTCACGGGAGGCACAAGCTGGCGTTTGGTGGCAGAGGAGCTTCTGGTAAAGCTCAGGACCGAACGTCTTCCTTCGTTACCTGCCCGTGCGTCTCGTTGCCACCGCTGAACGGGGGGAGGATGGGGCTTCACGTGCCCGGGAGTGTGGTCATGCTCCAACCTCTCTTTGGTTGTCTGTCTGCCTGGCCCAGTTCTCACTGCTTTCAGAGGTGCGGGGCGTGATCTCCCCGCAAGACCTTGACCGCTTCGACAACCTGGTGCTGAAGAGAGAGATCGAGTCCATGAAGGCCCGGCAGCCCTCGGGGCCCGGCATCGGCACCGACTCCTACTCCATGATGTCCTACAGTGACACCGTCTCTTCCTCCAGCAGCCACTTCACCTCCACAACCGTCAGCTCGGCCCGGGTAAGTCTCTTCCAGCTCTTTTATTTCCATCCCCAGCTCCTGGCAGCCCTGCAGCAAACCCAGTTCCCCCAAGTGCTCCAAAGGCATTTCCCCCAGCATGAAGTCTGCTTCCCCGATGGGTTCCTCCAAAGCTTTTTTATCCCCTCACAAGCTGCCAGGGGCTCATCTGTTCTGGCTGCAGGCTGTCACAGCACCCCTGCTTTTAGAGGCAGGGGTCCTAGAGTATCCTACAGGGGCAGGAAAACGATGAATTTTGGTGTCTCGGAAAGCACAGCCTCGCTGTGAGAGTCCTTTGCCATCCATTCGCTTTGCAGCAGAGAGACGAGGGTCTAGAGCAGCCGGGTGGGCTGGAAGGAGGCAGGGAGCAGGAGTGCAGGGGCAGGCACAGCTGTGCCCCAGAGCTGCCTGCCTTCCGATGGATCCTGCACACGTTTGGCGTCCCGTACAGGCACTGCGGGTACTCAAACTCTGAGATGCTCTGGAGTCCCTGCACAAGAGTGTGATCTGTAGGGGCAGTAAGGTGACATTGTGACACGCTCGGTGTCTCTCAGCGCCCCTGAGATGAGATGGATGCCCCGTCCTCTGCGTGGGGGCTGAGCATCCCTTTGTCCCCAGGGAGGGAGCAAGTCTGCTTCCCGCCCAGGACCTCCAGCACGCAGAAATCTCAGCGACTTGGCGCTGCCACGCCGTCCCTGCCGCTGTTCACCAGCTCTTGCTGCCACTTCTGAGTCACCTCCTCAGAGATGCTGGCTGCCTGTTCCCTGCCCCAGCGGGTCCCCAGCAGCCAGGCCAGCTGCATCCTGCCCCGGCCTCTGCCCACTCCAGCATTAAGCAGCAGCGCTCCCACGTCTCGCTGCCAGGCCTTCGTTGCACGCACCGTCTAATTAAGTTATCGTAATCACCTCAGAATGTGCAGGCACACAGCCCCCAAATTAATTTCCTGGCCGTAAAATGCCTTTCATCGCAAATGCATTAGCAACCTTGGAAATTAAAACCTTCTTGAAAAGAACGGATGATGATGGGCTTTCTGCTTGTTCGACAGCAAGCAAACCAGCCCACGCGCGGGGCGGGTGGGATTGTGCTGCAGAGGGGCAGCAAGGTGGGGGCCTTTCTAGGGCTGTGTCTTGCCCACAGTTTGGTCCTGCTTTCCAAAAAGCCTCGGAGAGGTTCAGAGCATCAGAGCTGTGCTTATGTCCTGCAGACTTCAGAAATACGCAACGGATGGATTGCGGTGTTTGGGACGGATTGCAGTGAGGGCCTTCCTGGATCAGGATGAGCAGGGCGAGTTGCAAAGGGAGAAATCTTTCCAAAGCATCAGAGGGCTGACCCAGAGGGCTGCCAGGGCTCATGCACTGAGCGTGACACCCTGGTCCCATCCAGCCCCGTGCCCGGGCTGTACCCCGTGCTTTGGGTGTGCCGTGCTCACCCTCCAGCTCCACGATGCCCTCGTGGCACAGAGCGGCCACCGCCTGCCCCGTATGTAAAATCTTCCTGCAAGGACACGTCCCTGCTACACCACACCCCGTTACTCCCTGGCAGCGTGGCTCCTCTTCCCGTGTCCTCTGAGCGTGGACGTGAGGACAGACACGCTGCTGCTCTGCTCCGGGTGCTGGGAACAGCAGCGCTTGTCTTCGCGAGCAGAGGTGGTGAGCTGCTGCCAGGCAGGGAGCGGGGGCTCCGGGTGGTGGGCGCTGAGCAGCTGGCAGGGGAGAGAGGAGGCACGGAGCTCATGAACCGTTTGCTCTCTCAGGGGCTGATTGCAGCCTTCACGCTCAGCACGGGGACGCAGCTGGACGTGGATTCTGCAGGGTGGGCTTGGGGGAGGAGGGATGCATTGTGCTGGGATTTGCCTCTCTCGTTTGTTTGTTCTGCATCCTCCCTGACGTTATGTTTTCGCTTTTGTGCTTGTTTTAATCTGCTTTTCCCTCGCACGTCCCCAGGAGCGGCTCTTGTGGCTAATAGACCTGATGGAGGTAGGGACCAGCAGCGAGGCGGGGAGCTCGAGTACCGCAGTTGCCATAGGAGGCGAGCTGCGAGCGCGTGCGATGTGCGCTGGGCGGGCGGCAGGGGACAGGCCCTTCCCGGGGCCAGCATGTGTCTGAGCCACGTGAGCAGCCGCCTCGTGTCTCCCAGCTCTGCTTCTTCTCCCCGTGGCTCTGCCGAGCCGTTCCTAAGCCCCCTTCCCTAGCTCAGCAGCAAGGCTGCGGGTCTCAGCGCCGCAGTGCACACCAGGCTCAGCTGTGAACCAGCCCCGACTGGTGCCAATGTCCTGCCTGAACGAAAACCCCAAGTGCTGGTGGCATCTCGGGGCCGGGCTTTTAGAAGGACCGGCAGCACTGATATCCGAGGGTCCCCAGGCTGTGCCCCCTGCCTCGTGGCCCTGTTGTGCCGGCTCTCCGTGCTGTTGCCCTGTCTCCCTGGGTTGGCACCCTGGTGAAACACCGCTGGGCTGTCGCATCGCATCACGCATCCCCAGGGACTGGAGAGCTTTCCTTACAGACCTCAGGTGTGCAAAGATCTGTGCAGGAGGGGCCGGTGTACTCACAGTGTGCGTGTTCAGCCCCGGAGAAATCCTTGCACACATCTCAGAGCCTCGAATATCTCCCTGTAATCACAGAGCTCTGGGCTGGGAGGAGGCTGAGCGCTGCATGCTCGCGCCCTGCAGCGTGGCTCTGTCGTGCAGGGTGCGTTGCCCTCCCCCGTGGCTGTTTGGGATTGAATGGTGGGGGTCAGCAGGCTTCACACACAGCAGCTTCCAGCTCCACCAGTACTGCTTTGGGACACCTCTGGTAGCTGTGAACCTGGCCCAAACGCCTCATCCCTCCAGGAATTACGCTTGCCTAGAAGAGGAAAGCTGTGGGGTTTATCACAGACGTCCGGAGCCTTGGGATGTTTCTTTGGTTTCATGAACAAAGTCAGCGGCCCCCATCAAGGGTTGGTGGGCAAACCTGCCAAAAATAGTATGGGGCTGATCAGGACTGTGACACAAAGGGATCTTATTATGGAACATCTGAAGGATACTCGGCGACGAGACCAAGTCTTGTTCGGTTGTGCCACCCACTGGCTGTGTCTGCCTGAACGTCATTGCCACCTCTTCTAAACGGAAGATTTGGAAGATTTTGATCTCAAGATGAGACGTGCAAAGCAGAGGTTAATTGTAGACTGCAGTAATCAGATGTGGCTTGTGTGATCAGAGCAGTGTGAGTTTCTAATTTGCTTAAAACCAAAGCAGTCCTTAAGGGATTTATCATTGCCTTTGTCCCTGCCTCCTGCCCCAGCACTCATTATTAGGATTAAGGATTGGAGATCCCCGTTGATTTCATTTTTCTTCTCCACTGCCTCCTAGCAAACAGACTGTCATGGAAAGGGCCTTCTCCTCCCAGGGTCTGACTGCCCAGGAGCTGCTCCCAGCTCCCCGAAGCTGCAGGGCTGGTCGCGGTGCAGTAACTCAGCTCGTTCGAGTCCTGAGCTGTTCCTCTGCTGGAAAGAGAACCTCAAACACAAGAGTCCACAGAACAAGAGCAGAGGAAATGGAGACTTCTTCCAGGTCCAGCAGCCCCTGTGGGTGGATCTCACTGCTCCCCATGCCAGAAGAGCCCTCCACAGTCTGAGATGTCTGTGCTCAGGGGCTCCTGGGGACCTGGGCTTCTGGGCACCCTCGTCTTTGTCCTCAAGCCCTGCAAACGCACGGGAAAGGGAGAGGGAAGGGAGGAGAGGGGGAAGGCTGGGCTGCCGCTCAGGCTGGCGCAGTTACTCAAGAGCTAAACCCTGCGGGAGCTGGGCTGCGTGGCTCTGTAAAGCTCTTGTTAGCAGTTACAGGAAAATCGGGGACTCATTTGGAACTGTGAGGTTAATTAAACGTTGATCCGTATCCCCCGGGGAGCTGGTGGTTTTCTCCACCACCTAATCTGCGAGTGGAAGCGGGCTGCCTGTCTGAAAGACGCTCTCCAGCTCTGTCGCTCCATCCGGGGGCTGTGCTCAAGGTGGGGAGGACAAAAGTGCCCCAGCTGCACCCTGCAGAGGGGCTGGAAGGGCCCCACCTGGCTCCCACTCTCCGTAGATAACTAAGAAATAGACGGGCAAAGGAGAGGCGGTGAGAAGCAGCAGCAGCCTCAGTAAATGCTCAGTAAATTTCTCAGAGCAGCGGCACCTGGCTTCGATGGGTCTTTTAAGGGAGATCCAGGAAATCACGGTCTGAAAATAGCCAATTCCTGAAAGCAGCGCGCTCAGCTTAAAAGCCATTACGTTTTACAGCCCGGAGCAATTTCTGTGTAATCGCTTTTGCCCCCAGAGCACTCAAGCAAAGGAAAGGCAAACCTCCTGCTGGCACCGCTCGGCACAAAGAGCCGGGGCAGGACGAGCGGCCCTGGTGTCGGGGGGCACCGAGCTGGGGGGCTCTGGCTGCATCCACACAGCCACCGTGTGCCAGGAGGCCTGGGCTGGGATGTAGCCGGCAGGTGATGTGCTCCAGGATGGGCTGGATGCCACGGTGAGAGGCAGAGCTCAGTGGGGCAGGCTGCAGGGTGGCGTTTCTTTTAGTAGCGATGCAGGTTCGGAGGCAGGCTGCCCCCGCGTGCACCAGGAGGCTCTGATCCCCGCTCCTCTGGCAAATCCCTGAGGCTGGCAGAGGCAGGGCTGGAAGAGGAAGAGCTGGGGGTGTAGACCTCAAACGGGGCCGGGCTGGTGCAGAAGCGGCACCGACTGTGCCTGGGCTCCCCTCCGCGCACACAGCCGTGTGCCTGGACTGAAGGCTGCGGGCAGCAGCGGGAGCTGGGTGCCACGGGGGTGATGCTTTGTGCAGGGCACCGGTCTCGTTAGGGCACCTTTCTGCGTTTCGGTGCAGTTTGCCAGCTCAGGGCCGGCCAGCCAGGTATCTCCGCTCCGTGGTGTCACGCAGGGAGGTGATGGCACCGCGGCTTTTTGCACTCGCTGCCCCTCCTGCCCAATGTGCCGTCCCGTTGCACAGCCCCAGGCGAGTTCCCCCGATCCCGGTCACCCTGCCGGGCGCTCAAACCAGCAGGTCCCGGCCTCGCAGGAGCAGTTCACGACCATTTTAATCGGCATAAAGGCAGGTTGCTTTTGGAACAGCCCCATCCATCTCTTCCCCAGCCTCAGACGTGTGCTATCGCCCACCCGGATGTTCACAGCCCTGCGGTGCATCGGACCTGGCCAAAGCGCGATCATCCTGCTGCCGCCGTGTGTCAGCCGCATCTGCCCGCAGCCCGGGCTTGCCGCAGTTGGGTCAGAAACCCAGCGGGCAGGGGATTTGTGGACTTGTTTCTCCCAAAAGCCACCTACATTGGATCAGTTTGGGGGTGAAATCAACCTTGTCAGGGGAAGGCGCAGTCTCGCAGGCTGATGCTTTCTCTGCCGCTCCTCGAACGAGCCGTTTCTTTTAGCTCTCCTTCTCCAGGGCTCCTTCAGAAGCCACGGAGATAAAAGCAATTTCCATCAATGTTTTTGCCGCTTCTCTAATGCTTTTAATTGTCTCCCGTGTCTATTTTGGGACACTAACATCTTACAGGCACAGCAGCAGCCTCCAGCAGATGGGGAAAATGCAGAGGCACCAGCTTTTCAACTAATCAGTTGTTTATCCTGCAATAAATAACCACACTTAAACACAGGCTGCCCCTGCCCGTTCCACCCCAGATGAACAAACGGCCCCGGGAGCGCGATGGGAACGAGGTGGGCTGGGTACCTGGTGCCTGAGGGACAGGGGGACACAGCCAGCAGCACAGCCACGGCTCTGGGCTCGGCTCAGGACCAGTTTGGTCCCGTTTGGGGTCAGGGCAAGGAAAGCTTGCCAGGGCAGAGCTCCACAGCCAGCACCCAGTTCTGCCAGGGAGATGTCTGGCACTTCCAGCTGCATCCATGCCCTCTGCTGCGGGACCTGTGCTGGCCCTGCCGGGGCAGGCTGACCGATTCTTGTGGCCCTTCCCGATTCCTGGAGCTGTGCTGCGTTCTGAGCTCTGTTCCTGTATTTCCTAATGACATTTAGACTCGTAACAGGGAGGCAGTGGCAGCAGCTCCCGTCCATTTGCATCCGAGACCGGCTGGTTTGCAGGGGAGGGAGGATTTCTCTTTTTCCATTGCCCTTCTCCCTGGAAAGACCCAGGTATGGAGCCTCAGAGCTCATTCCTCCCCTCCTGCAAGCTGAGGACAAGGAGCAGAGCTGTGGCTCAGGAGGCCAGAGGACATTGTTCCCACGGGGCAGGTTCACAGCTCGTGCTGAGCACCTTCCTTACCCTGGCAGTTCCCAGCTGAGTTGCTTTGCTTGTGTGGTGTGTGAGACTTCAAGGGGAGCACCCAGAAAATAAAACCCTCTGGCTGAAGGCTCCTTACAGGGGGCCCTGCATCACTCTGCATGTTCCCTGTCGTGCTGGCACTTTGGTGGTTGCTCGTTGGTGCTGTGACCAGGTTGTCTCTTCCTTTGCCTTACCAGAACACGTCAGAGTTGGAGGGAAGTGGAGACGGCCACCAGAGCAGCATCAACACCCTGCCGGACATCTCCCTGGTAAGACACCACGCCGTGCTGCCCTACCTGGGGGGGCTGGAGGAGAGCCCATGGTACCGGGTTCTGCCTCAGTTTCTCTTTGCTATAACCAACCGGTGGGTGTCACCAAAGGAAATGAATTGGACTGCTTTAGAAGAAAGGTTTAGGATGACTGAATAAGAGCAGTGTCTGTGGTGGTAGGAACCAGGGCAGAAGTTGCATGCGTTGTCCTCTAACTGTCCTCCTTTGTGAGTCAGATTCTTATCGCCGTTAATGGGTGTTTCTGTGAAAACGGGTTATTTTGCCACAGTCGCTGTCCAGAGGCAGGTGACCGGTTGTGTTCTTGGTTCGGCAGGATGACCTCTCGTCCTTCCCGGAGGAGCCGCCCAACTTCAAGCCTCCCCCTCCTCCTTCAGCCCCCCAGCTGCTGGACCCCTCCGCTGCCCAGCACCGGAACCCAGCGAAGGACAAACCCAAGCGCCTGTCCTCCGAGTCCTCCCAGTCAGGCCTCTTCTTCGTGGCCCCCCGAAACCCCACGCCCCCTCTTAACCACTCCGAGCAGGACACAGCCAGCGTCACCTCCACCGCTACGACCTCCACCGAGGAGTCCTCCCTGAGCCCCATCTATGCTACCATTTCCCCATCCCTGCACAGCTCCCGGCGCCAAATGGATGCCCAGCTCTCCTTGGTCAGCCAGCACCCCATCGGGCCCTTCCCCAGGGTCCAGTCCCCAACGAGGCTGAAGAGCCCCACCGCGGAGGGTCCCGCAGCCGCTGGGCACCACAGCCCCGCTTCCCCGTCCCCTCCGCCCCCCCCGGCGCACCCCGCGCCCCCGCCACCCGACCGGGGCAGCCCGCGGGCCGTGGCCAACCAGCACTTCATCATGGTGGAGGTGCACCAGCCCAACAGCGAGCCCGACGTCAACGAAGTGAGGCCCTTGCCCCAGGCCAGAGGTGGGTGTCCTGCTGGGACAAGCGGGGCGGGGGGGGTCCCCACTGTCGTTGCTTTATTTAGGGGGTTGCTGGCTTGTGGACGTGCTCTGGCTGGTTGCGTAGGCCTGGTGCCAAGCTGGGCTGAGGGGTGGAAGCGTGTCCTGCAAGTGCTGCAGGAGGTGGCCTCCATCGGCCCAACCTGTGGCCTCCACTGGCCCAGTTTGTGGCCTCTACTGGCCCAACCTGCAGCCTCCTCTGGCTCAACGTTAGGCCTCCGCTGGCCCAGCCTGTATCCACCAGCCCAACCTGCGGCCTCCACTGGCCCAACCCTTGGCCTCCACTGGCCCAACCTGTGGCCTCTACCAGCCCAACCCCACGGCCTCCGACCATCTGGGCAGGTGTAGGACCAAGGGTGCACACAGCCATTCCAGGCCTCAGGGGCTGCTCAGGGCCTGTTACCGGCTGTGGGGGTAAAAAAAATAAATAAATCTTAGTGTTGCTCAAGAAAGAGGAACAGGAGAAGGCGAGGTCCCATGGGAGGGTGTTAGGAGATGTGAGCCCTGCCTCAGGCCTCAGGTCCCCGCCTGAGCACAAGGTGTTGTTGTGGGTTTCCCCGTTGTCAGCAGGGATGTGGCTGGCCGTGAGGGGCCCCAGAGGTGAATTTGATGATTTCTGTTCGAATTGGGGCAGCAGAGCTGGGTGAAGGCCGTGGAGGCCGGGTCAGTGTGGCAGCACGCTACTGTTTGATACCTGTGGGTTGCTTTGATTTTTTTTGGGAGAAAAAAAAAAACAGTTTCAGAAAACAGCTTGACTGCGTCATGGAAAAAAAAAAAAAAAAATAGAAAAAAAAATCCAGGCAACACGTAAGTCCTCAGCAGCGTTACTCACAGCAGTAGTGCTAAATCCTGAGACAAAGCCCTCGGCCCTGGCTTCTGGCAGAGATGGAAAACCTGCGAAGCCCACGGCCATGCCAGCACCCTGATGGCCTTGGGACGCTCTCAAAGCCTCCCTGTGTCCCCGCAGCAATTCGGCTGACCTTTGCTTAAAGACCAGGCACCCGCAGGCAGTTGATTACAACTTCCTTCGTGCGTGGGCTTTGCTGTGTTAGTTAATATAACCTGCTTCCAGTGGAGTTTTCAAAGAAAAAAAAAAATCTAGGATTTTCCCATTTTCTCCAGGTTTTTGAAGAAAAAACATTGTGCTGACGCTGAGCCCCCCAACAGCCCCGTGTGCCTCCAGGCTCCCTGGGACCCCGGTGCGAGGAGCATTGTCGCCCTCCCGTGGCACCGTCCTCCCACTGCAATTAGTTCATTAATCACCGTAATGAGGGAGCGAGGGGCTCGAGGGCCCCTGGGCAGGACCCTGCTGGAGGGGTGTTGGCGGGGGGGACCCCGGGTGGGTTCCCCCGGTCCCCGTGCTGCTGCCTCCCCTCCCCAGAGGCAGAGGAACCTGCGCCCCGATCCTTCGGGGGTCGGAGGGGAGCAGCTCCCTCCTGGCACCTCGTGTCCCGGGGGCTGGAGGCGGAATGAAGGCCCTGAGCCGGCCCCAGCAGGATCCCAGAGCTCGCCGTGCTCCCTCACATCCCAGTTCAGGATCCCGGCTGGATCCCGGATCGGTTCCACACACAGCTCTGCTCTTCAGGAGGGGTTCACTTGGGAACCCTGCTCTAAAACCAGGTCCGAGTGCCGGGGAGGTGCCCGGCCCTGGCAGCGGGTGCCATGCCCTCTCCTCGGCCCTCTCCTCGGGGTCCTCGGAGGCAGAGCCTCCCCCCTGACAGCCCCCCTCTCCCGCAGCCTCCACGCTGTCCCAGCTGTCGGACAGCGGGCAGACCCTCAGCGAGGACAGCGGCGTGGACATCGGCGAGGTCGAGATGGGCGGCAAGGACAAGAGCCGGCAGCCGGTCCCCGGGAAAAGCCGAAACCTCAAGGAGGCCGCCAGGAGCGAGGCGGCGGCAGAGGGGGCCTCCAAGCCGGTGAGGATGGGTCCGGGGTGCTCACGGGTCGGGGCCCTGTTGGGAGGAGGGCTCCTGGGGCTGCTGCGTGCCCGGCCTCCCTCGGCAGCCCCACGATCTGCCCGCAGCCGGGGCTCCTGGAGCCCACCTCGTGCCTGATCCGGGTGTCCAAGAGCGCGCCGACCCTGGGAATCGCCATCGAGGGTGGAGCGAACACGCGGCAGCCGCTGCCCCGCATCGTCACCATCCAGGTAGGGCAGGCTGAGGGTGGGAAAAGCTCAGCACGCATCTCACCCCTCTGCTCCCCATCGGTGTGGGCAGGCTCAGGAGTGCCCCGCAGCCCTGCCCCAGGGGGATTTTTGGGGATGGATCTGACCCTCGATAGCTCCAGATGTCCCCAGTGCCAGAGCATCATGCTGCTGCTGAGCAGAAGTGTTCATGTGCCGTGGGTGATCCCATACCATAACGCATGTCCTGGGAAGTCAGGGCTTGCTGCAGATATGTTTGTGGGCATCTGGGCAGCCCCCAGAGCTTGGCAGGCCACCAGATGTCTGGGAACCCTCTTTTTCTGCTCATGTTGGGACTGGGGAGGGGGAGTGGTGGATGAGAGCTGAGGAAGTGAGCCCACAGCCCTGCTCCCAGGAGCTGTCTCCTCGCACTGTTCCTCTGCTGTTTACCTGGGGCAAAATCAATGTCACAGCACCACAAAGGCGGAGCTGAGCCTTGGTTGTTCTTGGCCATCCCAGCCAGCGCTGCGCTGTCAGCCAACAGCCAGCGGTGTAGAGACGAAGCCAAATTCCTCTCCTCTTCCCCAAACCCAAAACATTTCACTTCCACGATGTTCACACTGACCTGGCAAGGGCCAGACCCTGCCTTGTCTCCCCTCCCTGTGCCAGAGCCCTGCGCTGAGCAGGGGGATGCGGATCCGTCCCGTGTCCCCCCTGCTGACCCCCCTTGTCCCTGCAGCGTGGGGGCTCGGCACACAACTGCGGGAAGCTGAAGGTGGGCCACGTCATCCTGGAGGTGAACGGCACCGGGCTGCGAGGCAAGGAGCACCGCGAGGCCGCCCGCATCATCGCCGAGGCCTTCAAGCTGAAGGAGAAGGACTACATCGACTTCTTGGTCACAGAGTTCAACGTCGCCCTGTAGGAGCCGACGAGAGCCTCCGGACGGGCACCAGAAGAGACATGGGGACACCCCCACGCCCTCCCCTGCCCCGCTGCCATGTGCCCGGCTGGGACCCGCTGTCCCCATGGGGCCATCTGGCCATGGGGCAGGCTGAGGACGGGCACAGCTCAGCGCACGGCCTCCGCCTGGGCAGAGACTGCGTCCCCATGGGGACAGGCGCAGAGGGCGGCGAGGCTGCGATGGGGAGAAGGACGGAGGAGGCCGAAAGGAGCCGGACGCCGTGTAAATTGCTGGCGCTGTCGTTGTGCTCATACGGACAGAGCTTGTGCTTGTCGTTTTGCAATAAAGCTGTCGGGTTAAGAGGAGGCTGGTTTGGCCTGGCTTGGCTGGGCTCGGCTCAGCCCAGCTCGGCTTGGTTTGGTTCGGATGGGCTTGACTCGGCTGGGCTTGGTTGGGCATAGATGGGCTCGGTTGGGCTCGGATGGACTTGGCTTGTCTCTGCCTGGCCCCGATTGGCTCGGCTCAGCCTGGCTGGGCTGGGTTTGGCTGGGCTCAGCTTGGCTTGGCCTGGCTGGGCTCGGCTCGGATGATCTCGGCTCGGCTTGGATGATCTCGGCTCGGCTCGGCTCGGCTCGGCTCGGCTCGGCTCGGCTCGGCTCCGGCCCCGCTCCCCGTTCGCGCCTGCAGGCGCTGCATAAATTATGCCAATGAGCCCTTCCTCCGCCTCTGATTGGCCAGCTCCGGCGGGCTATGCAAATCTACAAAGGGCGCGGCTTTATGCTAATCACCTCCTAGCGGCGCGCTGCGATTGGCGGGAGGAGCCGAGGGGGTGTGTCCGGAGAGCCCCGCCCATGCCGCCCAGCGCCGCGCTTTGTCCGGGCCGGGCCGGGCCGGGGGCCCCGCGCGGAGGCGGCCGGGGGGGGCCGGGAGGCGCCGGGCCCCGCCCAGCAGGTGAGGGGGGGGCACGGGGGGGGTCCGGGTGCCCCTAAACTGGGGGTACCGAGGGCGGGGGGGTCCCCGTGGGCGGCTCGGGGGGGGCCGGGCGGGGTTTGGGGGTGGTGGGGTGCGGCTTGGGGGTCCCGGAGCGAGCCGCGTGGGGTCGTGGGGACCTCGGTCCGGCCGCTGGGGGTTCCCGAAAGCGCCGCCAGGAGGGGAACGGAGCCCCCCCCCCGGGGGTTGGGGTCCGGCCTCCCCCTCCCCGAGGGAGGTCGCGGGGCCTCCCCCAGCTCGGTGCTGGCATCCCCCAACCCACGCGGTGCCCCCCGTGGGACCCGGCCCCGCCGTCGCCCCCAGCCCCAAACCCGTCACCGGTGTCACCCGTGGGCAGCCGTGCTGCGGGGCTGGGGTCCCGGTGCCAGCCCTACACGGCCACCCCGTGGCTCGCGTTATGGGGTGGGACGCGGGGATGGAGCTGCTCGCCCGGCCCTACAGAGCTGGGTTTGGCCACCCGTGGGGTTTTGGGGCCACCGGGGGTTGGCGGTGACACGGCCCCGCGCTTTCGGCTCCTTGTCCCCATGGGAAGGAGCGCTACGGCAGCACCGGGTCCTGTTCTCTCCCCTCCTTCACGCTCACAAAAAACTCTGGGGGCTTTAAAAATAAAGCCTTGTAACCCGGGAATTGCCCCCTGCTGAACCGCAGGCGTCCCGATGCCAGGTCTCGGCCAGGAGGGCTGCTCTGGGCCTGCCTAGACCCCAAAAGAGGTTTTTGGGGGAAGTGCCAGCGGGGTGAGAGCAGGGACCCCGAAACCCAGCTCCTGCAGGTGGCTGGGACGGGGCCGGTGGGCATCGCCCCCGCTGTTACCCTTGCTGAAATGTTTTCCTCCCGGCCACAAAGAGGTTGTATTTTCCTGCCGCGTGTGCCCGCCGTGCAGTGCCCCTGCTGTGCAGGGAGGTGAGATCGGTGCATTTTGGTCCCAAAGCCGTGCTCCTCGGCTCCAGGCAGGCTGCCGACTTGACCAGCTTTCCGTTTGGGATGCGCCGAGGTGCCCAGCGGCACTGCTGGGGGATCCCGGGGTTGGTTTGTGGGGCTGGTGCTTTGCAAACGTGAAACGTCCCTGCTGCCGTGGGCCTGGAGCTCCGCCGAGCCGCTCGCCCTCGAGCCCTGCAGATGGGGCACGGGCTCAGCGGGGTCTCCTCTAAACGCCCCCCGTGCTGCCTGCTGTCCCCGAGTCCCCTCCAGGCACACCCAACATCCCCACACCTTGGTCTGCTGGGGGCGATTCGGGTGCCTGTCCCCTGCAGGAACCACTGCGGGGTCCCCATGAACCCGGAGCTGCCCCCGCAGCCCTGCCAGGCTTGGGGTTTAAGCCCCCCCGAGCCGCTCACCCTCCTGCCGTGCCCCTCGGCACATCCCCACCGAGAAACCCGTCCCTTGGGGCGCAGGGACGTGTCCTTTGTCGCTCAGGGGACGTCACTTCCTCACTGCAGGGATGGGGATGGGGTCTCTGTGCCCCCCACCCTGCAGCTCTGTCCCTGTACCCCCAGGGACAGCAGCGTTTCCCCCCCCGCTGGCACCGCGGCCGTAACCAAGCAGGAGCCGAGGTGCGTCCTGGCGCGCTCCCCGGGGGGTAATTAATCCAGCCCGTTACTGTGTAATTAGTGACACGCAGACGAGACCTTGCGCAAGCTCCTGGCTGCGATTGGAGCCGCAGCGTGGCCCCGGGGGGGACGTTTGGGACAGGGATGGTTTTGGGGTGCTGCGGGTGCCCTGGGGGCTGCCGCTCGTCGGTGAGGGCAGAGCTGTGGCACCGACCCCGCTCCGGTGCAGCTGCTGGGGGAAAGCCTCTAATCCCAGCCCCAGCTCTGCAAATCCCCCGGCGTAAATCCTGCTCTAGGTGCCTGGATGCTATTTCTATGCAACTGGCCCTGCCCAGCACCGACCCGGTCATCCCGAAGCCGGCCCTGCCTGCCCCCTCTGAGCTGTACGGGCACCGAGCAAACCCCAAATCCTCCTGTAGGGCCCTGTACATTTCCCGGGGAGGCCGCACGAGGCTTTTCCCTATATATGAGGCTTTTCCCTATATATGAGGCTTTTCCCTATATATACGAGGCTTTCCCCTATATAGGGGCCAGGCAGCCCCGCTCTGCTCGCCCTGAGGCTGTTCCCCGTCCCCGCTGCCCGGGGATGCTGCGGGCTCTGCATCTTCTCAATGCGACTAAAGAGCAGTTTTGGCTGCGGCCCCTCTCTCAGCTGGGACGTTTCCAAGCAGATCCTGGCCCGCTTCCTGGCACGGAAAAAGAAAAGCGGCCTCGAGCCCCAGGGGAGGGGGGACGGGGACCCCCAGAGTCCTGTGCTGGGGGGGTGCCCTTGGGGGGGTGCCGCCGTGTCGGGGTGCAGGGGGTTAAATCGGCCCCCTCCACCTTTTGGGGAGCCCCCTGGGCTGCTGACCCCGCGGTGCTGCTGGTTTCTGGGCCCCGGAGAGCTCCTCGTTGGTCCCCGTGTTCGTGAACTCTCCGTTTCCCCGGCAGCATCCCCCACAGCTGCAGGTTTGGGGGTTATTTTGGGTTCAGCCACATTTATCACCTATCCAGAAAGCCCACCACCAGCCTGATGGGAAGAGAGAAAAACCTTTTTTATTTTTTTTAACTTCCCTTTAAACCAGTCACTGGCACAGAAAAACCTGGCCAAAAACGATGTGGCCCTGGGCTCAGAAAACCACAACGCAAACAAAATCCCAAGTGTGTGTGTGTGGAGTGCTTGATCCCGCTTGCAAGCTTGCATTTCGGGCCAGGGCCTAAAGAGAAGTGCAGAAGCCTCAGATCCGAGACCCTAAATCCTCACTGCCCCTCCGCGTCCCCCCGGGGCCGCCCCGAATGGGTTGGGGTGGGAGCACTGCGGGGCTTCTGCTGGCCCTGCCCTTGTTCCCATCCCATTCCCCCAGACCCCATGGGGTGGAGATGTGGGGCTGGGACCCCCAGACCCAAAGGGTGGGACGGGGGGGGGACAGGGCTGTGACACTGCCTCGCCGCGTCGGCCCTGTCCTGGTTCCCCAAGGGGTCACCCTGGCTGAATTTTGGGGCCTCTCGTCCCCATCGGTGACATCGGGGAGGGCCTTGAAGGCCGCGTGGATGGTGCCGGGCATCCCCGCTTCTCTCGGGCACCTCGCTCCCGGCAGGATTAGACACCAGAAGAGCTCTGAGTCCCCTGCCTGTGCCGGCAGAGGCGGTGCAGGGCTGGGCCGCGCGGGGCCTGCTGGGGTGAGGGCGGCTGTGGCGGCTGGCAGGAAGCTCCGAGCACATTTCCGACACATTTCCGACCCGAGCGCGGGGCTCCAGGCCCCGGGGGGACGCGGCAGGGCTGTGGGTGCCGGGGGGCTGCCGCCACGGGGACCTCAGGGCGATGGGGACGCGCTGGGGTGGGTGTTGGGGGTGGGCTGCGAGCCCCCGTCCCCGTCCGTGCCTTGCCGCTTCGTGCCCGACCCCAGCTCCGCAGCGGGGGGCTCGGTTCCCACCTCCCCTTAGGAACTGGGCTGCTCCCAGCGCCGGGGGCTCCGTTCCAGAGCCCCGGAGAGCCTCGTTTCCCCCCCATCCCGCAGCCGGGTTTTGTCCTCGGTGCTGCTATGGGAACGCCGGGACACGAAGGACACATCCTGCTTTTAGGGCCCCGGCGGAGCGAGCGTGTGGGGCCTCGGCGAGGCAGGATTTGGGTCCCTTCCCCAGCCCCGCTCCCCCCACGCTGCTTCCAGCCCCAGCCCGGATCTCGTTTCGGGTGGCTCGGAGCACACCGGGGGCTCACAGAGGGGTTGAGGGTCCCCAGGCCAGGAGAAACGGGGCCGGGGCTGGTGTCCTGGGGGAAACGGGGATGAACGTGGGGGTGGCAGCGCGGGAAGGAGGTGATGGGCTGGGGGCACCACAGGACCCCCCCCCCGGTGCCTTCCTTCCCGTGGGAAGTGGTGTGCACGCCTCAGGGTGCCACGGTCCCCACGGCGGGGGACGGCTGGTGTCCCCGGGGACAGGGAAAGCCCCGGCAGTGGGTGACATCTCCGTGCGGGAAGGAGGGGGGGCCTCGAACAGAGCCCGCAGTGTCCTGCTCAGCATCCCTCCCTCTCTCCCTCCAGGATGCTGCGGCGCTAAGCGCCGCGATGTGACCTACATTCGCCGCAAGGAGGTCCCCGGCCCCGGCGGGCACCCGCCCCTCGCTGCCACCCTGCCATGAAGCGGCACAAGTGACAAGGACAGCATGGCGCGCCGTGCCCTGCCGGCCATGGCCAGCTCGGCGCCGTGGCTGCGCTGGACACAGACGGACCTGGGCAGCGGCTGCGAGGAGCTGAAGCGCTGGGAGGAGGAGGAGGAGGAGGAAGACTTTGAGAGACACATGGATGAGAACGGTGTCATCGGCCTGGAGGAGGACGGGCTGGCGGCTGTCACCAGCCGGCCGGGGAGCTCCCGTTTTGGGGACGCACCCCCCGGCAGCGTGGACCTCAGCGACCTGCAGGACTCGGGCTCGGAGGAGTGGGGCCGGGAGGATGCCGGGAGCCCCCCATCGGGTGAGTCCTCTCCCGCTGCCCCAAAACCCTCGTGGGGGGGACCTGGGTGTCCCGGGACACCAGGAGCACGCCCTGGGCAGCCAGGGGGGCTCGGGGACAGTGTGTGCTGGCTGGTGGCAGTGGCGCTTTGCAGGTGACGGCGAGGACCTGGACGAGGGGTCCCCAGTGGAGCCGGCTCGCTGGCACCCAGGGCAGGACCTGACCGAGGAGGAGGAAGGGGAGGAGGAGGAGCGGGGCAGCTCCGTGGAGGATGAGCAGCTGGAGGGGCCCTGGGGGGCAGAGAGCGATGTGGAGCTGCACCTCGAGACGGGCCCCCTCCAGAAAGCCCCGGGTGTCACCACGGATGGTGGCGACACCTCGGGGCCTTCGGACACCAGCCCCAGCCCTGCCACCCCCCCAAGACGGTGCCGGGGCTGGGGCAAGGCCGGGGACACCCACGGGAGCCGCGGGCACGGCTGGGCCCCCAGCCAGAGCCGCTCAGCGCCCCAAAACACCGCTGGCAGCAGGGCTGAGCCCGGCCCCAAGCCCGGCCCTTTGGGGAGCCCCCAAACCCCGCGGCAGCACCAGAGGCCCCGGGTGGCCGAGCCCGGCCGGCTGTCACGGTCCCTGAGCCCCCGGTGGCACGCCGGTGCCAAAAAGCCGAAGGATGCCACCGAAGGGTGCCGCTACGGCCGGGGGCAGCTCAACCACCCCCTGCCCGACCTCTCCAAGGTGGAGGCGCGGGTGAAGTTCGACCAGAGCTACCGCCCACCGCCCAGCAGAGCCCTGCCCGCCCGCGCCAGGACCCCCGGCGGGCCCCTCGTCCCCAAGTCCCCGGCAGAAATCGTCCGGGAGGTGCTGCTGAGCAGCGGGGAGGGGGCCCCGCCGCAGCCCCCCGCGCCCCACGGCGTGCCGCAGGAGCTCCGGTCCCCCCGGCAGGCCACGGCGCTGGTGCAGCAGCTGCAGGTAAGGCCCAGTTCTCCCAGTTCGGGGCTGTACTGGGAGGGGCTGCGGGGGGACCTCGGGGTGCGAGTGGAACGGTGTCGCCCCTCTGGGGAGCTGCGATGTGGGGGTGTTGGGTCTGGTCTCCCCTTCCCCGTCCTGTGAGGACTCAGCACCTCCAGGACTGCTCGTGTCCCCCCCTGGTGCCCCCCTGTCCCCTGGGAGGAGAGGGAGGCTCCCGTCCCCGTCACGCAGGGCCACCTCCAGGGCCGCTCTCACCCCCCTGTGCCGGGATGCCTCCTGCCACCCCTCCCCGGTGGCCGTCCCCATGACACGGGGACGTGTCCCCCCCCCCGCCGTGGCACTGCAGGACGACTACCACAAGCTGCTGACCAAGTACGCCGAGGCCGAAAACACCATCGACCAGCTGCGGCTGGGCGCCAAGGTGGGTGCCGGGTGGGACCCCGGGGGACCCGCGGCGGTGGCACTGCCCGAGGGGACGCGGCGGTGGCAGCGGTGCAGCTGCGCGGCGCCTCCCCGGAGCCTTCCTCCCCCAGCCCCGCTCTTCCTCTTGTGGTTGAGGAAGGGTGGCGGTGGGGACGGTGACAGCGCCGTCACCGCAGCGAGTCACCCTTCCTCCCCGCGCCGGGGCGGTGCCGAAACCTCCCCGAAATGGCCGGGGAGGCCGCTGCAGGGCACCAAAATGGCGAGAAGTGTCAGCGGGGCCGGGGGCGTCCCCGTGGCCTCCCGCGTTGGTGGGGAAACTGAGGCAGGGTACCCGGCTGCGGGCTGGGGGCACCCATGGGTGCGACGCTGCACTGCCAGGCTCTCTCAGAGGGGCTCCGTGCCTCAAACACCGGGTGCTGTCCCCGTGGCACCTTTTTTGTGTGGGGTTTGGGGTTCGGGGTGCTCTCCCTGGGGTGCCCGAGCCGTCTGTCCCGACGCAGGTGAGGCTGTACGCCGACCCGCCGCGCGCCAGCCGCAGCGCCCACGCCGGCACCCTGGGCAGCGGCTGCAGGGTGATGGCCTTCAGCATCCCGCGGGCCAGCATGGCCACCATCAGCACGGCCCCGAACCCAGCCCCGACGCCGCCGCTCTCGGTGGATGGAGGTGGGTTGAGCGCCGGGAGGGTCGGCTGCCACCCAGACCCATCGGAGCCCACGGCTTGCCCCGTAGCGGGGGGAGCAGTGCCGGGGGGGTCACCCCCGCAGCGTCACCTTGTGCTTATTGCAGAGCTGGGACCGGCTGAACGGGGGGCGTCACAGCGGCCCCGCTCGCCCCTCTCCTCCTCGGGGGGCTGCCCCACGTGCCGGGGGCAGTGCCGGTGCCTGGGGCCGCAGCTCACGCGGACGCTGGCGGGGCAGACCCGCAAGCTTCAGGCACAGGCAAGTCCCGGGTGGCTGTGGGGTTTGGGGCAGGCCCTGGATCCCCCAGCAGGAGCACGGAGCGGGCTCGTACCCCGGCTCAGCCCCTTCTCCCTGAACCAGGTGGAGTCCTTCGAGAGCTGGATCCGGGCAGGGAGCGCGGTGCCGCAGGAGCAGCTCCAGGTGCGTCTTTCCTCAGACCGTGCGGGTGCCCGGGCTGGTGGAGCCCCTCACTTTTACCCCCGGCTATCCCTGGTGGGCTCCGTCCCCGTGCCGGGGGACGCAGCGTGCGGCCCCAGCACCGAGGGGGGTTTTGGGGCTGCGTGGGGCCGAGCTCTCAGGCCCGGCTGCTGCCTTTGCGCTGCAGCGGTTCAGGCGGCTGAAGGAGGCGCAGGACGCGCTGGAGCGGGCGTACCTGCAGGCACGGGAGGAGCACGGGCGGCAGCGCCCTGCAGCCTCGGGGGACTTCGACCCGGAGCGGTGAGCGGTTTGACACGGGGCACGCGGGGGGTTTCCTGGGGTTGTGCCGCTTCATTCGCCCTCGGCTGCGGGGTGGGAGCGCTCTGCTGGGCTCCTGCTCCATCATTCCGGCTGTGTGCGTTTGCTGGGGGTGCCAGTGATCTGCCGCCCCGTCCCTGCCTGCAGCACCCCAACCCCACTGCTCCAAGCCCTTTGCAGGAGCAGCCCCCCCAGGCCGGGTGTGCCTCGGGTACTGACGGTGCTGTCTTTCAGCGCGGTGGAAGGGGAAATATTCTGCCTGGGGATGCGCCTGGAGGAGCTGAAGGAGCGGCTGGAGCGGACGGCACACCCCCCGGGCTCCCCGCGCCCCCAGCTGAGCCCAGCGGTGACCGAGCGTCCCCCCGGCACCCAGGGGACACCGGGGGACGGCGAGGCGGTGGCAGGGGGGCTGCCCCGGCCCCTCTGGCACAAGCAGCTCCGAGCGGAGGAGGACTTCGGGGACCTGTTGGAGCAGTAAGTGCCCCTCATGGGGGTGTGGGGGGGCAGCTCCCGGCACCCCAAACCCACCCGCTCCGTCCTGCGCCTCCTGCAGGTACCAGCACTTCAAGTCCTTGCCGGCATCGCTGAGCCTGGAGCACCTGAGCCTGGCGGGCAGCGGCTCCCTGGAGGAGGCGGATGGCCTTGTGGCAGGGGATGGCGGCCCCCGGCAGGTCCCCTGCAGGGCACGGTCACTGGAGGAGGGGACGGACCTCGAGACCTCCCCCTCGTAAGTGCTGTGGGAGCCTGGGTGCCCCCGGGAGGGTAAGCACGAGGGGCTGGGGAGGGGTTGTGTCTCGAAGCAGGCTGGCTGCCCGCGCTCCCCGCGTTGCTTTGTAGGCTGAGTGTGTTTTAAGAGACATTACACATCGTTTGTTTGGTGTGCTGGGTGTGGGCGCACGGGGATTTAATCCCCTTGGAGACCAGCTGGCTCACGTGGTTCTCACCGGCATCGATAGGCTTCAGGGTTAACAGCCCCCGTGGGGCACTTGGCTGCTCGGCCCCACTCCTCATCCTGTCCCCTCTCCCCACAGCCCCCCCTCGCAGAGGAGAGCAGCGCCGCTGCCCCACGGGGACCCCCTGCGGACGGAGGGGACGCGTGGCCGCCCGTCCCCCGCCGCCACCCAGGAGCCCCCAGCTGCCCCCCGGCCGCCACCACCGGTGCTCCCCGAGCCTCTGCCACCACGGGCGCCCCTGTCCCGGCACAGCAGCAGCGCTGCCACCCAGCGCCGTCCCCTCAAGCCCTGCCGCCGGGTGAGTTGGGGCGTCCCCGCTGGCCGTCACCCTGCCGGGGTCTCCCAGGGGCGCACGGCACCGATCCTGCTCCCGATTGTTGCAGGAGCAGCGCATGGTGTCGCCGGAGACGGACAGCGGCTTCGTGGGCTCGGAGGCCAGCCGCGTGTCCCCGCTGGTGCGCACCCCCGAGCATCGTCCCCTGGGCACCGGGTACGGCCCTGGCACCGCTGCTTGCGCCCTGCGATGGGGTTCGGGGCGCGGGAGGGCAAAGGGGTGGGGGGAGAGAGGCGGAGGGGAGCAGGGAAAAGGGGTGCTGGGGGGGTTTGGGGTGCGGGTGGGATGTGGGGGGCTGTCTCCATGCCCTGTCCCTCCACAGGATGCCCGGCTCGCTGGGACCACCCCCCTCCATCCCCGCACCCCTCCGTCCCCCGCAGAAGAAGGATGCAAAGCCGCTGCCCCCCGAGAAGGCGCTGATGGGCACCTACCCGTCCCCCGGGCACCTTCCCCTCCGGGGCGGCGTTGGGGGGCCCAGCCTGCCCCCCAGCACCGCCTCGCACAGCAGCTCCCCCCCGCGCTGGGCCGAGAGCCTGGGCAGCGAGCTGGGACCCGACGGTGACGGCGGTGAGCGGCCAGCACCCGGCGCTGCCCCGCGCCCCCCACCTTCACCGCCTCCTCCCTGCTCCCCAGCTCGCAGCGACTCGGAGGAGGGGGGCAGGAGCTGCGCCAGCACCTCCGGACCCCCGCCCGGGGAGGGCACCGCCTCGCCGACCCCTGCCCCGGCTCCCTGCGACCTGCTGGGCTCCCGCGTGGAGCGCGAGTGAGTTGGGATGGGGTGCGGGTTGTGGACGGGAAGCGGGTCCCCAAATTTATTCCTTGGGTTGGTGGTTTTGGGGGGGGGGGGGGAGCTGGGCTTGGGAGAGCAGCTCCTGGGTAGGGCTGAGACCGGCAAACTCGTGACACGTGTGGGCTGCCCCAGCTCTGCAGTCTCATTTGGAGGGGGGCATCAGCCCCGTGGTGGGTATGGGGACGGGTTGTGGGGCTGGGGCTGGTCCCCTGGGGCTGTCAGCCCCCCCTCACCGTGCCTGTACCCCGCAGCCGGGCCATCCGGGCGCTGCGGGACGAGGTGTGGCGGCTGCGGCGGAGGCTGGAGGAGAGCCTGCGCCGGTCCCGCAGCTACCCCGAGGGCAAGGCCGCCCCGCGGAGCGCCCAGGCCAGGAGGCAGCCGGCGGCGAGCGGACCCTCGTCCCCCCGGGACGCAGCACCCGCAGGGTAGGTGGCACGGCAGAGCTCGGTTGTTCCCCAAATGACAGCGGGACCCAAGCCTGTCCTGATACTGCTGTGGGACCTCGGGAGGGGGACAGCAGCCTGGCCGTGGGTGGACATGTGGGGGTCTCCAGGGATGCCGTGAGAGTGGGGTCAGGACCTTTGAGGTGCCCCCTTCCTAGCAGCACCACTCGGGGGGTCACAAACACCCCTGTGGTGCCGCCAGCCCCGCTGCGGACCCGGCTGGGCACTGACGGCTCCGTGCCCTCCGCAGGGAGCCGAGCCCCCCGGCACGGGGCAGGGTGGCCCCCAGCGCTGTGACGAGGGGCAGGTCAGCGTCGCTGCCGCGGGACAGGACCGAGCTGGACCTCAGTGAGTGGGGACTGTGCTGGCGTGGAGAGGGGCTGCTGGCTGGGCTGAGGGGGACCGGGCACGTCCCGGTGGCCCCATGGGACCCAGCACAGCCCACGGCCAGATCCTGCGACCAGCCCCGCTTCCTTCCCGGCAGGCTCTGAGTCGGGCCGCTCGCTGGCTGGGCACGGGGACGGGTGGCACCAGGGCACCCCGGCTGCACAGAAGCGCTCTCGGAGCCCCCCGGGCACGGGGACGGTGCGGGGGCAGTACACAGGTGGGTGCCGGGCAGGCTGACCCCGCACGGCGGGTGTTGGGGTGATGCCGTACCCTGGCCGTGCTGACACCGGGATTTGCAGGGACGCGGTACCAGCTGCCACCGCCCGCCACCGCGGCACCCCGAGGAGAGCCGAGCACCCCGGGGTGCCCACAGTGCCACGGGAGCAGGATGGCATCGGGTGAGCATCCCTGGCCTATTTTAGCTGCTTCCCAAGCCTGTTAATTAGTGACTTCAGGCATTAATTGCTCAATGCCCAGGGAGCTGGGGTAGCCCCTTGGCCGGACCCGTTGGCAGAGCCGTGGGTTCCTGTGGGGAGATGGCTCTGGTGTGCTGTGCTCTTCCCAAAGTGCCTCGTGCCTTCTCCCTGTGTTTTTTTCTGGACCTTTCCTCCCTCTCCCTGCAGCCGGTTCCCCAGCGGGCGACGCCGTGCGGCAGCCCCGGCAGAGCACCCCCAGGACGCGGCGCTGCCCCACGTGCCGGGCACCCCGGGCTGTCCCCACGCCGGGCAGCAGGGACGGAGCCGCGCACGGTGCGTGGCAGGGGCTGGCCCAGCCCCGGGGGGGGACGGGGACAGGGGACACCCCCTCCATTAACCCCAGCGCCTTCCTCCCCACAGCAGAGCTCGGCACCGACGCCGCGTCCTCGCCGGGCTCCCGTCCCCGAGCCGAGCCGCCGGAGCAGCCGGGGCTGTGGTACCTGGCGGGCGGCCCCCCCGTCGGCTACCTCGCCCCCGTCCCCCTCGTGCCTTACGCCGCCCCCCTGCTGTAAGGATGCTCTGCACCGGGGGGGGGGGAGATCTCAGCTTGTCCCGGGGGGATCGCGAGCACCCCAGGGCTTCTCCACAGCCCTTTGCATGGCCACGGACCCCAGGAATGGGCTGGGCTGTGGGAGCGGGGTCCCAGCAACTTCTGGGGGGGGCAGAGGTGCTTGGAGGGTGAGATTTGGGGGGATTTAAGAAAATAATAATGGGGGGGAGCAGACTGTGGGGGTGCAAAGCAATGTGATGACCCCTTCTTCTTCTTCTTCTTCTTCTTCTTCTTCTTCTTCTTCTTCTTCCTCCCCCCAGCTACTGCTCCCCGGCCGTACCTACCTCAGCCCCGGCCCCCCCGCAGCGCCCCCCCCTCGGGCTGCCCCTGGCGGACCTGGAGGAGCTGCAGTGGTCGCTGGGCCGCGCCGTGGAGGCCGCGCAGCGCGCGAGGCTCACCACCAAGAGGATGGGCCGCTCGCTGGCCTCCGAGCTGAGCAGGGCGCAGGGCCTGCGGGGGTCCTGCCTCTTCTGAGGGCCCCTGCCACGGCCCGTCTCCGGGCGAGGAGGAGGATGAAGAGGAAGGCCCCAGTCCCGTCCCGCTCGCCTTATCCCTCCCTCCTGCACCGCTTGGCCGTCTGTCCATCCATCCATCCGTCTGTCTCGGACTTTGTGTAGGCCCTACCATAACACGGGGCCAGGCCCCGTTGGCAGCTGCGCTTACCCCGGTGCCATGCCCGTGCGGAATTAGCCATTTTTTTGCAGCCACGTCTGGCTGCGTTGACCATTCCGGCTGTTTTTAGGGTTTTTTTCGTCGGCTGTTTTTAGGGCTTTTCGGTACGTCGCAGCTCACAGCTGCCCCCAGGCCTCGCCCCAGCAGCACCCGCACTTAACCCCCACCCTGCTGCGTCGCGAGCCTCTCTTTTGGGACCAAACCTGGGGTTTTTTGGTACTGTCCCTGCATTCCAGCCCCTTTGGGCACCCTCCTGGCTCTCAGCCCCCGCAGCTCGGCCCCGGCCCTGTGCTTTCTGCTCTGCCTCGAGCCCTGCCCGGCAGAGCGCCGCGCTCCCCCCTCGTGTGGCTTTCCCCAGGCTCCGGTGTGGCTGTTGGCTGTACAGTAGGTCTGTGTGTGTGGGTATCTATTTGTAGGTACGTATACGCGGTTCCTTTTTAATTTCCAGCAGGATCCCAAGGGCATTCGAGGGCTTTTCCCATAATTTATTGCTGCTGCTCCGAAGCGGCCCCTGAGCGGGTGTCTGGTGGTGGGGACGGGGGTGCTGGGGGAAGTCTCAGGTCCGGCCCTGCACGTGGCGGCCTGTGCCCATGTTTGGGCAGAAAAAGGAGAGATTTAGTGTTTTCCTTGGCATTTCCAGGGAAATTGGGCTGGTGGAGGGAAATGAGTCCAGTGAGACCCAGATGTGGGCAGGATGCGGCCCTGAGGCGGTCCCAGAGCTCCCAGGGTGGTTTTATAATAACCTATTTTTTTAGCAAAATGGTTGGGATCAGATACCTTGTGTACTGGCACAAGGTCCCCACGAGGTCCTGTCCCCGGTCCTGTCCCACAGCCAAAAATCCCCTCCAGCCCCCACCCTCCCCGCTCAGAGCCCCCACCTACGTTTGTGTAGGACCTACCTGAAGTGCCCGCCTCAAGCTTATTTATTGAACTTCCTCATACAAAGACCCATTTCAGGGGGGATCTGTCCCGTTCCGGGGCCACCCCATGGGGCCGGGGTCGGTCTCTGTGGGCATCGGCACCCCTCCAGGCGGGGGGATGCCCCCAGCCCGGCTTCAAAGAGTGAAACGCAGCGGCGAGGAGCAAAGACGTCGTTTTTCCCCCACATTTCCTATTTTGTGATACCCCCCCAGAGCCATTCAGATGGTATTTTGTAATAAGATAATTGCCTATTTTTTAACGAAATAAACGCGGTTGTTTTGCTTCTGGTTTCCCCCCTCGTTTTTAAGCTCTCTCTTTGGGACGCTGCCCTGGGGGTCACCGCTTCTGAGGGTGATTTGGGAGGGGGCTCTCCCCAAACCCTGCCTCCCGCCCCCCGCAGCCCCCAAGCAAGCGGCAGGCGCAGCCTCCTTGCACTGGGTATGGATCGCGTTTATTGAGCCACTCGAGTGCTTGGTACAGAACAGCTATACAGAGATGATACATGGTTGTGCTTCAACACCGTCAAACATTTAGATTCCAGTAACTTCAAGGTAAACAAGTTCCAAGACAGACTAGATTTTTTTTTTTTTTTAGTTTTTCTTTTTGATAAATTATTTTTTATATAAATAACTGTAACAGAAAAAAAAATTAATAATGTCCAACATACAGGATCCTGAAGCGTTCGCATTGCTAAACTGAAGGAACTCAAACGGGGCAGGAGGACCAAGGGGGAACCGACAAATATCAGTGCAATGATACAGCCTTTGCCCTAAAAATATATATTTAACTTTATGGGCAAGGAGCAGACAGGGAAAGGAGAGGGGGGGGAGAACCACCAACGAGGCAAGAAAGAGATTTTGGGGAAGGAAAAGGGGTCACAGCCTTCAGGGGGAGGGAACAGAAGAGAACAAAACGAAGGACCCCAAAATATTGCAGTGCATCTAGTGGCGGGGCAGGGGGGCAATCCTGGGATGTAAAAAACAAAAGAAGAGGAGTTTTGGTTAAATCACTATACACCAAGCTGTAAGAACTGCACGAGACACAGAATTCATATACACAGGGTCCGCTGGGGGGCCCGGGGGGCTGCGGGGCCTCGGGGCGACGGCACGCTCGGGAACGCTTCACCACGGGGGGACACGAGCGGGGCGGGGGCCTCATAGCTTCCTTGTCTGCAGGGATATATATATATATGTGTACGGGTGCTGCCTGTTAAAAATATATATATATATATCTGTCATCTGAAGGAGTACGCAGCCTGACAGGGAGGGAAGGGCCGTGCAAGCAAACGGGTCCCGTCTGCGGGGTTTGACCGTTCTGGTCCCTTTTCGCGCGGGGATTTGGGGCAGCGTGGGGCAGGGCCCCCCTGTCCCCTGCCAGATGTTGGCACGCACATCTGGGGGGGGCAGCCGCCCCCAAAAGCAAGGGGAAGGGCATGGGAGGGGGATTCTACGCCAAAAAGAGCCAAGGGGGGGAACACCGCCAGCAGCAGCGCGGGCGCGATGCGGGGCAGGAGGGGCGGCCGCTGTCCGTCCGTCCGTCCCTGCAGGAACCCAACGGGGAGCGAAAATTTCAGGGAGGGTTGGTTTTATTTTTTTGGTGTTTTCCTGTTGTTTTTGTCGCCGCCGTTTGCGGGTTACCGGGAAGGAGCTCCTCAGACAGCGGCAGCTCGGGCTGCGGATATTATTGGGTATTGTCATTGTTTCTTTTCCTCTTTTGGCCGCGACGCAGCGCTTCTCGTAACGCGCTTGCATCGGGTGTCCCCTCCCTGCGGGTAGAGCGGGACGGGGAAGGAGCAGGGGGGCTCAACACAAGAACGAGAGAGAAAGCTCGGCCGGGCCGGGGTCGGGTTTGGGGACGGGGACGCGGTTCGGCGCAGGAGCGCGCCCCGGGCCGGGTGCCCGGCGGGGGGGTGCAGTCGGCGTCGGGTCGCTGGCGGCGTTTCCTTTTAACTGCTGCTTTCCTCCTCTGTTTTATTGAGCTTCTTCAGCGTGTCCAGCAGTTTCTGTGGGGTGAGGATGTGCGTGGACCCTGCGGGGGGCAGAGAGGGCGAGGGCGTCAGCGCCGGCTTCGTGCGTCCCCCCCCATGCCCCGGCCGATGGCCCCGCTCCCCCCACAAAGGGTCCCCGGCCCCCCCCGGCGAGGCCTTACCTGGCGGGAGGGTGCGCACGCAACTGGAAATGCTTGCACAGAAATGAACGCCCATGGGAGGAAAAACGGGGAAAGGAAAGGAAAAGGAGAGATGAAGGAGATGGATGGAGCTGGAGGGCGGCGGGATGAGGCCGGGGGGGCCGGGAGGTGCCGGAGGCGCAGCAGGGACGGGGGCCATGGGGACCCTCCTGTCCCCACCGCGGGATGCAGCGGGCACCTGCTGGACAGCTGGAGGGGGACTTCGGGGTGGGGGGCGCATCGCAAGGGGGGGTCGGCAGAAGGGTGACGGGGAAAAAAGGGGTCGGAGAGGAGGAGGAGAAGGGGGGGTCCTGACATCTGCAGTCCTGCTCCTGCCTGGCTGCCCCCCCCGGGCTGCGCCCTGCTTGGCCCCCGTGTCCCCACCGGGAGCTGCCTCTGTGCGGAGCAGGATGCGGCCGGCGCGGTGCTGGGCGCCCTGTGCCCGACCGCTGCTGCGGCAGGAGGAGGGACCTCTGTCCCCGTGTGCCCAGGGGGGGACAGCACGTGGCCCTGCCCCGTCCCGGGGAGGTCACCACGCCGCCACCACGAAGAGCCGAGCAGAACCAAGATTTCCTACAGAACCAAGGATTTCAGCCCAATTTCTCCCCCCCAGCACACCGCAACGGCGAGAGGAGCCGGGGCCGGCGGCGGGGGCACCGCTCCACGTGTCCCCGAGCGGGTGGGACCTGCCCCGCCGTCCCGGCCCCTCCGGAGCGCGATGGGGAGCGGATGGCATGAGGGGGCCGGCGGGGCCGGAGCCATGGCGGCGGGATGATGGAGGCGACGCTGGAGGCGTTCCAGCCCAGGAGGCAGGAGGAACTGCAAGCATTTTCTCGTCAAAAGAACCCGAAAGGAAAAGCAAACCGAAATCATAATTAACGGAAGGACGGAAGAATCAAAGAAAGCCCTTCGGGGAGGAAGAGTTTCTTTTTTCGTTAGTAGGCTGCCTTTACTTGGTTTCTTTGGCTCACTCCATTGCTGGAGCCTGATCCTCAAATGATACCCTAGTGGAGTCCCTGAAGTCGGGGTGCCTCAGGTCCATGAGAAATTTGGTGGGAGTGAGAATGTGAGTAGAACCTGCGGGAGAACAGAGCGGGGCTGACGTCCCGGCCCCAGCCCCGGGGGGCACACAGCATGCACCGGCGCCGGCTCGGGCGCATTTTGGGGCGGGGGATGACGACGACGAAGGATGCGCCACCCGACCCGAGCATGCGAGGACGGTGGGCGCGGAGAGGTGCGCGGCATGAGATGGGCGAGACGCGGGACGGCGACGGGTCGGGGGGCAGGTGGGGGACGGCGACCGGCTGCCCGAGCCTGTCCTGGGTCCGGCTGCGTTCCCTTGGGGGGCTGGGGGGGGGTCTCGGAGCCCCCGCTGGCAGCAGGCAGCGCCGCCACCGTGCACATCACGCCTGACCCGCAGCCCCTCCGGCGGCACGGCGGGTGCCGAATGCGGGCACGCTGCACGGGGCAGGGCACACATAGCACACGTCCTGCAAGCTGTGCTGTGTTGCACACTCCCTGTTGCACACCTGGGGCGTGCCGGGTTGCACACCGCTTCCTTCCTCCTGCAACACGCCCCCAAACGAGCACGCAGCGCCGGGAGCAACGGGGCCAGCGCCAGCTGCACCCCCCTCCCCAGCTCCTGCACGTCGCGGAGCAAAACTCACCCAGGCGACGAAGAGGGGGGCGAAGAGGGGGGCGGCTGGGGGGGCCACGCTGTGTCCCCAGGGGGGTGACACCGGCAGGACACCTTGGCGCAGGGGCCCTGCAGTCACCCGGAGGCCGGATTTGGCGGCGCGGGGCGAGCGTGGGATGAGCAGCGGGCGGGGGGCGCGGGGCCGGGCCCCCACTCACCTATTAGCACTTCCCACTTGCCGCTGGCTTGCGTCACCTCGTAGGCGCAGCGCATCTCGTTCATGCTCACGCCCCCCAGGATGAAGATGATGAGGCGGGGGCCGCTGCGGTACTCGCCGGGGGCCTTGTTCTTGTGCCAGTGGCCGTAGCGGGCACTAGGGAGGGAGGAGAGGGGTTAGGGACAGCTCCGCAGCGCGCCCTGCAATGAGTCAGCTTATTAAACACATCCCAAATTAATTAGTTCCCAACTGCTGCGAAAGCAGGTGACGTCCTCGGTGGCTTTCCGGCCACGAGGGCGGCTCTTGTGCTGTTAGGGATGGGGAAACCGAGGCACGGGATGGCCGCGAGGGGTAGGGCAGGGGCTGGGTGCCGGGACCCACCTGACGGCGGTGGTGCTGAAGGAGGCGGAGGAGCGGGTGGAGATGTACGGGTAGTGCTTGGTGTCCAGCTTGTCGTCGATGGCGTCCTGCAGGGGAGAGCCTCAGCGAGCAGCCGGGCGCTGCCCGACCCCCACGTCCCCACCGCTTCCCTCACCCTGTCCCCAAACCCCACCAGGGTGCATCCCCGCGGCACAGACGTTGGGCAGGCAAAGCCCTACCGGTTCAATTAGGTGTTGCTCGTTTGCGTATATTTGCATACGTTTCCATTTCCCGTGGCTCTGGGGGAGGATTTGGTCGAGCTCCTGAAATTCGGTGCAGCTGGGAGGGGGAAGGCGGTGCCTCTGCTGCGGGGCACGGGCTGAGGCTCACCCCGACCTCAAGGTGCCGAGGTGGGGAAAGGAGGATGGGGCCGTCCTCTCCTTTGTTTTCTGAGAGCCTCAAGGACTGGAGCTGATCTCCAAGCGTCCCAGTGGGGGACCCACCGCTGGGGTAAGGTGAGGAAGCTGCTGCTTTGTTCCCGGTGATCACAGCTGGGGCGTTAACGTTACCTGCAAGCTGTTTGCTGGGACCTGGCTGCGCTGGGCAGTCCCCACGGATCTCGGGGATCAGCTTTAGGGTGCCCCAGGCGCAAAATGGGGCGAGAGAGTTTGCGTGGAGTTGGGTGGAGGAAGGCAAGAGCGAGGCTGTGTGCTTTTGGAAATGAAGGGAGCTGCGGTAACTGGGGCCTTCGGGCAGAGTCTGGGCTGTCACTGTGTCCCCCCCCAAAAAAAAATACGGCCCCAGGACCGGCTGGTCGGTCTGTCTGTGGGAGCAGGTGGGAAATGCCCGTGCTGGGGTGCAGCCTCGGTGCCTGGGATGCTGTGGGTGAGCCCCACGAGGTTACCCTGATTTGAGGGGTGGCCGAGGGGAAGCAGCGAGGAGGAAGGCGATGTCTGGAGGAAATCTTTTTTTGGCTCTACCCAAGCACAGGGCTGGGCTTTGTACTGCGGGGACGCCCGGGACACCGTGCTCTGGGGGCTGTGCAACCCCCCCACAGCCCAGCGTGCACACAGGGGCCAAGAAAGCTTCCAAAAATCCCCTCTACCTTGGTGCAATCTCAAAGAAACACCAACAGCCACTGCCTGCGTGGCACCGTGGGGCTGCAAGTGCTGCAGAGGGCGCGGGGTGGGGGAGATGTGCCGGGGGCATTGGGTGGGAGCCCCCTGCTCCCCACAGGTCCCTGCCCGGTGGTGCTGAGGTCCCTGCTGTGCCCCCCGGCGCCGTCTCACCTCCATGATGTCCTTAATGACGGGGGTCCATCGGGAGAGCTGGTAGGTCTGCTCGCTGATCCGCTCCTTCCGCTCCGGCTTGCTCCGGCGGCGCAGGGTGGACTGGGCACGAGGACGGGGACACCGTGAGCCACGGGAGGGCCACCCCAACGGGGACATCCCGGGGGACACCGGCAGGGCAGGGGCCTTCCCAGGGGCTGGGGGGGGGCGGGAGGCGGACACTCACGTCTGTGATGATGGGCACCCCGAGGTGGGCCATGTTGGTGATGATCTCGCTGTCCTCTGCCGGGATCTGGGCGTGCTGGATCAGCTTGTTCAGGTTCTCCTCGGTGATGCCTGGAGAGAAACGGGGAAACTCGTGAAAACGGGTCCTCCTGAGGAATGCCTGCAAGCGGTGGCACGGCCCCTCGACGTCACCTCAGGGCACGGGGCTGGGTGGCAGTCACACAGGGCCGAGCTTTTCCACCCAGCTTTTGCTGGCCCGACCCCGAGCCCTGCTCCCAGGGCTGCCTGAGTCCTTTCTCCCCCTGCCCCGCTCTCCTCCTCACCGTTCTTCAGGAAGATGTACAGCAAGATGATGCGGATCTTGTCGTAGGTGCTGACGTTCCCATCCAGCAGGATGGGGACGATGGCCCTCATGGGGTCCTTGATCTTCTCGCCTTCGGCATCGGTGCCCATGGCCAGGTCCTGCAGAGCACGGGCACGCTCGTCACCGCTCAGTGGTGGCCCTGGGCTGCCGGGCAGGAGCCGCCATCCCGCGGGGATTCCGGGGGGTGCAGGGGGTGCCGGTACCTGTTCAACTCTGCAGAGCTTGTCCACCGTGCCCTGGTAGTGCTTCATGCAGTCCTCGGCCAGGTGCAGGTGAGTGGAGTACTGGGGAGACACGCGGGGGGGGGACACCCTTGCAGGGCTGCAGCAGCCCAAGGTCCCCGTGCCACCGCCCCAACGCTGCCAGCCCCAGCCCGGAGCCACCTCCCACGGGCAGGGACCCACCGGGAAAGCCACCTTTGGGTGCTGCCCGGGAGGCTCAGCACCAGTCACCCTGCTCGGATCCTTCCCGTTTTTGCTTTACCTTGCTGAGCTCCTTCTGGTACTGCGGCATCTTCTTCAGCATCTGGGACAGGTCTCTCATGGTGGTCTGCGAGGGAAGGGGACGAGGTCACCCTGGGGGACCTGGGGCCAGGACCCTGAGTGGGGAGGAGATGACCCTGCCCAAACATCCCCCTCTGTCGGGGTTTGGTGAGACACGCGTGCACCCCGTGATGGGGAGACCCTGGTGCCCCTCCAAGGGCACCTTCCCCATTCCCTCAGCCCCAGGTGTGGGGCCAGTGCCCCACGGCTGCCCCCTGCCCATCAGGATCCCTCTGCAGGTGTCCCCGAGAGGCTTTGCCGCATCCTGGCCCTTGGGTGCCCGTGCTCGCCGGGAGGTGTCACCTTATCGCCCGTGTTCATCCTCTTGCTCGACGAAAACTCCTTCAGGGACCGGGTCACCTCCCTGGGGACAGGAGGAGGGCGCAGCCATCAGCGCAGAGGGACCGACCCGAGGGGCCGGTGGGGTGCCCAAACGCACCCGTGGGGCAGGGGCAGCAGCGAGGCGCCGCGGGGACACTCACTGGGACACCTCCGCGATGTGCTTGTGGCGAAGGGAGACCCAGAGGTCGTCGTCCTCGTCCAGGAGAACCTCCTTAACGCGGGCTTCCCCGATGCCACTTGTCTCGTACCTGGGAAGGGGGGTGGAGTGGACGGGGCGCGCGGTCACACGTGGCTCAGGGGGGACACGGGGCAGGTGGGGGCCGTTCTGGGCTCTGCCAGCGACGGGGCGAGGTTATTTCAATTTGATTTTACATCCCGCCACCTTCTACCCATTTATAGGTTGGGAAGGGAGTTAGAAAAGGCTTTTACATCAGCCCTGCCCTGTGTTGGGCCAGCACTGTGCATGCCAGGCTGTGGCTGGGGACGGGGTCTTGCTGGTGGCAGGCGACCACGGGGGCGGCACTCACTTGTAGACGTCGTTCTCGATGGGCAGCAGGTCGTAGCTCATGGCCTGGAAGGTCAGCTCGTGCAGCACCGGGGAAGCGGGGTCGAAGCCGCGGTCCAGGATGAGGAGCTGGGAGCGAGCCTTGTCCGGGCCCTGCCGAGACACCGGAGCCGTCAGCGGCGGTGCCGGGGTCCCCGGAGCCACCCCCGGCCAGGGGGTGCCCGCCGAGCAAAATGCCCCCCTCGTGCCTCCCCCTGCTCACCTCGCCCATGGTGGGGTCGTCAGCCTTGTAGGCATCCAGCTTGTCCTGGATGAGCTGCGCCAGCATGGCGTTGTCTTTGTAGTCCCTGCGGAAGGAGGAGGAGGGAATTTTCCTTTTCCCCTCTCCCCGGGGAATTTGGTGCTCTGCTTTGCCCCGCGCCGTCCTTCACGAGGCGTCGCCTGGCCTCCGGGCTCCCGGTCCCCAGCTCCGCAGAGCACCCCCGGGTGCCTCGGCGTGCCCGTTTGTGCCGCCTCCCTCCCGTCCTCACCCGCGGTACCGCACGGCCGGGTACTCCTTCAGCGTGGCGCACAGCGTGGCGATCTGCTCCGCCAGCCGCTCCAGGATGGGGTTCTTCATCTGGGCCTTGTGGGGGCTGTAAAAGCTCTGGAAGGAGTCGGCCGAATCCAGGGAGTAGACCTGGGGAGGGCGGCGGGAGGGCGCTCAGCGGGGCCGGGCTGCGGGGGCATCGAGCAGCCCCGGCGGGAGGGGAAACCCGACCCAAACCCAGGGAGATGCCGGGTCCAGGCTGCAGGTTCAGCGATGTTCGGGGTGTCCCTTGGGCTTTCGGCTGCCACCTCCGTGCCCTGACCCCTTCCCCATCCCCTGCTCCTTGGTGCAGCCCCTGGGCACGTGCGGAGCCCCCAGGAGCTCGCCCAGCCCCTGCGCACAGCATCGCCTGCGCCCAGGCAGGGAACCAGGGAGGCGAGGAGGAGCAGGGACAGTAAAACCAAAGCCAATTCTGCCGTGCACGGGGCCGCTGGGAGCTCATCTTCCACCTGCCCTCACCACGGTCTCCCCAAAATCCAGTGCCACCTCCCCTTCCCCCTTGTCCCTGCGGCAGGGGACTGGCTGCCAATGCCCTGGGCTGGTGCCGTGCCGGGGGGGCAGAGCCTGACAGCACGGGCACGGGGCCAAGGCACTAAATCCCTGCAGCCGATCAGCCCCGAGATGTAATCGAAGGAGACAGGGCGGTGGGAGCAGCGCAGGGAGGGGGCTCGTGGGGGTTTGCGGCTCTTACACAAGCCCTGCAGGGCTGGGGAGGGACCCGGAGCACCCCCCTCTGCCCCGTCCCCTGGGACACCCAGCACGGACCCACCTGGGACTCGGAGGGCAGGAAGGCGATGTTGATCTCGGTCAGGGTCTTGATGACCTTGGCAGCTCGAGATTTCACCAGCTCGTTGAAGAGGGCGTCGGGGCAGGCTGGAGGGGAGGAAAAGGAGGAGACGGCGCTCAGGGCATGGCGGCCACGCTCCAGTGGTCCTGCCCTGCCCGGGCATCCTTCCCAGCTGCTTTTCTGTGTGTATTTTAGTGGAATCGTTCCCTTCTCTTGGTTTGCGTGATGGGTTTTGTGATGGGGGATGCTGCCTGCAACGCCTGGGGGCGAGGAGCCCAGTCCCACTTCTGGTGTGCACAAATCCGCCCGCAGCCATGTCCCAGCAGCTCCCCACGGGCACCCCCTGCCCTCTGCTCCTTGCCCCGGCCCCGCAGTACTCACAGTCAGTGAAGAAGACGTGGGCAGCTCTGTACTTGGAGGTGGGGGGGTCCTTGAAGTCGTTGATGAGGGAGTGGATGGACTGCAAGAGAGACGCAAGCGGCTGGGCAGGGCGGCACCGCATCGTGGCACCCCGAGCCGGGGGAGCTGCACCCTGCACCCCTGGCACTGCCACCCGTGCCAAGGTGCTCCCATGGCACAGATCCTCCTCTTCCTCCTGCCCCCAGCCCCTGCTCACCTTCTCGGAGGGCGTGATGAGATAGACGGCCTCCAGGCTGGGCAGCGGCTCCCGGCGCTTGTTGATGTCTTCCACGACTGGAGGGGAAACACAGGAGCCGTGCCGGGGGGGTGGCACCAGCTGCCAGCCCCTCGGTGCCCAAAATGTCCCCGGCCACTCATCCCTATCCACACGGCAGCTGGGGCTGTCCCCAGCCTGTCCCAGCCCTGTGTCGCCCTACGGGAGACACTTGGGTGCTTGGAAAGGTCCCGGGGAGGAGGGTGATGGATTTGTCTGTGTGCTGCTTTGGTCCATCCCCACGTCCTTGTGCTTGGGGGGAACGCTTGGGGGTGATGCTGTGGCTTGGGACATGGTGGTACTCCCTGGGACAAGCCCCCAGCACCTCCCGAGGCACCGCCAGTGTTTCTGTCTCCTCTCTGAGTGCCGCAGGCAGCTATTTATAGGGCTGAGATAAAATAACACCTGGCCTCCTCCCCGCCATCCTCCTCAAACCCAAGCACTGCCAGGAGCCGAGGTGCTCCGGTCCCCGCGGGCTGGGAGGGGGCCCCCAGGCACCCGGCACGGGATGGAGACGGGGGCTGAGCGCCGGGGGCGCGCCTGCCCTTCCTGCCACAAGCTCCGCGGGAGGTGTGCGCGGCGCCGTACTCACTCGTGATGCCCTCCGTCATGATGTCGGTCATTTTGCAGCAGGAGGACAGCATGCGCATGCTGAGCTGGTCCACCACCAGCACCTGGGGAGAGCGGGCACCAGCTGGGGACGGGGCAGCGGGGAAAAGCCCTGCCCTGCGCCCCACCGCTGCCTTGGGGCTCCCAGCCCGCTCCGACCCATTCCCAGCTTCATCCCCCCCGCTGCTCACCTTCCATTCTCCCTTCTTCTTCACCTTCCGGATCACATCGTGCATAATCTCTGCAAGAGACAGGGAGCAGGGTGTGAGCACCCCGAGCCTCCCCGCAGCACCCCAAGGTGCCCACCTGCAGCGGGGGGGTTGTGCTGGGGGCGCTGGAACCCCCGCATTGCTTATGGGGCCGTGCCAGCCCCGCTGCGCCATCCTGGGGGTCCCAAAATTGCCATTCTGGGATGGTTGAGGGCAGCCACTCGCTCAGTAGGGCTCCTTTTTGGGGTGGCAGGGGTGTTTTGGGGACTTGGCACAAGGAGTGGCCCCCAGCACCCGCAGGAGCTGAGCCCACCCAGCAGGGAGCAGGACCCAAAAGCTCGCTCCAGGTGGCAGAGGGACGTGGGGGTCCCCAGGGGCCACCCCGTGCGCCTCAACCCTAATCCGAAGCACCGGGAAAACAACAGCGGCTTAAGGGCTCCTTTTAGCAACAAGACCCAGGCGGCCTCAGCCTGCTCCTTGTAATCCCCCACAAGCTCATTTCGCACCCGTCCCTGCCGCGCTTACACAACCAGCCGGCGCCGTTGTCCCCGCGCCGTCCCCTCGGCCAGGACACCCCTGTCCGTTCCCTGAGTGCAGGCACCCCGGTACCCGTGCTGGGGTGGGGGCCAAGCCCCAAAGGTCCCCTTTGTCCCTGGTAAATGAAGTGTCACCCCTGCAGGGCTGGTGGACTGCCTGGCGGGGCGTGGGGAAGGGTCTGCATCCGTGCGCTGCCGTGCCACGTCCCCGTGCTGCCCTCCTGGGGGGCTTTGCTCCAAGCCCCTGCTACCCAGGACAGGTATGGGGATACCCAAGTAAAACCCCAATTAAAACCCCATCGGGAAACGTTTCTAAATTACATAATGCGGAGGTCTGGGGGGGGCAATTGGTGCGGGTGCCACCCTGCCAGCCTCCTCCTGGGGAGCTTCCCCCATGGGAGCAGCCCCACGGGTGTTGGTCCCATGGGCAGAGCTCGACGCAGGTTTATATGGGGCAGGTTTATATGGGGCAGCTGGGGGCCTGAATTTGCCTCCTTCCAGGACAGGAGGCACACAGAGAGGACTGCCTGGGGAGCTCCCGGCCCTATAAATGTCCGTGTTTGGGTGATGCTGAATTCGGGTGTGCAGCCCCACTTCCCTGCCCTGCCACGTGCAGGGGTATGGGGTGGGCAGCAGCGTAAAACCCACTGCAGAACTCGGAGATTCCCACTGCTGCCGGTGCACACGCGGCTCCTTCCCCCATAGGTGTCCCTGGGGGAGCCCCAAAAGATGCCGTCCGTGACCTTGGGGTGCTGGGATGTGCTGGGATGGTCACATCCCGTAGCCTCTCCCTTGGGTGCGGGGCACCTGCAGGCCACGGGGGGGTAACTGGGATCAGGCGGCGTTGGTACCGCGGTGGGGCCGCCCTGTGCACCCCCAAACCCCGTGGTGCACCCAGACCCGGGTCACCCAAGCAGCAAAAAAGCAGTGCCTTAATGGGGAACTTTGCTTTGCTGCAGGCAGGGTGCAGCAGAGAGGGATGCCCACCTTGCCCCTGGTTCCCTCCTGGTGCTGGGACCCCCCGAGCCCCCGCACCGACAGCCGCTGCCCCCACCGGGGCTGCGTTCGCTCAGCTTTGAGCAGCCGGCACCCGGTGACAAACGCTGCCGACTCCTGCCAGAGGCTCCTTCCCTCTTTTCATTCCTCATCTTTGACTCTTTCTCTTGAGCAAGGACCCAGGGATAACAGCGCTGTTCGCAGGGCACATCCCACACCCTGCGTCCGACACCCCGGGGAAAACAGCACCGAGGTGATCCCGGCGGGGACAGGGCTGGGCTCCTGCAGCCAGGCAGAAATCCTGCTCCTGCAGCAGCTCCGGGGCAGGGAGAGGAAGGAAGGAAGGAGGCTGGGAATGAGCGTCCTGCAGCCAAGGGCTGCGGGGAAGGTGCCTCGGGTGCAAAGGTTGCTGCAGGGAGGTTGCGTCCAGTGAGGATGGCAAGGGAGCGGGGATGGCAGTGAAGATGAGCCATTGAGGATGAGCAACGCAAAGGCACCCTTGAGCCAATTTGGCACTCGGCAAGAGGGGAAACAGCTTCCCTGTTCCTTGGGGACCTCGAGTCAAGCCTGGTCGCTGCTGGGCAGAGATGCTCTCCTGCATGCACAACAGCAGGTCAGGCGCTGCAGCTCATGTCCTCAGATGGTCTCAGCTTTTGGGCTCTAACGTCAGCTGGTGACGCCCGCAGACGAGCTTTTCATCTTGGAGATAGCCGGGGCTTCAGGGGGGGATTTGTGTGTATCCAGCCCATCCACTGCCCCCACCACTCGGACGCCTTCAGCGCGTTGCTTTTGCTCCCTTCAGGCTGGAAGAATTTATTCACAATTTCTGCTGAGAACAGACAAGGCAGACAGCTCGGGGCTTATCCTCCGATGGAGAGAAGGCACCAACGCCTTTGGAACAGGAAGCCCGTCTCGCCTCAAACGGAGGACCTCCAGTAACGTGGTCCTAAAGGTGCCACCCCGGGACACCTCGTGTGACACACCAGAGCTGCCACCTCCCCGGCCACCACCCTGCTCGGCAGGGCTCCTCCTGGGGTGCCGGGTGGCAGGAAGATGTCCCACGGCTTCGTCTTCAGCCGGGGCCACAGGCTGCTGACACGGTGGCCTAGTAGGACTTGAGCCCATCCGGCGCTGCAAGAGGCTTAGCGGCGTTACTGACCCGGGGCTGCCCCGACTGCCTCGGGGACCGACCGTGGGGTCTCTGGTCCTGGGGGGAAAGGTGTCGAAAAAGCTGTGACCAACTCAGGCTGGGTGGGGACGGACTCATCTGGGGTGCCCCAAGCCCGTTGTCATGCTTCGGAAAGAGCCTGGAGCCCAGCAAGCAGCCTCAAGGCCCACCCGCAGTGGAAGCAGCAGAGCCGGGTGCTGGAGCACCAGGATGGGTGCTGCTCCTGGGGGTGTTCAGCAGCGATGGCCAAATCCTTCCCTAATGCAGAAATTACAAAACCAAGCTCCTGCTGCTCAGAAATGCTCCTCTGCCATCACGTCCTCGTGTGCGGCACACCCTGTCCTGGTGTGGTGTGGGAGAGTGCTGTGAGGGATGGCAGGAGACCAGAACTGCCCACGGTCCTACAGGATCACAACCCCGGGCTTCTCCTCGCCACACGCAGGGCTCGGTCCCTTCACCCTCCTCCTGTGCTCTCCGTTTGGGATCCAGCGTCCTGGAGCCGCCCGGGGAGCTGGACCCCAGGACCCAGGGTGAGGTTTGCTCCAGACCCACCTCCCTCGCGGAGCTGTCACGACGCATCCTTGAGACGAGCGTGTTTGTCTTCGGGTTGGCTTGGCAACTGCTTTTTGCTGGTTCATTAACTAATTGGTGAAGGCAGTGCGAACGTTACCTACACAGAAGCACGCTCAGATGTAGCGGGCTATGTATCCACCTCCGAAACACCCTCAGATGGGGACCTACAGCTGCCAGCGTCCCGTCCCCAGGCCGTGCCCGGTCAGATAGGACCAGAGGGTGGCAGGAGGCCATCAGTCCATTGGGGCACGGAGAAGAATTGCATTTATGGGAGCCAAAACCACCTTCACAGCCTGTAGAGGGGCAGGGCAGAGACCCGGAGAATGGCTCAGGACTTTGGGAGCATGGCCAGAAGGACATGAGGAAGATGAAAGGCACGATCAAAAATCAAGAAACGGTAAAATTCATGAGGATTTTCACTGCGGGACCGCTCCTGACACAGGTTCTTCGGGTCTGCATGAGGACCTGGGAGTCGAGCAGAGCTTCTCCTGCTGGGTGCTCAGCAGGGCACAGACCACAGGTCTCTTCTGAAGGCATCACCCTTCACCAAGGCTTGTTCTCTTTCCCCAGGTGTTCCCATCCTTGGTGGAGGTGCTGAGGAGATGCCGCACCCGGATGCCAGCAGCTGCAGGAGCCAGGAGCTTTCCTGGGGCAGGATGGGACACGCAGGGCCACCACATCCCGGGGCAGGTGACCCCAAGGGTAGGTGATACTCTCCTCCACGCACAGCCATGGCTTTCTGAGCTGGTTCTCCTCCACGTTGACCAAGAGGGAGCAAAACACCAACAACCCAGGGTTGCGCGGGTCCAACTCCAGGCAGTCCCCTCGTGGCACATCTCCCCATCCCATGGGCTCCACGAAAGACCTTCCGTGCCATACGTGTGCCGACCCGTGCGTGCCCATTCGTGTGTCTCTACATGGTTGATGTGGAAGCCCCCACGTCACTGCGCCTTCAGCCTGATTTATTTTCTCCCTCCGAAAGGCAGGAGCCCGGAGCTCCTCCCCGCACGGCGAGCTGGTGGGCGCAGCACCTGCTGGCGGCCGCGCGGTGGTGAGCCTCTTCTTAAACGCCTGGGTTTTGGGGGGAATTTCTCCCAGGCCATTTTTCCTCAGAGGTGCCAAGGAAATGGACCCAGACCTTATTTATTTATTTATTAAGAGAGGAAACTTCCAGGCCTGGTGGCTTTTTCTCCTTTCTTGCACACGCGGACGTCGGTGGGTGGGCGCAGACCTGCCGAAGGGATCGGTAGCACTCACGGTGACGTATGGACAATGTTCATCGGGCCCAGGTGTAGGCCATGGTCTGGAGGCTAAAAGTGCTAAATTTTCAAGCCGTGATCCAACTTGGAGCCGATGCTGGAGGCAAGGCAAAACGATCCCATGAGGACAGACACAAAATCCCCAGCAGGGGCGAGGATGAGGAGGATGCGACGTGCACCCACGCCATGTCCCCACCACGCTGGCCCGGTCCTGTGCCCTTCATCACCTCCTCTTCCTCCTCTTGTGCGTGGCAGGGACCTGCCTGGAGCTGGTTCTGGGGCAGCACGCACACCCCGTACCCCTGTATTTGGCCCCCAAATCCTGTATTTGGCCCCCAAATCCTCCCGTGCCCTCAGAACGGTGCTGGCAGCACGAGGTGCCCCCAGCCGCCCAGGTGAGTCACGCACCAGCTCTGCAGGTCCCCGGGGGCCCCGGGCCGTGCCCTGGGGCTGGCAGCGAGCCCGCAGCCCTGCCCTGCCGGTGCCACCCAGCGCGGCGTGCACCCGCTCCCTGGGCTGGGACAGACGGGGACACCAGTGACATGGTGGGGGGTCCAGGGGGATTGTTAGTGTGGGCTGGAGGGAGCTGCTGTGAGGATGCTCTGCCCTGGGGCAGGGTGGCCCTGGGGGTCAGCAGGGCTCTCCTGGGGCTGCTCCGCTTCAGCCACCCTTGGTGACAAAAAGCCCCCCCCCGGGGACGCCGCTCCCCTCTTGCAGGTGAAGGTGTCCGGGGGCTTTCAGACCCAGCACTGGTATCATCTTGCCTCGCTGGTGATGGCTCGGTGAAGCCAGCCCACCTTCCTCCTCCTCCTCCTCACCGTGGGAAGGCTCGGGGACCCAAAGAGGCCCTGAGGCTGCCTGGGGGCAGCGCGTAGCCGGGGACAGGCGAGGACAGGAGGAACGTCCACCCGGTGGGGGTTAGGTGAAGATTTGGGGATGGGGGCCTCAGAGGTGGGCCCAGCTGCCACAATTGGGTGAGGATTTTCCAGCTGGCGCCCAAAGACACCGGGAGGACCAGCCCAAGAGGAGAGCAGGTCCTGGTATGGATGCAGCCATTGCTGCTGGATGTGGGGAGGTGCAGGGACAGGGGGGTGACAACGGGTGTCTGGGGCACCTGTGACCCCATGCCCACCCGCCCCCAGCTCTCCAGGGCCCCCAGAGCTCATTTTGCTCCGGCACCAGCTGGTCAGAGGAATAATCCTGGCCTGGAGGGAAGCCAGGGCGGAATGCAGCTTTGGAGGTGGGGCCGTGGCGGCGCGCAGCATCCCTCCATCCCTCCATCCATCCCTCCTCCCTCCCTCCTTCCCTCCTCCGAGGATGCCCGCAGAGGGATCCTGCCCTCGGGTCAGCCCCAGGGCACAGGCTCAGCCCTCCCGCTCCCCTGGGCGAGCGTCTCCCCCCTCTGCGGGTGCCCCTCGGGGAATCGCTGCCCTGCTGCAGCGGGGGAGAGCCGCAGTGAGGAGGGGGAGCTCTGGGTACCCTGCGGCTCCTGGCACCCCGGCTGAGAACAGCACCACAAGGCACGAACGGCCCCAACGAGACCCGGAGCCTCCTGCAGCAGCCTCAGGAGCCCCCAGCCCCACGTTGGGGGTGGGCTGGATCCCCCCGGAGCTCCCGCAGGGGCCCCATCCCTCCATCCTATGCAGCATTTTGCCCGCACGCGGAGCCCTGCCCTCTCCTTCCAGCCACCCACGCTCCGCAGGCAGCCCGGCTGTGGGGCTGGCGCCCCGCTGCCCCTTACATTCCCCACCCAGGACCCCAATTTTTGGGGACGAGCAGCCGGGTCCGTTACCAGACCCCGAAGGGACGGATCCGGCCAGATTTCCATGATGCCGGCTGGAGCCCGTGTGCGTGCACACGCGTGTGTGTGTGTGTGTGCACAGCCGTGATCGCCCCCAGCCTGTGGCAATGAATGAAAATAAGGGACAGGGGACACGCAGCGGTGCTGGTCGCCGTCCCGTTTGCCGAGGGCAAGGTCCTGGGGCCCTGCTGGGGGGGTGCAGGATCCGTCCCCCCCCCCCGGCTGTGGGCTGGGAGCTGCCCCTTTCTGCCCCCAGCCCCCTGCTTGGGTAGGGGGGGTGCAGCCCCCCAGGATGACACCCAGCGAAGCCCCCCCCTCCTGCAGCACAAAACCTCGGGGACATTTTCCTGCATTTTCCATTTCATTGCCCAACCTGCTCGGCTCTGACCCCCCCCCCGTCCCCAGCGCCCCCCTCAATGCAGCACCCCCGGGGGGGGGGGGGGGGGGGGGGGTCGGGGACTCTCGCAGCCCCCTCCCCGGGCAGGGGCCGGCTGGGAACAAAGCGGGGCCGTGGATCGGGGAGGGGGGGATCCCCCCCACCAGCAGGATCCCCCCCCCACCACCACCCACCCGATCACACCACCAGCCCGGCCGCACCATCTGCACCGCTGCGGGAGGGTTTCGCTGCCTCCGCAGCCGGAGCCATCGCGGCCGCGGGGATTTCTCCCATTGCCCCCCCCCTAAAAAAAAAAAAACCCAACCGACCAACAACCAGCCCCTGCAGGATGGGCTCGGGGGGGGCAAAAAGGCAGCGGGGAGCCCCGGGGGAAGTTTCCCCCGGTTCCTGCCCTTTTCTCTCCCATTTCCTGATTTTTACGCACGGGTTTTCGCAGCGGGGAAGGGGCGCACGGACATTTCCCCCACCCCCGTCCAACCTGGGGCGTTTCGGAGCCCCCCCCCCGGCCTGCAAGGCCGTAGGAAAGCAGCTGGGCTGGCGGCAGGAGGGGAAGGAGGAAGCGGAGCCGCGGCTCCTCCGTTCCGCCCCGCAGCCCCGGCCAAAAATAGCGACCGGAGGGCACCGAAATCCCCGGCCCCGGGGTCCCGGGGGGGCAGATCGGGGCTGGGGGGGGGGTCACCCCCTCCCCGGGATGAGGGGCGAGGGGAAAAAAGGTTTATATTGGCATTCAGGAGCCCCCCCGGGGAGGGCTTTGGCGCAGACAAAGCGGCGGGCGCACGGCCTGGCGCGGCGCTGGGCACGGACAGCCCCGTGCCCCCCCC
>CM021781.1:2564713-2591930 GCA_011076525.1 Nettapus auritus | reverse complement strand
CCCCCCCTCCCATCGCTGCGCCCCCAGCCCCGCACCCCGTTTCGCAATATTTTGCTGTATTTTGCCATATTTTTGCCATATTTTGCCGTATTTTGCCGTATTTCGCCATATTTGTGTCCTGCCCCCTCCCCATCTCCCCTCTACCCACACCCTGGGGTTGGTGGGGCGGTGGGAAACGTGTCCCCCCCCTCCCCGCCCCCGGTCCCCAGCGTGTTTTGGGTTTATTTTGCGGCAAAACCTCCCCCCCCTCACCGGGATGCAGGGGATGGGGACACTGGGGATGGGCACAGGGACACAGGGACACAGCCCCTGCTCCCTCTGGGGGGGTGTAAATGGCGGGGGGGGCAATGCTGGGTGCTGCTGGGGGGGCATTTCCCCGGGGTGGGGGTCAAGAGGGTCCGGGGGGGGCTGCGGAAGCCTTGTGCCAGCTCCCGGGGCCCGGATTCGGGAGCTCCCCCCCTGCATGGATAACGGGGTGTAAGGGGCAGGGGTTGGGGAGGGGGCTCGGGGGGCTCCCGAGGGCCCCCCCCATGGGTGCAGGTGTGTGGCTGGGTGTTTGCTGCAGGGCCACACATCCAGCTTTGGCTCTATTTCCCCTTTATTTCCACTTTATTTATCAGGATGCCGTGGGATGGCCGAGCCGTGCCACGCCGGGTGCCCAGCACCTTTTGGATGGAAAACGGGGGCTTGGGGAAATCCAAGGGGATGGGAAGCTCGGCCCGGCTCCCCCCTCCCCGGTCACCCCGTGCGGACGTCTCCATCGATCCCCCGCTCCCAACGCCGCTCTCTTTTTGTTCAAAATAAGCCGGAGTTTGGTTTGTCAGAGCTCCTGGACTCGGTGCCAGCCACGAGCTATAAATACCAGCCTGCTATTTACGAGTGAGGTATTTATATTGCTTTCCCATCGCCCTGTCAATCTTCCCGGGCAGGCCGAGCATCATCAGGCTGAAGGCAAAATCACGGCACGTGTCTGACCGGCCCCGGCCCTGCCCTCGGGGACACCCGGCGCCCCAGCAGCCGGCTGCTTTTCTTGCTTCCATCGCATCTGGCAGAAAAAATAAATAAATAACCAAGCAGCGGCACTTGATCCGTTCAAAAAACCAACAGGAGCCTCTGGATTTGTGGCCGCAGGCTGGGCCACGGCACCCAAAACGCCTCGGGGCAGCGATCCTGCCCTGCAGGAGCCATTTCGTGCCACTGGAGCCCCGGCACCTTGGCTGAAACCCCAAAGCTTCCCCCACAAACGGCTGCTGCCTGCTGCGGAGGCCGTGAAAAGGGGAAGCTGGTTCCACCTCGCCGGCACTGGAGGCAGACGTAAATGGGTAAAGAGGAGCCAAAATGCTGGACGGCTTCCTACCTTACGGCTTCCCACCTTATGGCTTCCTATCCAAAATTACAGCCCGGAGAGCCACCAGTGCCCAGCCAAACGACTCTCCTGCAGGCTGGAACATGTCCCAAGGAAGGTGGCTGCAGGGACACAGAGGGCACAGCTTCGCCCATTGCTTCCCTCCCCACCGGGACCCTTTGGGGACAGCTGTGTGACTGCACGGTCACAGCTCCAGTGCCCCTGGGTCTGCATTTCCCTTCCCAGCACGACTTTCTGGGAGCAGGCACCAGGGACGAGGTGGGGACTGGGTATGAGCACAGGCTGTCCCTGTGCACCCGCGTGGCCCTCGGGACACCGAGCGAGGACAGCAGCGGGCAGGGTGCCCCGCTGTGCCTCTGGGTGCAAGCAGCACCCGGCCTTTGTGCCTGGGGCTTTGTTGCTGTCACCGGCTGGTCCCCATCGGGCTGGCAATGTCGTGCACCCGTTTGTTGGTTCTCCATGCACGTCAGCCTCCAGCGTGGGCTCCCGGGGTCCGTCCCTGCTGGGGTTCCTGCAGCAGCCTGCAGGCAGCCGGAGGGGCAGGGATGGCACTGCCTGTACCCTGTGCCCATGTCCCGTGCCCCATACCCGTGTCCCATGCCCTGTCCCCATGTTCTGTGCCCTGTGCCCATGTCCTGTGCCTCTGCCCAGTGTCCATGCCCCATTCCCAACCCCATGCCCTGTCCCCATGTTCCTGGCGGTGCCCATTCCCACACCCCATTCCCATACCGGTGTCCATGCCCCATTCCCATCCCCATGCCCGTGACAATCCCACCTCCCCAGCCGCACCGGCCCTTCCCCAGCGCCCTGCCCGTGCTGGCTGCCACCAGTTATCCCAGTGCCGACCAGCAGAGGGTTCTGGAGATCCACAGCAGCCTCCGGCGCCCTCCTCCAGGCCCGGCCGGGCTGCAGCAGCCCCGCGGGTTCCCCCCAAGCCCTGCAGGGGCTCCCCCCGGGCTGATCCCCCCCCCCGGGCTCCCCGCAGCAGGGTGGGCTGCCTGCCTGCCTGCTGCCCCCCCTGGGGCACGTTTGGGGCTTTTTGTAGGGTCCAGGCTCGTGTCCAGTCAAAGCCATGCTTGGAGCTGGCTGGAAGGTGGTTTTGGAGGGCTCCTTGCCCTCCAAAAAGGGGCTCGGGAGGCTCCGTGGCCAAGCAGAGGCTGGAGGGGCCGGATCCTGCCCTGACTCAGCACGGTGTAATCGCGGCGTTATCTGGGAGCGCTGCTCAGCGCCATAAATCCCGCTGGAGTCGCAGGGACGGAGGGTAACCCAGCCCAGGGCACGCGGCCGGCCAGAGCTGCCCACGGCCTTATCGGCACCGAGGAGCTGCAGGGCCCCAATTAGGCAGCGGTTAATTGCTCCAACGCCGGTTCCCGTGAAGGAGAGCAGCGAGCAGCTCCCAGAGCACGAGCTGGGGAGCAAAAGGAAGGGTATGGCGATTGCTGCTTCTATCAGAGACAGGGAAATAAATCTTTACTGCGCTAACAGCCTTACCCTCCCGAGTGCAATGACTGCAAGGATTCTGAGCGTCCTGAGGGCAGTGGGGGACCGGGAACAGCCCGTGCTGGGCGCTCTGCAGGGGCACAGACCGGGCTTTACACCAAAAAAAACCAAGAGGAGGACAGTAGGGTTTTTTCCCCAGGGGTACCGAGCCTGCGGTGAGCAGGTGAAGCTGAAGAGCTTCGGGAGAGGCAGGTTTGGTTTGACTGCAGTCGGGATAAAATCTCACGAATCTTCGCTTATATTTTCAAAACGCTCCCTCGCTGACATAAATCGAGGCCTTGGGATGGCCCAGGAGCGTGTGCCGGGTCCCAGAGGTGGAGGAGATGTCAGCAGCGTTCTGCTGATCGCCGTGGATGTCGCACGTGCCTCGAGGGCTTTGCCAGCTCGGGGACTGTCCCCGGCAGCTGGCTGGCACTGGGAGCACATTTGTCCTCCCCGGCTGTATTGAGAGGGAAATCCTTCCTTTCGAAGCTAGTTCGTCCAACAGATAATTCAGGCAGCTCCAGACAGATAAGCATTATTTACATCCGCTCAGAGAGATGTAATTAGCTGCCATGATTAGACTTTATCGTGGTGCCATTTTTAAAGATCCGTCTCTAACCGGAGGGAACTGCATGGGGACAGCGTGGGGCCGGGCTTGCCGAACCCCTGTGAGCATCGTGTGTCGCTTGGCTCCCTCCAGGTGCTGGCACCCACCTGGAGCTCCCCTTGTACCCAGAGGGGGACAGATTCAGCCCCATCTTCTGGTGCTTACTGGGGTGTACTGGGTGTACTGGGAGCATGGGGGGCCGGAAAAAGAGATAAGTCAGGGCTGTGCCTTGCCTGGCCACCGTGGGATGGGGCTCAGTGTCTGGGTGCTCCCAGTGCTCCCAGTGCCCCCCGGCTGGGTGTCAGGAGGGGCAGGACACCTCTCCCCATCCCTTTCCTCAGCGGAGCCACAGGAGCAGAGGAAGCTGGGACCAGACGTGCGTGCCGGGACAATTTCCTCCGCAGACAGGAACACGTCGAGAGGTGCTCCAAGTGATGGCACCGCACAGCTTTGAGCCCACAGATGCTTCCCGTGATGATGAAGGGCTTCCAGTGTAAGTGCCCTCGCTCCCTGAGCCACCAGACCCCCAGAGTTTCGCAGCCGAGTGCCTGCCACCAGCCGGAGCGGGGCTGAGGCACCGCAGTCATGGCACAACCCCACAGGGCCAGGATGCCGGGCTGGTTTTCAGGAGGTTTGTCGAGACAGAAATGCCCTTTGTGTCTGCGCTGTGGCCTCCAGCCGCCGTTTGCACGCTATTTCTGCGTGCGACAAATATAGCCTTCCTGTCTGCAGATCAACAATATCAATGCTTGCTATTTTTTGCCTTTTAATTATTATTTTTCCATTTAGGAAATACGTCAGCAAGCAGAGGAGACAGGTAGGGGCTCAGTGCGTAGTGCTCCGGTGCTTACAGGGATTGCTTTTTCAAAAGTAAATATTTTAAACCGATTAGTTGGTCTATTTAGCAGGACTCTGCCTGCACTGCTGAAATTATATTCCCCACATTTCTTCTTTATGGAGGAACGAGGCTTGGCTTCTAATAGTGAAGTTACTGCCGTGGGTGGATGTTTATGTGTTTATAGTTTGGGGGGATGCATTTCCCCCACCTGGGAACTACTCAGCCCTTCCACAGCTCCAGTAACTCCAATTTGCAAATGAATCCAGAGCCAGACTCCTCCGGGAGCAGCGCTAGGCAAAGTGTTTGAAAGCCTCCAGTGGAAGGATTTTCTATTGGAAACGAGATTTCACCGAAGCTCAATTTCCCAGGAGAATCCCTTGGCTTCAGCAACATTTTGGCTGGGGAAACAAGCCGAAAACGAGTGCGTTGGTGAGGGCGAAGGGCTCGTACAGGGCACCTCCCAGAGAGGAAGGTGAGCCTTTTGGGGCTGAAACGCCTTTCAAGGACGAGGGTAAGAAATACATGAAGGGGGAAAGGGCGGATGTCGAAAAGCTTGGCTTTAGCCGTGGAGGCAGCGTGTCAGCACGGGGGGACGGAGCCCATGGCCCCCCGAGTGCTAGCAGCAGGCGATGGGGACCGTCTGGGGCCGTGCTGGTGGCAGGGAGAGTCCTGGGCACCCTCCCGTCCTCCTCCCCAGCCTGCGGCCGGCCCCGAGGAGCTATTTCAGGCAGGGTAAACAGGATGGCTCACACACACCGCCACCTCCTCTCCTCCCGCCCTTGTCCCTCCAGGAGAAGCCTCGTGGCCTAGCGATGCCGGCCGGGCCCCGCGGGCCTCCCTGCGGCAGGGAACGGCCTGAGCTTTGCGGCCACGCAGCCTCGGCCTCCCCTGCCTCCTCCTCTTCCTCCCCCGGTCACACCCCGGCCTGTCCTGGGGCCGGATCCTGCCCCAAGGAACCCGCCGGGGCCGCTTCCGCCTGTTGCTCTCGGCAGGCAGCGGAGAGGAGCCGCGGCCCCAGCGGAGGAAGGAGGAGCTTTCCCAAGGCTTCCTCCATCTGCTTCACTCCCCCTGCTTCGCACACCGCCGCAGCCCAGGCCCGGAGCTCGCCAGCTCCCTGGGAACTCGGCGCCCTCCATCCCCGGCGGTGTGCGAGCCGGGGAGGCTGTGCCGAGCCGGGAGGCTGGTTGCCGGTCCCGGTGGGCCTCTACCCGAACCACAGCGGCACTGGCGATGCCGGCTCCCTCTTGTCTCCCCGCAGCACGCAGCCTCCCTGCCCCATCCCCGCGGCCATGGAGCGCCGCGAGGCACCGCGTGCCTTCCCCGTCCCGACCTCCTGCTTGGCGAAGGAGGCCGGCGAGGCGGCGAGGCCCCTGGCCGCCCTCCGCCCCAGCGAGGCACGGCCCGGCCCGGCACGCCTCGGCGCTGGCGGCGGCTCAAGGCTGAGGTTTACGAGGAGCTGGGCGTGAGCGCGCAGGTAGCGAGGGAGGCGCGGGTGTTGCAATCGCCCTCTGAGGCAATGTCAGGAGCGGAGGCCGGTGCCAGGAGGGAGCCCGTTCGGCTGGCGCCAGAGCCCGCGGGAGCTGGCACGGGTCCACACGGCGGCGAGGCCACGCGGGGAGGAGAAGCGGGCTGATCAGCCCCTTCGCTGGGCTGATCTACCCCAACCCCGAGCCGGGCAAATGAAGGCGGCTAATTAACGATGTGCGCCTGAAGGGGGGAGGCTGGGGGCTGCGGGTAGGGCTGGGCGGCGGGGAGGGGAAGGGAGGGGAAGGGAAAGGAGGGGAAGGGAAGGCAGAGGAGGGGAGAGGAGGGGAGGGAGTGGCCGGGGGCGGCTCCGCAGCGCCGCGGCCGCCAGAGCCGGGGCTGCTGCCATGGGGCTCCGCAGCGCCTGAGCGCCCGCCGGGCACCGCTCCCGCACCGAGCCGCACGGCCCCGCACCGCCCCGGCGCCATGGGCGATGTGCTCTCCACACACCTGGACGAGGGCCGCCGGCAGCACATCGCGGGTGAGTCCCCCCCAAAAAGTGACCCCCCCCCCCAACCTCCTCCCGTCCTCGGCGGGGGGCTGAGATTCGCGGGGTGCCCCCCCCCCCCCACCGTTCCATGCCCTCCCCCTCCCCGCCCAGCAACTTTTAACCAGCTTTATTTAAACTTTTTTTTTTTTTCACTTTTTCAATCCCTGCGCACCACGTTGCGTTTCTCCACGTCCTGCCTGCCCCCGGCTGGGCACAGCCTGCGGGTTTTTTTTTTGGGGGGGGTTGGGGGGCAGGACACCCAAAGTGCCTGCCCGCACCCCAACAAAAGGCTGGGCTGTGCGGGGTGTCTGAGCTGGCTCCAGGGTCGGGGGCTGAGCCCAGGGGGGAGCAGCGATGCTGGCACGCCAAGCTGTCGGCACGGCCAACAAGGGTTTTGCTGGTGCTGGGCTCGCAGAGAAACTTTCCCCTCCCTGGCAGTGCTGGGGGGGGGTCCCAGGAAGGGGGGGAGGACGGGGAGAGCCCCGCTGGCAGGGACCGGGCAGGGTGACAATGTGGCCATTGAGAGCCCCGGCGGCGTGCCGAGCGTGCGATGCCCGCTGAGTGCTGCCCGGCGCGGGGCGGTGGCCTCGGTACAACGTGGGGCTGTCTGGGGCTGCCCGCGGGGACTCGGGTGCCCCCCAGAAGCGGGGTCACCCAGCCCCGGGGGTGCCTCGCTCTGCTCCGGCTGGGGCTGGGCTCTGGCACTTTGCTCCCTTAGTTGGCCCTGTGGTGCTCAGACAAGCAAAAAAAAACCCTCTCCAACCCCCTCCCAAGCACCGGCACCGTGCACCCCACAAAGCCACCCCCAGCCAGGAGGCACAGAGGAACCAGGTGGCCCCGCGTGGTGGCACGGCTCGAGGCCCCGGGAGGCTTCAGGGCTGTCGCTCTGCCCCATCGCTTCTCTGTATTTTTCTACGTGCTCGGCTCTGGAGCGGGGGGACCCGAGAGCTGCCGGCGGAGCCCGTCCTGCCTGCCAGGCCCCGCGGCCGGCTCGCAGGAATGCTTACGTGGTATGCGGCTCAGCAGGACGCCAGCAGGTTTGCGAGCTTTGAAGCAGAGCTCGTAATGAGCTGTGGGTTTTCACGTTGCGAGGCTCGGCGCAGCCGGTTTGCGACGGGGGCTCGGGGCTTTGCGCTGCGCCGGGTCTCGCTCCGTGGCCCCGAAGCATGTCCCGCGTTGCCAGAGCACCTCCCCGCCGTCTCAGCCCCAAAGAGCACGACACGAGGAGGAGAAGCCCGGCCGGGTGCCCAAGCACCAGTCTGGCTGTGCTGGGCACGACCGGGGCGTTGGCGAGGCAGAGCGCCTGCGCCTGGGGGGGACCCAGCGCTGTGCCGGTGGGTTTCAGCCCTCGCTGGGGGATCTGGGGGCTGTAGGGATTTTTCAAGGATCCGTGCGCTAGAGCTCCTGCACATACGTGTCCTGCCCATGCTACAGCTCTGAAGTTTCAGGGTCAAAGGCGAGGGGACCAGCACCTGCCCTGGGGCACCCCCAGGAGGGGCTGGGGTCCGCCGGTGCCACCGAGCACCGCTGTGCTTTAGGTCCGGGCTCCTGGCGGGGTGGGAAACCTGGCGAGCTGGGAGGGGCCGCAACCCAACAGGCAAGGCACGACTTGCTGTCAGGCATGCAAAGCAACTCGGCGGGGAAAACTCAGGGTTTTCCTGCTAGCTCGGCCTGCTCGCCGCTGCTGCTGCCGGCACCCGGAGCCGGGGAGGGGGCAGCGCGGGCGCGAGCCCTGCCTGCAGCAGGGACGGGGGCTCCCTGGGCCCTTCCTTTGCTCTGCTCCTCCTGCAGCCCGCCTGCAGCGGTGGGATCGGTGGGATCGTGCAGGCTGGGCGTGCAGCAAGCCCTGGAGCAGCGGGGAGGTGACAGCCTGCGCCAGATCCATCCTCCCCGCCGGGAGCGGAGGGCTGAGCATCCGCGGGTGGGCTCGAGGCAGGAGGGAGGCGGCAGTCCCCTCTCCCTAGGGACCTGGGGTGTAAAAAGCCATGCTGAGAGGGTGGTGAGGCTGATGCCGGTGTCTTGTGGAGGTCATGAGCTGGATGAGCGCGATGTGTGTGTTGGCAGCTCGACTGGGGGCTCCCTTGGGATCAGGGGAGCCTGGGGACACTGCGCTGGTGCCAGCAGGGCAAGCTGACAGCAGGGTGATTTCGGGTAGCTCCCGTTTCTGTCTCCCTCAGGTCTCTGCAGCCCCACGCAGGGGAGCTGTGACGGTGGGGGAACCGGTAAGGGCTTCCTTCTGCTGCCTTCCCTTAGGACATCGTCCCGGCCTGAGTCACCCAAGCTTGTTTGTCAACACCCTCTGGCTGCCTTCCTCCTCCTCTTCCTCCCCTCTGTGGGTGGGGACTCGTTCCCGTCCGGCGTCCCCGCTCCTTGCGCAAGGGCGCCCAGCGTGGGCACCGTCAGCACCGGGGACACGAAGGCAGTGGGGCGGGGGGTGACAGAAAGAAAAAGGTTGACAGGTTGTAAAGCCCCCTGAGGTCACCCAGCCGCACCTAGGCTCCCGCTGGGGCTCCTGGCAAGGGAGAGATGCCGCTGGTTGAGCCGTGGGGCTCCGCGTCCTGTGCACCCTGCTGGTCTGGCACGAGGTCCTTGGTACCCAGCGGCACAGGATGGGTGCCCTGGGTGAAGCTCTCCCTCATCCCCACGAACCTCTTCTCCAGAGGGGTTCGCATTGGAGAGAAAGGGACTGAGCTGTGGCACCTCCCTGAGCTGGTGGGCAGGAGCTGGGTGCCTGCGTGGGGCTGGGGTCCTGGCACCCTGCAGAGCACCGGGAGGGTCCCGGCGAGCTCACGCCTTGTTCTGGCAGCTCCGGGGAGTTGCCAGCTCATTAATTGCTAAATAAAGCAGCTGTTAATTTGGGGAAGGGCCAGATGGGACTTCCTGCAGACACCAGCCCACGCAGCTGGGGCAGAGGTGACACGGAGCCCCGCCGGTGCTGCCGGACCTGCAGCTTTTCGGCTCGGCGAGGGCTGCCGGGCACCGGGAGCTGCCGATCCCCAGCCCCGAGGCGAGCAGCGTCCGTGCGTGCTGGGGGACACGAGCAGGAGGGGCCCTCACTTCCCTCAGCACGACACTTGTTTCTGCACTGGTCTTGGACGACCTCCAGGGCTCCGGGTAGAGTCTCGAGGCTCAAGCCCTCGCCCCAGGGTTGGTGCAGCCAAACCCAGCCGAGCTGGGCGAAGCCCTGGGGTGCCCCGGCTCTGGGTGCCGAGATGTGCCGCGGAGCCGGGGAGATCGGGAGGTTTCTCGTGCGTGTCTTCTTTCATCGCAGAATAAACACCTCCCCTGGCATGTCGGGGCCGCGTGCCAGCGGGGAATGGCCGGTTCTGGCGTGCTGGGGCTCACCCGCAGCCGTCGTGTCGGGGCACGGGGCCGCTCGGAGCCAGCGTGTCGGGGCACGGGACAGCTCCGGCTGCGGGGGCCTGTGGGGCCGGCAGGCGGTGGGAGCCCTCCCGGCCTCGGGGACAGGAGGAGCTGAGCGTGGATTGCAGCCGAGAGCTCTCCTTGGGTCCTCGGATCAGGCCAAAATCCTCCCCCGGGGTCCCAGCTCTGCAATCAGCCACCCCTGCTCCCGTTGCAGTGACCGAGCGCAGCCAAGAGCTGGCGTTTCCCCGGCCTCTGCCTCCCTCCTGCCCCCACAGCCCTGCGGGGGTCCCAGCCACAGCTCTGCCACCGCCAGTCTGGCTCTGCAGAGGTGACACGCGGTGACACACGTCACCGGGACAGCCACATCCCCCTTCCCATCCCCATCCCTCCTACAGGAGCCGCAGGGGGGGCTCCTCGCTGCCCTCACCCCCCAGGCGAGGCTGGCACCGCTGTGCCCCCGGCAGGCCCCGAGCCTGGCCGTGCCCCACGGAGGGCCTGGGGGAGCCAAGGGGAGGAAAGGCCGGAGCAGGGCTGCTAATTGCCAGCAGATTTCCTGCGGAGCTGCTCAAGGACGGAGCGGGAGAGGAAGGAGCCAAACTCCACCTTTTCCCCCTTTTCCAAGGGACAGGGCAGTGGCGCTCAGCGCGGGTCCCTGCTGGGCCGGTGGGGCACCGTGCCCGGCCCCATGTCCCCCAGCGGGACGCTCAAACCCCTTTGCTGGGGGTGCTGCAGCCCCCGAGCTGGGTGTCCCCATGCAGGGGGCAGGGGACATGGGGCAGGACGTGCTGCCTGGGTCTCGGGGACTCATCCTGCCTCCCTCTCCCCGCTGCCAGCGCCGCCCAGTGCCGCGCGTGATGCCCATCCATGTCCCCGACGAAGGGACGTGCCCCAAAGCTGGGTGACCCCAGTGTCACTGTGTGGGGTGGCGGCTGCCGGGCACCGCTCGGGGCAGGGGCAGCCTGGCCACGGGAAGCACCCTGAGCCCTCCTGCTGCTCCCGGGGCTGAGCACCCCCTCCCTGGCTGCGGGACCAGGCGGGTGCCCCACTGCGGCCGTGCCCCACGTGCAGGTTGGGGCGCGGAGGAGCCGGCGCGGGCAGGGAATAGGAAACTCTCCAGCCGCAGGGACAGAGCCCAGAACAGGCTGAGGGCTGTTTTGTTCAAATAACTTTTTTTTTTTCCTTTTTTTTTTTTTTTTTTTCCCTTCCCTTTGACGTACATAAAAGTCTTTGTTCGGTCTCCTCCCCCGGTGCTGGATTGGGTTTCCCGCTGGCACTGGGAGCGGGCCAGCTCCGGCTCCTCTCCTTGGGGCTGGACGAGGGGCAGCAGGAGGGGGCCACCTGCTCGTGTCCCCGGGTGGGCGCTGCCACCTGCAGAAGGGACCGCCGGGACATCCCCAAACGAGAACCGTCCGCCTCCTGCCGTCCCCAGCACCTGGAGACACTCAGAAGACGGATGGGGACGCCCTCATTTGGACAGGTCCCCTTGCCCCGGGGACCCCGGGACCCTCCTGACCCCAGGGAGCTGTCACGCTGGAGTGGCTCCGATCCCGAACGGCCGGTGCTGGGGGAGCAGCAGCTGGGGAGGGGCGAGGCGGGGAGCCTCTCCCAGCCCCTCGTGTCCCTGCCGGGCACTGGTGGGACTGGGGACACCGCAGGGACTGCGTGGGGACAGCCAGGCTGTCGGGGAGCGCGGTTACCTCTGCTGCTGGGCTTTGTCCTGGTCCTGGTGCCCGGTGGGACACGGGGCCGGGACCCGTGCACATGGCCCTGGGGCAGCAGGAGGTGAAAAGGGGCGATGTGGGGGGGCTGCTGGGCCCCCACCCACCTCCCCGCTGGCAGTGGGGCCGGATCCATCCGGGTGGGAGCGAAGCTGTGGGGTGGGAGGGGATCTCCTCTGATCTCCTCTGCCCCGGCACACGGGGCCTGCTCGGGGCAGGGCAGGCGCTTCGCACGCCTTTGATGCCGCAGCCCTGGGCTCAGCCCGGCCACCAGCGCCTTTCCCAAGACAAGCGGGGCCCCGGACAGGCCCTGGGCGCTGTTTGTTATTCAAATGCGCATTCCTTACACGCAGCCGGAGCAGCACAGTTCCTGGGCAGCAGCGGGAGGCAGGCGGCCGTGGGGCGGAAAAACACGGCTCCCACCGGGAACACGGCTCCCACCAAAAACACGGCTCCCACTGGGAACACGGCTCCCACCAAAAACACGGCTCCCACCAAAAACACGGCTCCCACCAGGGCGCTGAGCCCTCCCCATCGGGCTGCCTGCCCCCTGGGGCTCCTCGGCATGGCTGGGGGCACACATAGAGCAAGGGGCTTGGTTCGGCCCGTGCAGACCCCCGGTGCTTCGGCCGTGCACAGGGCACGGCAAGGAGGGGACGCGAAGCAGCAGGCGAAGGGGTGGTGCGAGCCCCTCTCTGCCCTAAATCCCACGGTGCCGGCACGGCGCCCAGCAGGCCGTTCCTAGGCCGTCCTTAGCTCTCCGTTTCGGTCTCTTCCCCCGTGGGTTTGTGGTGTGCTGGGGCTCGTCCTGCGGACACGCTCGGTGCAGGTTTGTTTGCTTTGAGCTGGGAGCGCCGCTGGGAAAGCACCCGGCTGGGCGCGGCGCTGCGAGGGACGGGGAGGGCGCAGCCTCCGCGGGGACAGCACCGGGCTGGGGGGACAGCGAGGGGCAGGGGCTGCCGTGCCACAACCCCGGGGACACCGGGGAGAGCGGCAGCACCGCCAGCAGCCGGGATGGGGGCACCCAGAGAGGTGGGGAGGCGGCTCCGGGACAGCCACGTCCCCGCGGGCAGCGCGCTGTGCTCCGCTTTGGTGGCTGGGTTGGGGCTTCGGCTCCCTGGGCACCACGGGGGCTGAGCACGAGCCAGCGGGGCGCTGAGCCCAGCTCCTTTCTCCTCCGAGGCTGTGCTGCCTCATCCCTTCCCGCTGCTCAGCCCCCGTCCTTCTCACCCTTCCCGAGAAGCGTGAGTCAGAGGGCGAGCAGGGCTGAGCTCAGCGCCCGCGCTGCCAGCGAGGGAGCGCACGCGGGGGCCGGGTGCATCCCCGCGGCCCTGCTTCGTCCTGTGCCGGGTGGCCTCGTCTGGCTTTCGGGGTACTCGTTAAGCCCCCAGAATACTCGGCGTGGTTCGAGAGCCCGTCCCACCGGGGTTATCGGCGCGGGGCTCGTGCTTTGCAGCCCGGTGATAAAGCGAACAAAGAGCTGGGGAGGGCAGCCCCCGCCTTCTGTTTGTTCCCCAGCTGGCTCCGGATAAACTTAATCTAAATCCTGATAATGCCCCCAGGCAGAAAGAGGCTTGGGGGGGTGAGGGCTGGCCGGGTGCCCCAGGGCTGAGGGTGCAGGGACGGAGGTTTCCCAGTCACCTCTCACCCGTCTGGGCTGGTGTCAGCCTCCCCTGCTCCAGGAGAGGGGAGATGCCAGCACCGCGGGTCAGCCACCCCCCGTTCTGCCCCCTTCTCGTGGCGGGGAGCCGGTGCCTGAGCCCCCCCATCCCATCGTGCTGGGAGCCCCCTCCCGCAGCGGGGGAGCTGTGCCGGGGCTGAGTCAGGCCCCCCCGGAGCACTTTGCGTTCTCTGGGTGGAAGCAGGGAGCTGGATTCCCAAAGCCCCACGCAGCGGGATGGGGCTTAACCCTTCGGGGGCGGCCGTGCAGGGTGATTTCAGCAGGCGAGACGCCCTCGCGTTGCTGCTGGGGGGCACCCCTGGCCCTGCTGCAGCCCCCAGCCCCGCTGGGCAGCCCCTGGGCTCGGCGGTGACGCTGCGGGGTGAGGGCACGCACATGGGGTCTGCTCAACGTCCCCTGCTCCATCTCTCAGCATCGTCCCCCGCTCCTGGCGTGGCACCGAGGTCGGTGCCTCTGCCCCGGCTCGGCGCAGAGCCCCAGCCTCCTCTTGCGCCTTCCATCCCCGGGGTGCCGCTGTCCTGAGGCTGCCCTGCCTGCTGCTGCCGTGCCCTTTCTTGCAACCTTTGCTGCGAGCTCGTTTCGGACACGATCCTGCCCTGCCCTGCGCCCAGCTGCGAGCCAGAGGGCGGTGCTGGTGGCACGGCGGGGACGCTCGGTGCCCGGGGGGGGGCACCCCGTGCCATGGGCTGTGCCCTGCTCCCCCCTGCCCTGCTCGGCAGCTGCAGGGGTTGCTCAGGGGATGCCGTTGGCTAAGGTCTGGCTCAGCGCCCTGTCCCCGGAGCGCTCTGCGCCTCGTTCCTGGCGTGCCGCGCACCCTGCCCTTGGTTGTGCTGTGCACCCCGTATCCCCGGTGTGCACCCCGTATCCCCAGGGTGCCGTGCACCCTTCTGGAGGGATACCCAGAATTTTTGGCTCTGTACCACCAGGATCTGGGGCGAGGAAGCGTGCCCCAGGGGCAGCGAGGCACCTCTGGGCACATTTGGACCACGGGGCGGGACCCCTGGAGCACCGTGGGGTGACTTGTTCCCCCCCTTGCCCTTCCAGCACCTCCCTGCGGTGTCCCCCGTTGGACCCCCAGCCGGGGGGGGTTCGAGGGGCCCCCATTGTCCCGCAGGAAGGGTCGGGGCGGTGGGACAGGACGTGTGGGCCGGGCGGCGTGGGAAAGCCGTGCTGGGGACAGCCCCGGCCGGCGGCAGCCCCCCCCCGTCCGCACCCGGGGGCCGCTGGTGGGCGAGGGGGGGCCCGGCTGCTGCTTTGGCTTTGTTTGCGCGGCTGAAGGCGGCTTCCGACCATTCTTCAGCTCGGAGGTGTGAGCCGGGACGTCCCTGTCACCCGCTCGGGAGCCTGCGCTCCCCCGCCAGCACCCTTCCCCGCTCGTTAACCATTTACCGGCTAAATTAGCAATTAACTCCCACCCCAACAGCCCGGCTGCGCCATGGCCGGGCTGGCACGTGGTGATCACGGGTCCCCCGCCACCGGGACGTCCCGCAGGCCCCTGCCACCACCGTGGGGCTTCGCCGGGTTGGGGACACAGCGAGGGGACGGCGGGCGGTGGCACGGCCCCGCTGGGCTCCGGGCAGCTCCGGGGCTTTCCTCGGGCCGCTGCTGACTCAGGCCTCGTGTGGGGACGGAGCCAGGAGAGCTGCCGTCAGCGTGCGGGGGACACGGCTCAGCTGGCTCGGGGCACGGGCTCGATGAGCCTTTTTTGTGTCTTTTTTAATATTTTTAATATCATTTTTAACCCCGTGCCGGGGAGGAATTCCTCCGTGCTCCCCGCTGCTGCTCCCGCTCCTCGTCGCAGCTCGAAGGGACGGGGGGGGGCTGGGATCCCACGGGCACCCCCCGGGCCCCCCCAGATAACATCAGAGAGGGCGGCCGCGGTCCCTGAATCTGTGACAGCTTCTGCCGTGAAGGATGTGGGGCTCCGGGCTTGCAAAACGGGATGTGGGCTGCAGGGAGGTTTCGGGGCAGTGCTCCCGCCCGCGTTTGTCAGCCTGTGTGTGTGTGGGCAGGGGCACGCCAGCAGCCGTGGCCACGTCACCTCGTCCCCATCACCTCGTCCCCATCACCTCGTCCCCTGCCGGCCGGGGCTGCCGGGGAGGTGCTGGGGACCCCGTGGGGGCAGCTCCTTGTCCTCGCCTCCTGCAGCAGTGGCTGGGGACCGGATTTTTGGAGCCCCCCCCCCCGGCTCCCCTGCGCACCTCCGTGCGGCGAGGCGTTAAATCCCATCCCTCTTCCCGTTAGGCGTTAACGCTTGGCTGCCCGCACAAGGTCCCGATGAGTCAGGGAGGGGAAAAAAAACGCCCGTGAGGCCGAGCCGGGCCTTTGAAGGGTAGAGGGGGATGCCCCGGGGTCGACAATGGGATGGGGATGAGGGGTGGAAGCCTCTCTGTGCTGCTGGAGCTGGTGTCGCTGGTGGCTCCCCGTGCCAGCTGGCTGCAGGCTGCGGTCACCGATGCCAGCGGTGACCCGGCAGGATCCGACCTCCCGCTGCCGGCCCTGCTGACTCGGTTGGTATTGAAGGCGTCGCTCTCATTTTCACGTGATTGCCGGGGGAAGGAGGCGTTGGGGCCCCGCACGCTGCAGTGCTTTTTGGGCCAGCCCCGGTGCAGGATCTGGCCGTGCTCACCTCCTCCCCAGTGCCACAGCCAAAGGCTTGGGGACGTGGGGGCGGAGATGTCCCCTGAGGGCCTGCAGGGGCTCTTTGGGTTCTCCGGAGGGCACCGGGCTGCTGCTTGTGGCTCTGTCGTGCTGCTGAAGCTTTGAGCGCCGGGCACTGGTGAGGGTGCCGAAGGTGGTGCCGCTCTCCAGCAACGCCACTCTCCGGCGATGCCACCTCCTGGCTCAACCCAGCACCCCTGGCTGATTTTTTATCCTTTTCCTTGCTCTGAAGGGAACGGAGCTGGGCTGTGCCCGGTGACAAGACTGGCGGGCCGAGGGCTGACTTCTGCTTTGGGCTGTGTGTGCGTGGGGCTGCCGGCGGTGCTGGAGACGTGCCCGGCGCAGGCAGCTTCTGCTCTCCGCCTTCTCCCAGGCCGCTCGCCGCCTTCCCAGCCGGGCTGGCACGGTGCTCAGCCACCCGCCCGGGTGCCCAGGGGCTCGGGCTGGCCCAAAACTGTCGTGGCCGGGCCGTGAACCCTCTGACGGAGCGAGGCCGGAGCGGCACACACCTCTGGGAGTGCCGGCGGTGGCAGGAGCTGCCCGGGGGCTGCGGCCACCCCAGCCTCCTCCCGAGCCCTGTGCCACTGCCCGGGGCTGGCGCACGACCGGTCCGAGGGCTGGGCAGGAGCCGCCTCTCCGGGCCGGTTTCACCGAGATGAGCCCAGGTAGGATGTGGGGAGCAGCAGCCCCGTGCTCCTCACTCCTCGAGGTGCTGCCAAGGGGCTGCTCCCCCGGCACGGGCACCCCGCAGGGCCCCGGCACCCTGCCCAGCCTCGTGCCGCTGCCTCGTCCCGCTGCTGCCGCCCATCGCGGAGCCCTTTCGCGGACGCCAGCGCGCTGCAGAGCTCCTTTATCTCGGCCACGTGAATCTTAGTCATCAGGATGCCACTGCAGCGAAGGAGGGAAGGAGGGGAAACCCGGAGGCAGAGGAGCAGATGGAGCCTCCGAGGAGAGGTGCCAGCGAGCAGCTCGGCAGGAACCCGGGCTCGGGCACCCCTCGGGGACCACAAGCCGCCCCCAGCCCCACGCCGAGCCCCTCGTGTGCGCCCTGCCTGCGGCTTTTTGGGCTGCCGGGCTGGGGGAGATTCAGCGCTCTTGGCTACTTGACTGAGAACCTTTTGTTTCAGTAACTGCAAGCAATTGACTTTTGCTTTCCCATTTACTTAAGACCTCCTAATTGGCCCCGCTGTTAATCTGAGAAGAATGAGTGACTAAGCCGTCTCGACTGCTGGGGGACCAGGGCTCTATTTTTTTTCCCATGGACTGAAAGGAAATGAAACCTCAAAATGTCCTCCTAAATCTCAGCTGTCAACATCGCTGCCCAGAGCCCCAGCCAAAATAACACATTTTTGGAGGCGCGTGTTGCAGCCGAAGTACCTCGTGGACACAAACGGAGTAACAGCGGGCTGGGCTGTGTCCGGGAGAAAATGCCAAAAGCGGGGTGAGGAATTTCTCTGCTCGTACGAGCAGGCTCCTCGTTCTTAGCTCTTAAAAACTTCCTTGAACTGAAGGGATGCCTCAGCCCCAGCGCCGTCGGTGGCGTCAGGGGAAGGAGCGCCCTGGGTGGCAGCCGAGCCCCAAACGTGCCGGCGTTCGCTGCCGTTGCGGTCCTGGCAGTGCCAGCACCTCCCGGCGCTGCGCTGCCTGCCCCCGGCCCCTCCTGTGCCGCGGGGATCTGCACCGTGCCGCAGCCAGCTGCTGCTCCGCGCCGGCACGGCTGGCGGCCGCTGCTGGATGAGGATCTTGGCTCCCGTTGCAGGCTCCGGGCTCTGCCAGGGTCTGTTTTGTCTGGGTTCGCGCACCCAGCGTCGTGCTGGCTCCCGTGCCGGGGATGCAGGGGCAGCGTCGCTGCCATCGCCGGAGCTCCGGAGTAGCCCGGTGTGGGTGCAGGGAGCTTCGGCCATTTCCCCATCCGGGAACAACTTTTTGCCCCAACTGGGGCAAAGTTGAGCGAAATTCCAACCCGAGCCCCGTGCGCCCCAGGGAGCTCTGGGGAAGTTGCCCTTTTGCTGGAAGTCTGTCCCCAGAGCGCTGGTGCTTTGCGGTGGGGTTTGCTGCGGAAGAGCCCTGGAGGGAGTCTGGAGATGGGCAGGGTGTTGTGGGGCAGGTGTTGTGGGGCAGGGTGTTGTGGGGCAGGTGTTGTGGGGCAGGTGTTGTGGGGCAAGGTGTTGTGGGGCAGGGTGTTGTGGGGCAGGAAGCTTCTGCTTCCACCGTGCCCCCCCGGAGCAGCGCGGGTGGCATGGGGCTGGTTTTTGGGTGCCGTGCCAGGGCCCTGTGTGACTCAGGCCGTGGGAGTCCCTCGGGCACCTCCAGATTCCTGCACGCTGAGGTCAGGCAGGGTGGGGGCTGCGGGGGCAGGCGGCTTTGGGGTGGGTGCAGGAGCCTCCTGAGCCCCATGGGGGCACCCCCAGCCGTGGCCGCCTGCGTCAGGGCGTGGGAAGCCTGGTCCCTGCTGCTGGGGTGGATTTGCAACGTCCTCTCCCACGCATGAAGTGACGGTGGGATGAAATGGGGCACCTCGTGCTCACCTTGCTCTGCAGGGGGTTGTGGTGGGGGTCCCCACCTCGGGGGGGGTGACATGGTTTGGGTTGTCTTGTCCCCTGCGGCACGCGCAGCCCCGAGCATCTCCACCTGGGGGGCCTGCAGCTGCCCAGCGCCTCTGTGTGATGTCCCTTAGGGGGGCACCGCAGGGTCCTGGGTGTTTTAGCAAGGTCCCACCTTGAGCGTGGGGTCCGGGGGGGGGCTGCCCCCCATTCCCAGGCAGCCGACGTGGGGGCGAAGGCGCAGCCCTTCCTGCGGGGCTGCAGCGGGGCCGCACAATGCGCAGGAAGCGCCGCGGTGCCGGAACCAGCTTAACGTCAGGAATTTCCTGCCTGGGAGAGGAATCCGTGGCATTAACATTAAGGGCCAAAAAAAGACTGCGCTAACCCCGAGTGAGTCCCTGGGCCGGACCGGGAGGGCAGAGGGCAGCGGGCTCGGCCGTGGCCTCGTGCTGAACCCTGCTCCCGTTGGCACGAGGGCACCGCGGCGGCGCTTGCCGGGTGTGAAGGTGCAAACGTGCCCAAACGTGCCGTGTGGGACGCGCAGGGACCGAGCGGAGATAAGCCCGGGGTCACTCTGTGGGGCTGCCCCCCCTGGGACAGAGGTGCTGCAGCCCCCATCAGGACCCGGTGCTGAGGACGGGTCCCCAGGGCACAGCCGGCGCGGGTCGGGGTGGCGGGAGGAGGACGGGGTGGGGAGCACGGGGTGCCCGATGCCGGCCCCAGCCTAACTCTCCCCTCCTCTGCTCTCCCCTTGCAGAGAAGACCGGGAAGGTGCTGGGGGAGTTTGCCCGCTGCTACAAGGAGCAGTACGGCGTAGCGCTCTTCAACAGCGTCCGCTATGAGATCGAAGGCAACGGGGGGCCGCAGGCGCAGCTGCTGCACCGCAAGGTAAGAGCCCGGCCTCACCCCCAGGGCAGGGAGGAAGGCACAGCCTCATCTTCCCCCCCCTGCTTCATGCAGCCCCTTAGGGACGGGGGCACCCCAGAGCTGCGAGAGGAACCCCCAGGACAAGGTGATGGATGCCCCGGGAAGGTTTTCTTCTCAAACCAGTGCACTGAGCACAGCCAGCGACAGGGCGAGGCTGGCTTTGGGCTGCAGCCCGGTGTGGACGTGTTTGAGGCAGGCTGGCTGGAGGTGCTCCCGGCTGCCGAGGAGCTCCTGGGAACTGCTCGTGCCCAATAAAATCCCCGAGCAAGGTTGCTGGGTGCAGGGCACGGCCGGGCGCGCTGGGCTGCCCTTCCCCTCTGCTGGGGGCGGGCGATGCTGCGGCGCTGGGGAAGGGGAGGAAATCCTCCCTGAAACGCATCCATCTCCCTGCGCTGGTGCGAGGAGCTGGTTTGGAGGCGTGGGGATGCCTGGGGAGCTTTGGGGTTTGCTTGTGCTGGGTTTCTTGAAACCACCGCTGGGTTTTTGCTGCAGAGCCTGGGGCTGGGGCGGTGCCGTGGGGTCCCCGGCTTCCCTGCATGGTGCTGCCCTGGTCCCCGCGGCTCTCCCTCCCCGGGTGTTACCACAGCTAGTGAGGAGAAGGCCTCGCTGCCATCAGCACAGCCACGGTGTGTTACCCAAAGCCCCTTGAAAAAAAGGTTTGAAAAGGAGAAATTGGCTAAAATCTGCTGGGGTTCCCAGATCCCTGCTGGCTCGGGATGCCCAGGATGTCCCGCGGAGCTGTGGGCACCCACGCGCCTCTCCCGGCTGGAAGCAGTGGTCCCAAGGCACCCAGAGCCCCTGGGAGCGGGTGGCAGTAGGGAGGTGGCGTTGAGCATCCCGGCTCCTGCCCCCCTACGGCCGGGGGCAGCGGGTGCCCTCTGGGGGTGGGGGCTCAGCCCCCCGGTGCCGAGCAGGGCGAATTCGTGGCTGCAGGATGAAAGCAAACGGGGCTGGGGCCGCAGATGTGGCCGGCCCTCTGCCTTGCTCAACGCCTCTTGGAGCAACCTGGGGGTTGCATCAACGAGCTCACGGCCGGTGGCTGTCCTCCCCGCCGACCTGCGGGAGCGCACATCCACCGCCCGTTTTCGGGAGGGGAGCACCGCACCCCGGGCACCGGGACAAGTCCCGGCACTCCCCAGAGGCCTCTGGTCCCTGCAGCAGGAGGCGACAGCTCCTGGGCTGTCCTGACCGGTGTGGGTGGTGCTGTGCGGGTGTTGCAACAGCGGGCACGGGGTGTGCCGGGCGCAGGGAAGGCGTGGAGGTGTGTTCCCGAGCGGGGACGGGGAGCTCGGCGCCCGCAGGGAGGAGCCGCTCGGGTTCATCGCGGTTCGGCTGCTGCCTTCCCCGGGTGGTGCCTCCCGACGGCTGCTCGCCCTCTGCACCGAGCCCAGGAACCATCGAGACCCGGCAGCGAGCGGAGAGGTCGGGGGCACGGTGCGGCCCCGCAGCACCGGGGTGTAAATAGGGTAGCAAGAAGCCCCGTGGTTGCTGCTCTGCCTGCAAAGCCTATAGCCAGAAGGGATTTATGGGGCTGGGAACGTGGCTGGGTGTCCCACGAGTGTCCTCAGGGTGAGCTGTGGGGTGCCCGTGGGAGCTGGAGGCACCCTGGGGCTCGGGGCAGGGTCTGGGGTCACCAAGGAGCGGGGAGCTGTGTCCCGTGGCTTGGCTTGGCGCTGCCCTAACGTGCTGAAAAAGCTGTGGATGTCAGGATGCAGGGTGGTGTCCTCCGTGTCCTTGGATAGAAGTCTTCTAGCTCTTTTTTATACTTATTTATTTTATTTTTCTTACCATTTTTGGCCACTTCAGTGGCTAGCAGCACCTCCCGCCGCCCTACCTGGAGCTGGTGGCCCAGAGGGGGACAGCTGGGCCGCGGTGCCAAGCACGTCTCAGTCCCCTGAAGCACTGGCAAGAAGCAGCAGTGACCAGAGTAGGGACCAAATATTTCCGCCGTCGGAGCCCCCGGCAGCCCAGGCCCCACGTTCACCTCCCGTCTGGTGCCAGGCCGTGGGGACGTGACCAGCCCCTGGGAAGCTGTCCCCGAGCATCCTCCTTCGCCCGGCACGCTCGGCGCCACCTCCCTGCCCCTCCTAGCAATTCGGCACATACCTGCGTGCCCCAAATACTTGCCGGGGGTGTGCAGGGCCGGCTCGGTGAGGCTGGATGGGCAGGATGGTGCTCAGAGCCCCGGGCTGCTGGTGGCCACCAGCTGGTTTATATGGGACAGTTCTTGTTTGCTGATGGGGGTCCTGGAGCTGGCGTCCCCTCGGCTCTGCTGTCCCTTCGCTGTCCCCATCCCCGCCGGGTTTGGGGTAGGGCTGTCACCACCAGCTGCCTTCCCCCCGCAGGGTTTGCTCCCTGCTCTCTCCTCCCGTCTCCCCGTATTCCTTCGGGAACTGCTTTGGGCACGGGGAGGCAGCGTGTGCCGGCCCCATGTCCGGCACCGGGGTCCTGCTGCTGCTGTTGGTCCCTCCCGGTGGCCACCACGCTGGATGCCGGGTGGCCACCATGGAGAGGCAGCTGCGGAGCGCTCCCGCCGCCAGGAGAGCTCTTGGCTCTTGTTTATATTCCTGGGGTCATAAAAATTCCTGGGACGAATTCTTGGCCGGCTCAGCGCCTGTCTTGGGACGGTGTCGGGGCAGCCTGCGCGCGCTGCCAGGCGCTGGGCAGGCAGCGGGGGGGTGTCCAGCGGGGGGACGTGGGGTGTCCCCCCCCCTGCCCCGTCCCCTGCTTTTGGGGATGTTTCAGCATCACCTGCAGTCGAGCTGTACGTGCCCCCTCCTGCCTCAGGTGGGGGAAATCGCAACAATTTAGGTTGGAGAGGACTTCTGGAGGCCCCTGATCCGACCCCGAGGCCCTGTTTAGGTATCGGGATTTGGGATACGATGGGGGATGCTCCCAACAGCCCCTGTCCCTGCCACCCGGGTCACCGCGGGTCTCCCCCTTGCAGGTCCCGCTGGAGGACCACGTCATCTACTCGGGGAACCTCTTCCAGTACATCGAGGAGAACAAGAAATGGAGGAACCGCTTCTGCGTGGTGCCGCACAACTACGGCTTGGTGCTCTACGAGAACAAACTGGTGAGGACGCCCCAGCTCCGGCATCACCTCCCAGCCCCAGCGAGCCATGCGCGCAGCGAGCTCAGGGTGCCCAAAGCCTCTGATATCCCCATTCTGCTCCCATCCGGCCCTCCCCAGGGACAACACTTGGGGATTAATCCCCTGTGAGGGCTTGGACATCCCCGAAATCATCCGGGATGCTTCCCGGTGCCCCTTGGTGTTTCAAAGCCCTCCCCTGACCACTCAGCGTTTCTTCCCCCTCCACCCCGATGGAGGAGGACGGGGACCCTCTCGCCCACCTCCCACGGGTTCAGCTCCGAACGGATCCGCGGTGCCGTGGCGTTCCCCCCCCGTCCTCCCCACGCTCACCAGCTCTTTCTGCTCAGGCTTACGAGCGGGAGCTGCCGCCCCGCGTGCTGATCAACAGCGCTGGCTACAAGGTCCTCACCTCCGTGGAGCAGTACGTGGAGCTGGTGAGCAGCAGCCTGCCTGGTGAGTGGGGGCGACCGGGGCTGCTCGGGGGCCCCAAGGTCCCTGCGCTGCTGAGAACCCCATGGGGACGCCTGGGGAGGGGTGGGGTTGGGCTGGGGGCTGTGGGGAGGGAGAACGGCCCCGTGGTCCCCCCCGGTGGGGTTTGGGGTGTGCTGCTGTCCCGTGGGGGAGGCAGAGGGATTGTGGCAGAGGCTCTGGAGGAGCCCTGGGGTCTCGTGCGCCCCTCCTGCACCTCCAGAAGCTCTGGGGAGTCCCACATCCAGACCCCTGCCTGCCAAGGCACCCGTCTGCGTGGGCACTGCGGTGCAGAGCCCCGTCCCCCGGGGCTGTGCTTGGCCTTGGCGATTTGAGGAAGAGCCTTGACAGCTCCCCGGCAGGAAACGTGCTCTGGGTTTGTCGGCGTTTGCTTTCATCAGGCCACTAAGCCCTGCGGACGCCTGCCACAGCAGCTGCCTCCGGCAGGGTGCTCTGCCCCTCATAAATCCCTTGGGGTGCAGAGGGGCAAGGGACGGGGGGACAGCCACCCCCTGCCCCTTCCCAGCATCCTTCCCCCCCGCAGGCGTCACGCCCAAGTCGGGGAACGCCTCCATCGTGAAGTGCCCCACGGATTTCCCCCTGATCCTCTGGCACCCCTACGCCCGGCACTACTACTTCTGCGTGATGACGGGCAAGGAGCAGGAGAAGTGGGGGGCGGTTTTCCAGGACTGCGTGCGGCACTGCAACAACGGTGAGCGGTCCCTTTTTGGCCCTAAGGGGGCGGTTTGGGGCGAAGAAGGGGAATTGGCTGGCAGCTGGGGAGCGTCTCAGCCCCACTGAGGGTGGGAGAGGGGGGCTCCGGCCAGCCGGCACGTCCCCGTGTCCCCGGGGAGCACGACGCCTGTGCCGGCGTTCGCGAGAGCTGCAGCGCCGCGGGTGCGGGGAGCCCTAACGACTGTTTTCCACCTCCAGGCAGAAAATATCTGGCAATTACAGTCATTAAAACTGCAGGCCACCGTCCTGCGCTCCTTCCTCCCACTCTCCGCCGGCACCTTTCGGGCAGGGGCTGCGGACAGCCGGGGCGCCCACGCCGCCGATACCCTGGCAGGGAAAGACGATTTTCCTGCTGGGCCGTGCCCGGGACGAGCCCCAGGGCTGCGCGGCGCGAGCGGCGTCCTGGGGAAGGCGGCGCTGGCCCTGCAGCAAGCAAGGAGCCACCTGCCCGGCCGGTGACGCCCCGTTCCCAACCGGGAGCTGCTCACAGCCCCGATATTTCAGGGGCAGAGCTGTAGGGTGGGTGCAGAGCCTGAATTTCAGGGGGGTTTTTTCCCCCCCCCCCCCCCCCGTGGTAGCTGAAATCTGAGTGCTTTGCTCTTTCCCTTCCTTTCGGCGCTCCTTGCTCCAGAGCATGTCCGTGTGCCCTCCGTGAGCCGGGGACGTCCGGGCTCGGGGGTGATTTATTAATTTTGAGCCTTTATTTATTTTGAGCTTTCCCCTTTCCCCCTGGCCGCCCAGGCTCTGGGCGGGTGAAGGCAGAGCCGTGAGCCCGGGGGAGCTGCGGGAGCCGTCCCCGCGGCTGTGCTGCTGACCCCTCTCCTCCGGAGCTGGAGCCGAAACAAGGCACAGACACGGGCACGGGCCCAGGAAGGGATCTGCTCGGGTGGATTTCTTGATTTTTGCAGGCTGTTTTTCTTTGTGAGACATTTCTTCCCGTCCCAGCTCCAGATTTCTGCCCGCCGCTGCTCTCGCAAGGTTTCGGATACGGTTTCAAATCCAATGAAAGATCTTTTGTTGCCGTTGAGCAACTTTTTCCCAAATTAGAGGCTCCGTGTCTGCCTCCGCTTGTGATGAGTGTGGGAAGTGTCACCGCCCTTTACAAGTCCCTGGACTTTTGTAACACCAGCTCTTCCCTACGGACGGGGACGAGCAACGTCACCCCTCGGGGGGGTGTCCGGAGCCGTGCCCCACAGCCTGGGCACCCGTGGGACCCCCACCCCGGCTGGCCTGGGTGCAGCATCGTCCCCAGCACCCAGCACCCAACACATGTCACTGTGCCACCGTGGGAGCCTTGCCAGGAGAGGTTCCAGGCCTGGCAGTAGCATCCCATCCCATCCTGGACACCATCCCATCCCATCCTGGACACCAGCATGGTGCTGGACGACCCCAGCCACCCCTTGGCGCTCAGCAAGGGCCAGGCTCCAGCTTTCACAGCGGTTCTGATTTCTCCCCACGTCTCGAGCTGTCCCTTAGGAAAAGCTGCTTAGGCTGGGAGTTAAAAGCATCTTAAACAAAATCCCTGCGTGCTGGAGGACGCCAACAGCCCGGGGCTGCCCTTGCTGGGATGAAGCCACCCTTGGCTGAAGCTCCCCAGGACCTCTGCCCCGATGTGCTGGGCGCTCTGGGGATGTGTTGGGTCCCTGCTGCCTGTCACCAAGCCCAGCTTCTGGGGGGTCCTACGAGATGAGGGTGCAGGGCCAGCACCGAGGACCTCTGCTCTCGCTGCTCTCTGCTTTAGCGTGGAGTTTAGCGGGGTGAGGGCTTTGTGGGGGTGTCCCGGGGCTGTTCCCTTTTCCTGCAGGCACAGCGCCGGCGCTCCTGGGGCTGCGCAGGGTGTGCGTGGGGCATGTGGCTCCGGGCCGTCCTGTCCGCTCCCTGGGGTCTCTGGACGTGGCAGCAGGGGACAGGGGGGTGACATCCGTGCCCCCCTCGCGTGGCAGCCCCATGCTGGGGTGAATCAGGGCGCTGACATCCCGGGGGCAGCAGAACCGGCTGGAGCACGCCGCTGCCGGGCGCTGCCGTGACTCATCCCCGCCGCCCAGCGCCTTCCTCTTCCTCCCCAGCTGCTCCGCATCCCACAGCCCCCCCGCCTCCAGCACAGCCTGGACATCCTGGGGCCCCAGGGGGTTTGTAGGGCCCCCAGCTCCCCGTGCAGCTCTTGCAGAGGTCCCCCCATCGCGCTGCGCCCCTGCTCCTGCCGTGCTTCAGGGCTTGCTGAGCGCCCATGGTGCATAAAAGCCCCCGGTTTTGCCGAGCCTTTTTCTCCTGGGTGCTTTCCTGCCCTTTTCCTTCCCAGTCTGTGGGAGCCCCCCCAACCCCTGGTGTGGCTGGGGCGCTGTCAGGGCCTCCCCCAGCCCCGCTGACAGCCCTGGGCTCTGTGCAATGGCCCTGGGGACGTGGGGGACGTGTGGGACCCCTGCGATGGCAGGCTGGGGATGCTGCTCCCCCTGGTCCCCACGCTGCCCTGCTCACTCGCCCACCCCTCCCCAGGGATCTCCGAGGACTCCAAGGTGGAGGCCCCGGCCTTCACCGACGCCGTCCGCATGTACCGCCAGTCCAAGGAGCAGTACGGCACCTGGGACATGCTCTGCGGCAACCAAAGCCAGGTGAGGAAAAGCCCCCGGGCCAGGGGGATCCTGTGGAGTCGGGGTAGGGGCCGGGCAGGGTCCCCAACGCCTCCTCCCTTCGCAGGTGCTGAGTAACCTGGTGATGGAGGAGCTGCTCCCGGAGCTGCGGAGCGCCATCGGCCCGCGGCTCAAGGGCAAGGCTCCGGAGCGCCAGCGGACCTGGATCCAGGTAGGGGTGGTGGCCGTGGGGACACCGGGGCCGAACCTACACCCCCAGCACAGGCTGCCCCCACGTTGGGGCACTGCGTCAGTCCCTGTCCCACCGGGCTGGGTGCCTGGTGGCTCTCCTGCTGGTGGCACTCCCCAGCACCCCTCCGTGCGGTCACACGCAGCCCTGCCCGTCCCTCCCTGAGCGAGGGAAGCAAACGGGAGGAAGCCCGGCCCCCGAGCAAAGCCCAGCCCAGCTATATTTAGCGAGCCATTTTTAGGGCAGCGCAGGCTAAATCCAGCCCGGGACATAGCCAAAGGCCGAGCACATTTCAGGGCTGCCCGTCACAGCCTTGTGGCCAGCGGGGTTTCCACCCAGCACGTAACGTGCTGCTGAGGCAGCCCACGGAGGCACAAACGCTGCTTTTTCTGTAGGTCTGGTCTCCATGGCACAGCCCTGGGTGAATGTGCAGAACTGGGAAGGGCGAGGGAGGGAGGGGAAGGGCAGCCCTGCCGCCTGCTGGCCCCAGAATTGCAATATCTGGCTTCAAAGGGAGCTCCAGCAGCCACGTGGGGCTCGTGGGGTCGAGTCCTGCCCAGTGTCGCCCTGCTCGGGGACTTCCCGTGGCTTCACACACGCCGAGGGCTTCATTTCACCCAGCTGGGTGCTGGCACCCCCCCCGTCCCTCCCCAGATCTCGGATGCCGTGTACAGGATGGTCTACGAGCAGACCAAGGCCCAGTACGACGCCATGGTGGCCAAGTGCGAGGTGGAGCGGCCGCAGATGGAGAGCACCATCCGCACCGACATGGACCAGATCATCACCTCCAAGGAGCACCTGTCCAGCAAGATCCGAGGTGAGCCCCGGGGGACAGGGCAGGGGGGGCTGTGCGCGTGTAGGTGTGTAGGTGCACACGTGTAGGTGTGTAGGTGCACACGT
>CM021781.1:2496207-2564703 GCA_011076525.1 Nettapus auritus | reverse complement strand
CGTGTAGGTGTGTAGGTGCACACGTGTAGGTGTGTAGGTGCACACGTGTAGAGGTGTCCATGAGACCAGCTCCCAGTGGGGCGTTTTGCCAAGGTTTTGGGCAGGTGTCAAGTGTGCACACACAGCCCTGCACTCCTCGGGGAGCTGGGGGATGTAGGAGGTGGGGGCAAAGCGGGCAGAGCGCCCCAAACAAGGCTGTGAGGCAGAAACGGGTTCAACACAGACCGAGGGCCACCTTCAAGAGCTTTTAGCCTTGTCCTGTGAGTCTGGGAGATTTCTCCTGGAAGAGTTTGGCGATAGGGGCATAGCTCCCGGGGGGCTTAGGGACTGACTTGCAGAGCTGGGAGTTGGACCGTGCTCACCCCTGCTCTCTGCCCAGCCTTCGTCCTCCCCAAGGCGGAGATCTGCGTCCGCAACCACGTGCAGCCCTACATCTCCTCCATCTTGGAGGCCCTGATGACCCCCACGAGCCAGGGCTTTGCCGAGGTGCGGGAGGTGTTCTTCAAGGAGGTGACGGACATGAACATGAACATCGTCAACGAAGGCGGCCTGGAGAAGCTGGTGGAGGTGAGCGCTGGCAGAGGGTCAGCGGGACGGGGCTCGGGGTGGCAGGGCCGGCCCTGGGGACAGACCCTGTGGGGATGGAGTTGGGGGGCCCCGGGCTGGGAAAATGCCTGGGGATGATGCCCTTGGGGTGGTGGGGGCTGCTGGGCATGGCGTGGGGTGGTGTGTGCCAGCCCCAGCCCTGCTGAGCATGGCCGTGTCCCCAGTACATGGAGAAGCTCTCCCACCTGGCCTTCCACCCGGTGAAGATGCAGTCGTGCTACGAGAAGATGGACCAGCTGAAACTGGAGGGCCTCCAGCAGCGCTTCGACGTCTCCAGCACGTCCGTCTTCAAGCAGAGGGCCCAGATCCACATGAGACAGGTACAGTGGGGACCCGTGGGGGGGGAAAAATCCCAAATCCTGTGTCCCCCAGGCTGAGCAGCTGGGACACGGGGACAAAGCCACCCCAGCACCCTCGGTTCTCACGGTGGAGCCCATGGGTACCAGGCAGGGCTGCTGGGAGCCTTGCCAGTGTACAGGCTCGTCCCGGTGTCCCAGAGCCCCCCAAAAAGCCCCTCGGGTCTCCCGCTGGCGCTGACCCCGTGGTTCTTGCTGCAGCAAATGGATGACGCCGTGTACACCTTCGAGACGCTGCTGCACCAGGAGCTGGGGAAGCTGCAGGGCAAGGACGACCTCTGCAAGTCCATCCAGCGCATCCTCGAGCGCGTGCTCAAGGTGAGGGCTGGGGGCTGCTCCTGCTCCTCGGGGGCTTCGGGGGGCCCCCCGTGGCCTTCACCCTGGGGAAGAGGACAGCAGCGATGTGTAACAGGAGTCTTCTGGGGAAATACTTCTTCCTATCGAGACTTTCACGCGTTTTGCTGAGTTTTGGGGCTGAGTTTTGGAGGACCCAGAGCCAGGGTTCGGAGTGGCCCGAACACTTCTGCAGAAAGTCGGGGGAGGAGCGCAGGGACTGCATGGGTGGGAGGGTGCAAGGGACAGAGGGACCTGTTCAGCCCCGTGGAAATGGGACCAAAATACGGACGGGGTTGTGCCCACGCCACCCTGCGGCCCTCATGGGTGCTGACCTGAGGCTGCTCTCGCCTGCCCCGCAGAAATACGACTACGACAGCAGCACCGTGCGGAAAAAGTTCTTCAGGGAGGCCCTGCTGCAGATCACCATCCCCTTCCTGCTGAAGAAGCTGGCGCCGACCTGCAAGGGGGTAAGAGGAGGGGAGCAGCGCTCCGTTGAGGGGCTGCGGTGTCCCTCGGGCATCCCTCGGGACCGGGACCTCCCCGTCCTGCACCCCGCTGACCGGCCTCTGCCCCACAGGAGCTAGCCAAGTTCCAGGAGCTCATCTTCGAGGACTTTGCCAGCTTCATCCTGGTGGAGAACACTTACGAGGAGGTCGTGCTGCAGTCAGTGATGAAAGACATCATGCAAGGTAGGGAGGGGAGCCGGGAGCAGCTCGGCTCTGCCCTGCGGGGATCGTGCAGCCCCAGGTGGGCGCTGGGTGGGGAGACCCCAGAGTGCACAAGGCCAGTCAGGTGCTGGGTGTCCTACAAGGAAGGGGTGACCCCATGCAGCGTGCTGGGTGTCCTACAAGGAAGGGGTGGCCCCACGCAGGGTGCTGGGTGTCCCATGAGGAAGGGGTGACCCCGTGCAGGGTGCCGGGGGCTGGTGCCAGCCCATCTGATGCCTCTCTTGGTGCCGCCAGCTGTGAAGGAGGCGGCGGTGCAGCGGAAGCACAACCTGTACCGCGACAGCATGGTGATGCACAACAGCGATCCCAACCTGCACCTCCTGGGCGAGGGCATCCCCATCGACTGGGCCAAGGAGCACGGCGGGCAGCCCGAGGCCGAGCCGGGCGCCGACAAGCGCCGCAGGGCCAAGCAGGTGGTGTCGGTGATCCAGGACGACGAGGGGGCCCTGCCCTACGAGGCGGGTGCCGAGGCGCTGCTGCCCCCCAGCTCCCCAGAGCCGCAGGAGCCGGAGCCCGCGGTGACGCCGGGGTCCCCAGGAGGGGTGGCGGAGATCAGGGAGATGCTGGCAAAGGAGAGCGTGGAGGAAGCTGCCGGCGGCCAGGCTGAGGAGCGGCTGACGAACGGTACCCACGCCACGCGGCAGAGCGGGGCCACCGAGGAGGTGGTGGCAGCGGGGTCTGCGCCGGGAGACGGCCCCCAGCGGGGTCCGGCCAGCGATGGGGATGGGGCGCGCCGTGACGCACCGGTGTCACCCGCATCTGGGGCTGGGGAGCCATCGGGAGATAAGGTGCACCAGCCCACAGCATCACCTGCACCCAGAGCTGAGGTCCCATCAGGAGATAAGGGGCATCACCCCACAGCAGCGTCCCCTACATCTGGAGCTGGGGTGCCATCAGGAGATAAAGCGCACCCCACAGCAGCATCACCTAAATCTGGAGCTGAGATCCCATCGGGAGATAAGGAGCACCGCCCCAAAGCACCGTCACCTGCACCTAGAGCCGAGATCCCATCAGGAGATAAAGTGCACCATGCCACAGCACCATCACCTGCACCCGGAGCCGAGGCCCCATCAGGAGATGAGGTGCACCACCCCACAGCACCACCTGCGCCCGGAGCCGCGGTCCCGTCACCGCCCGCCGGGACGGATTGCCACCAGCCCAGTGACAAGGAGACGGGCGAGGAGATGGCCCCCCCGGTGGCTTGCAGCCCCCCGCAGCCCGTGGGCACGACGGAGAGCGTTGTTGAGGGGGTGCAGACTGAGTTCTAGCCCCGTGCCCGCCGTGGACTGGTCCTGGGGCTGCCGGGGCTGGAGCGGCGCTGCGGGAGAGGGAGGGGATGGGAACACCGAGGGCACCCGACGGGGGAGTCCTGCTGCTGCGCGGCTGGCCGCCACCCGGGGGGGGCCGGCTGGGGCCCGGCTCAGCACAGGGCACCCGCTGCACTCTGCTCTGTCCTTCTTCTGCCTTATTTCCTTCTTTTCTACTGGAGAGATGCTTTATCTGCCTCCCCTCCGGCCGAGCTCACGTGCCTGGGGGCTGCCTGTGGGGGGCCGGAGCCCCTCTGCCTGCGGGATGCTCCCAGCTGCTGGCCCCCGGCAGCGGGCACCATCCCCTGCCCGCAGCCGTGGGGTTTTCCTGGGAGCCTCCCCACGGGGAGCATCCCCGGGTGGCCTCGTGCCGCCACCAGCACCGAGGGGAGCGAGGGCTGCAGGGGCGGGTGGGCAAAAAACAGGACGGCGAGGGGGTGAAGGGCGAGATGAGGCCAGGAGCACGGGGATGTGTGGGGCAGGAGGAGAACTGCCTGGGGGTGCCGGCACAACAGCTGCCGGCCCTTTGGGGGCGAGGTGTGGGGCTGCCTGCGGCCCCCGGGCTGCTCCGCACCCCCCCGGGGCTGCCGTCACCCCGTGCCCAGGCTCGGCTGGGAGTTAGGGAAAGCTTTTTCGGAGGGGAGGTGGCAGCGGGGGGGACTTCGGCCTTGGGTTCTGGCACCCGCAGCAGCGGGGGGAGAAGACCTGGGGCTTCGGCAGAGGTTGGCGGTGGGGTGCCGGGGGCAGCGCTGTCGAGGGGCTTCCCCCCCCGCGCCGGGACCCCCTGCAGGGCCGGTCACAGCCCCGGGGGACGCACCGAAAGCACTGGAGAGGCAGCTGGGGGCACTGGGCGAGACTCAGGAGCTGGCAGTGTGTGTGTGTGTGTGTGCACACGTGTGAGCACGGGGACCGACCGGGACCTCGCCCCGACCTCCGGCTGCGTTTTGAGGTGCCGCTGTTCCTGCCTCTGGAGGGGGTGCCCAGCCCAAACCACTTGGGGAGCCCCCCCCCCAACCAAAGTGCCTTGCCTTGGGAACTTAAAACCTGTCTCTTCCAAGATATTTTATTAAGAATGTTATACAAATGTTTAAGATATGCTTATAATAATTAATAAAAGAACTAAAGCTTTATTTAAAGCCAGAGGAGACTGTCCATACTCCCCAACCGCTCGGCCCCAGGACGCTGCTGTGTGCGGGGGGGGGCTGTGACAGGGCTGAGGTGCAGACCCCCCCGAACCCGCTGTGAGCTGGGGGGTGCCAGGGCTCCGTGTCGCCTCCGGCAGCCCCACAGCAAGCCGGGAGCCGAACGACCCCGTTGGTTTTATTGCCACGGGCAGCGGAGGAGGCAGCAGCTCCCCGTCCTAAAGTGCTAACCAGCAGGCATGGGGGTGAGGTGGGAGGTGGCTGGGCCCCCCCCCAAGCACCCGGCTCCTTCTGCAGGCCCCCCCCAAGGCACAGTGTGAGGGGTTTGGGGCAGGGCAGGACGCAGGATCAGTGCTGGAGAGGAGCCCAGGGGCCTGCCCAGCTCACCCATGGAGCATCCCAGTGCCAAAACCGCCCACCCCCCCAGCAGGGGGGGGCCCAGCACCCCCACCCCCAGCGGTCACCACCCCAAATCCCGCGGCCAAAAGCTCCCTGAGAGCCGGGGGACTGCCCCCAGTGCCACCCCCGGGGGTGCTGCGTCCTGCACAGCACGGGGACGGGGACGCAGCCAGCAGACGTGGCGGTGGCTGTGTGACAGCGGTGACACCCCAGCACCCCACGGTGTCCCGGGTGGGGGGGTGGGGGGTTCCCCACGCCTAGCCCACCCTGAGCAGCGGGTACACCACGAAGTAGCCGACGGTGGAGCCCGCGAGCACGCCGAGGAAGACCCAGGCGTTGTAGGACATGACGGCCAGCATCAGCGCGTAGCCCAGCACCACCTGCAGCACGTGCAGCAGCGTCTGGGCCACGTGGAACTGGAACCACCTGCGGCAGGAGAAGCAAAAGCCCCGTCAGGAAGGGGGTAAAGTGGCTGTCAGCCCACCCAGGGCACCAGGAGCGGCCTGCGGGGGGTTTGTAGGGAGCAGGGAGGGAGCTGGGTACCCCACGGGGCTGGGACACCCCCGAGGCTGGCTTGTGAGGCCACATCATCCCTGGGAGCCCCTTCTCAGCCTTCCTTCTCCACTGTCCCCACCTCCCAGCCACCCCCGAGCACCAGGCAGGGCCCAATCCTGCCCGGGCCGGGCCGTACCTGCCCTCCATGGCCCTGTGGTCGCCGTCCCCCTCGTCGGGCTCCAGCAGCGCCTCGTGGCTGAGGCTGGGGGGCACGGCCAGCAGCGCCCGCCGCAGCACCCTGGCCTTGCCCATCTTGACCACCTCGTACAGCACCGACAGCAGCGCGACCACCAGCACCGAGAGCGCCAGCCCTGCCAGAAGCAGACCCCGACGAGTCAGCAGCTGTTCTTTTTCTTTTTTTCCTTTCTTTTTTTTTCCTTTTCCGAAAAGAGCAGCTTGCTCTCAGCTGAACAAATATTTTTCAATGGGGAAAAAAAAAATTAAAAAAAGCTTGCCAGCCACTCGCAGGAGGAGGGTTTGTTCATCGGTCGCTTTGCAGGACCGGACCTACGGGTCTGGGTAACAGCTGGGGCCACCCCAAAGTCCCGCAGAGTGCCCCCAGTGTGAAGTGCTGGGTGTGCAGGGCCGTGCCCTTCTCCAGCTCCCAGCCCACCGGCAGGTATCACTGCTAAATATCACTGCTAGATTACATACCAGAAATACAAAAATCCCTGTGCGCTTTTGAGCCCTGCGCCCCTTTCCCGAGAGCGGCCAGCAGCAGACGGACGGACGGAGGGGGCTGGCAGCCTACCTGTGGGGGTGTGCACGCTCCAGAAGTCAAACAGCAGCACCACCCTGTCCGAGAAGAAGAAGGTCATCTGGAAGAGAGGCCGAGGACAGGGGTTAGGAACCGGCTGGGGGTGACGGAGCCGCCTGCACCGCGGCAAATGCGGCCCCGTGCCTTCCGCAGGGCCGCGCGCCCAGCACCCCACGGCCCTCCCAGGACTGACACCGGCCCCTTCCTGCCCACGGCCCTTCCCCGAATCAAAGCAAGAGGTGTGCGTGTCTCCTCTTTCTTCTTTGCAGGAGGTTTGCTTCTTTGAGCTGGAGACTTCAAAGGGCACACCTGGAGGCCCTGCCCCTCCTGCGCCCGGCGCAGCCCCCGATGCCGGCAGGAACGCGGTGCAGTTTTTGTCCGGTTCCCAAAATGGAAAGAGAAACTCAAATCCCAGCCACGCAGAGCGGGCTCGACACGTACCTCTGCCTTCTTGCAGGGCAGCTTTTTCCCTGCAGCCCGTGTCTGGGCTGGTGAGAGACGTCCTGAGCTAACCCTTGTGGTGGAGAGCCGGCGGCCCAAAGCTCCAGCGACCCGCACGCGCTGGAGGTGTGGGAGGCAGACAGCGGCTGTGGGTGCCGGCTGGAGCCTAAAGCGAAACTGGCTGGCGGCTGCAGCCCAGCCCAAGAACCCTCCGCTTTCCTGCACCTCCCATGGGATTTTCTTGCCTGCTCCAGCCGAAGCCGGCATTGCCCCAAGGCTGCTGAGGCAGCGGGGGCTGCCCAGGACTCACCCAGGACCACAAGCGCTTTGCCCGGTGCTGGCATTCCCAGCCCTGAAGAGCCTTTAATTGGTGACCACCCGAACGAGATCTTCATTGGAACAGGAGGAGAAAGCCTTGGCCCGTGGCTCTTCCCCAGGGAAACCACCCGGAGCTGAGGGCACGGCTGCCAATTCCTGGTCCCTTGCCACAAAAACCTGCGCTGGGTTTTCCTCCTGCCCTTGGTGGATCTCCCCAGGTCCCAGTGGCTGGGACCCCTCCAGCCCAGGTCTGTCCTTCCCATGCTCCCCATGCCCATGGCGAGCGGTGCCCGCGCCGCTCTCAGGCTCTAATTACATGCTCTGGCTACTCGTTACCAAAGCACATTAGGACGTATAATTGGCTTACACTTTTAAGCCTCCTTTGGCAACGGATTTATGATAATTAGCCTTTAAATGAAACTATTTCTCCTTTGCATGCTTCAACCCTAAGTCTGCAGGGCCGAGGCCACCTTACTTTGGAGAGGCGGGTGACTTGCAGAAGGTCCCCGCGCTGCTCCTGGGCGCAGGGTGCCCAGCCTGGGCAGCTTCTGCCCCGTGCCCTCGGGTACCCAGCATGTCCGGGAGGCCAAAGTGATGGTCCTGGGGCCAATGATGCCCTGCTCCTCTCCACTATATATAGAGGGGAGATTTAGATTAGCTGTAAGAAAGGAATCCTTCACTTGGAGGGCAGTGAAGCTCTGGCACAGGCTGCCCAGAGAAGCTGGGGATGCCCCATCCTGGAGGCGTTTAAGGTCAGGTTGGAGGGGCTCTGAGCGTTAAGGTCCCTTCCAAACCCTTCTGTGGTGCTGTGGCTCCATCCTGGAGTGACCCCAGAGTGTGACCCCTCTGCAGACAGCAGCCACATTGACCATGCTGTCAAAGGTTGAGGGTAAATCCTAAAAAGAAAAATAACAATCTCACAATTTGAGCGAACCAAGCTGCTGGGTGACATGCCAGCAGGGATTCTGATCCGAGGGGCTTGGTCCTGTCCCCACCCACCAGTGGTGATCCACCAGGTGCTGTGTGGGCAGCACCCAGCACCCCTTCTGCGCCTGCCTGCAGCAGCTCAGGTGCACGGCACATCCGTGTCGGGGCTTCACCCGTGGGGCTCCTCTTTGCCATCAGCCGAAAAACTCAGCGCCGCCTGCTCGGCACGGGGCTGGCTGCCCGCTGCCTCCCGACCTGCTGCTCTGGTCCGACCGGGGCACCCGGCCCCACATGCTGGGCTGAGCCTGTCTGGGTGCATCCACAGAGCCGGGGCTGCAGGAACCCCCCAGGCGGGCTGTGGTGCCAGGCTGCCCACGCCGCAGCCCCGTGCGGGCAATGCACCAGCCTGGGACGATGGGGGGCTCATGGGGCCGTGTGGCTGCTGTCCCCCTTGCCTCTGAGCTCAGAGCGAGCGGTGACAACACTTGTAGAGGGATTTGAGCTCCTGAGGGACGTCTCTGCTGTTGGTCCGTGCCCGTGCCATGGGTGAAGGGAGAGCCTCCAGGTGGGGACACCATGCATTGGGGTGCGAGGAGCAGGCAGGCAGCGCACCCCACGGCCGGCTCCCATGGGCTGCTGCTGCTCGCAGTCCCCGTCCCAATCCGGCCAAGTCACAGGCACAACACGGGACAAAAACAGGAACCGCGGAGCAGCTCTTGCGGGAAGATGCGTGGTGCCAAGGGAAGTGAATCAGCCTTCACGCGGCCCCTGGGGACGTGCGGGGGGGGGCACGACAGCGAAAAGCAGAGGTTTAAAGGAGGGGGCTCTGCCGGCTGCTCCGGGGGGACCCCAGCCCCAAAAGAAGGGGGTCTCCAGAGAAGAAAGGGGGTCTCCAGAGAAGGAAGGGTTGCTGCCGGCCGGGGAACGGCGTGCCCCGGGCTGGGGCGGCGGGGCCGGGGGGTGCCCGCACCCACCCGCACACCAGCGGCACCGGGGGCTGCCCCCACCCGTGGGTGCCAAGCGCAACCGGGCTGGCCCCCAGGCACTGCGCGCTCGGCTTGGCACGGCTCGGCACGGTTGGACACGGCTCGGCACGGCGCCACTCCGGCGGCAGCCTCACCTGCATGGCGGCGGTGCAGAGCGGAGCCTGTCCCGGCCCGGTTCAGCCCGTCCCGTCCCGTCCTGTCCCGGTTCAGCCCGTCCCGTCCCGTCCCGGCTCGGCTCAGCCCGGCGCGGCTGCGTGACGCGCGGCGCGGAGCGCTCCGGGAGTTGTAGTGCCCTGCCCGGCCGTGTCCAACCGTATCCAACCGTGCCGTTCCGTGCCGTGTCCAGCCGTGCCGAGCCGTGTCCAGCCGTGCCGTGTCCAACCGTGCCGTGCCGTGCCACCGAGTGTATGCTTCTTTACGGGCAGAGCTGGCACTGGAGTTTTCAGGCTGCGCTTGCTGCTTGAAATGATGATAATAATAAAAGTCTCCCCGTGCTGCTCCTTACAGTCCTGCCTCGGCCGTTCTCCTCAGCAGCAAACCCCTGGTTTTGGGCAGCTGAAGCCTCTGGGCCGGGGCAGCATCCCCTAGTGAGGCGAGGGGTGGGGGGTGCGTGCATTTCTCCTCCAAACCCGCTGCTGCTGAGCAAGCCAACCGACCTGCCTTGAGGGGGAGGAACTGGACTTGAAGGGGAGAAACACAACCGATTTTTCTTCCTTCATTTATTGTGAGGCCGGCCAGAAGCTCTGGCTGGGGTTTTCCAGGCGGGGTGGGCGCACCCAGCACCCTGTTACAGCCCAGCTCGGATCCAGCCTCCTCCTGGGCTGCCCAGGGCTGCAGTTGCCAGTGTGCCCCTGCTCTCCTTTCCTACCCGTGCCGTGCAATGATTTCCTCTCTTTGCTGCAAGGTTTGACGTCCCCCTGCCCTGACACCCCCACGCACTCCTGTGCCCAGCCTTGGGTGGGCAAATCGTGGCAGGAAGGGACACGGGGCTGGGACCAGCAGAAGGGGGGCGCCAGGCCAGGACCGTGCTGCAGGACGGGGACCACGGGGCTCCAACCCCTGCTGCCGTGCCTCATGGTGCCAGGGTGCTGGTGCTGAGCATGCCCATGGCTGTGTGAGCTGCAGCCCCAAAACAGCTGGGGCACGAGGAGATGAGGCTCCAAGCATTTACGTCTCTCCCCAGCAAAGAGAAGCCCGTTGCCCGCCCCTCGTCCCACACCAGCACCGTTTGGGCCTTCTGTTTCTTCTCTCCTGGCTGTCACGATTACACGATTCTCATACATATATATAATATATATAATATATATAATTTATAGAGCAATGACTTCTGTAAACAATGTTCTTCTACTTCAGAAGGAAGTGTAGTCCATGGCACACTGCAGCTACAGACTCGGGGTGCGGGTGGGGGCCTCCCACCTCCGCACGCATCCCCCCCAGGCCGGGTTGGGGATGGGGAGGAGGAGCTGGTGCCGTGGTGTCCCTGGTCTCAGCTGAAGCAGACGGGTCCCACTGTGAATCCGAACTGGTGCGAGGCGTCGCCGTTGTGAAACACAGCCAGGTCCCGCAGGGGCAGCAGGGAGAGCTCCTCGGTGGTGAACTGGAAGATGGTGTCGGTGATGGAGGACTCGTTGTCCAGCTGGAAGGAGGACAGGTGGTGCTGAGAGCCTGGGCTGAGCTTGCCCACATCCCCCTGCCACATCCCACCCCGTTCCCCAAGCCCGGGGCAGCTTCCCAGGGATGCTCTCCCATCCCAGCCCCCTGAGCACAGCCAGGAGCTCAGCTCAGAGCCCTGGGCACGCAATGCACATGGAGAGTCTGGTGTTTCTTCCCGGCTCGAGCCCCCGGCTCACCAGGCAGCCCTGCAGGGTGGCTGCATAGCTCTGCTCCCGGGAGTCTGCCAGGAAGAGGATTTCCTTCTCGGGCTGGGGCTGGCCCCGCTCCGGGGCTGGGCTGCAGGAGTAGGAGACCTTCTGTGCAGCCAGGCGGCTGTGCAGCCGGAGGAAGCGCAGCTGCACCGCACTGGCCCCCGCGTACTCCAGCTGCAGAGGCAAAGAGAGAGAGAGAGGTGCTGGGGGCTGCTTGCAGGGTCCGTGCCCCCCACCCTGCCCCAAAGACAGCACAGGAGGCAGCCCTGCAAAAGCACAGCTCTGAATTTCCTTGCAGAGGGAGGAGGTGATGCTTTTTGCCACGCACGGACAGCAGGACCCTGTGCCCGGGCATCCAGGAGCTGGGAGGGCCCGGGGAAGGGCTTTGTGTCCCCCCGGCCGGGCACTCACCAGGAAGCCCCCAGGCAGGGCACTGAGCCACTCGAAGGTGTCCTTGGAGGTGTAGGTGCTCAGCCAGGCCTTGATGGGGACCTGTGGGGATCGGGGACCACATCCCGGTGTCACAGCAGGGGTTGGTGGCGCCACCAGGTTGAAGACCCGGCTGTGCCAGCCCCCGCAGGATGGGGGTGACCTATGGGGCCATACCTGGTTGTGGACGGGGGATATGCAGGTCTCGCCCCCCGCTGTGAAGTTGCAGAAGGCCAGCAGCGCGTCCCGGGGGCTGCCCTGGTTGGGGTCGATGTAGTAGTGCCCTGCGGGGACGCAGAGCGGGGCTGGAGGCACAGGGAGCACAGCACACGGCTGCCACCCCTTCCCCAGCTGCACACCCACAAGCTGGGGATGTGCCGTGTCCTTTCCACTCCTTGCACCCACCCACACCCTGCTGTGCATGCATACAATACCCTCAAGCATCCCAACACGCACACAGCCCCCCAAAACCCTGGTGTTGGAGCTGGTGCAGGAGGACATCCTGCATGGAGGAGCTGAAGATGCCCATAAACCCCACTGAGCTCATCCCCAAATCCTCATTCCCTCTAATGGCATTTATAGAGGGATTCCTGCCCCCCAGCCTTGTCCTAAAGGGCTGTCTGGGGCCAGGGGACAACGCAGGGGGGGGCCTGTACCATCGGGCAAGCTGGGGTGGGCCAGCAGCAGCTCCTTGCAGGTGGCCGCTGGGTTCTCCTTGGTGCCGTCGGGGTGCTCAACGAGTGCTTTCAGCTCGCGGCTCAGGGCCTCCAGCAGAGCCCGCGCCACGGTGCGGTTCAGGCGGTCGGAGGGGTGAAGGAGGTGCTGGAAACAACGGGGACAGAGCCCAGCTCCTGTTGGCCCCCCTCGCATTTTGGCGAGGAGCACGGCCAAGTGCTGGGGGAGGTGTGGGGGGACAAGGACCGATGCTGGCCGGGTGCGGGAGGGATTAACCCATCTGTGTGCTCTGCTCTTTGTGCGGAGGGCAGCGCTGGGACGTGAGACAGCCTCGCTGTCCCTTTGTCCCCAGCAGGCAGCAGCCACCAGAGGCTGCCCCACACAGTGCCACTCACCCGCAGCTCCTCCTTGGACAGCGTCAGCGTGGGGCCGCTGGGGCCAGGGGGGCCGGCGAGACCCTGGGTGACAATGACACGGGTGACACGGCCACCCTGCCACCCTCACAGCTCCTCCAACTGTATCAGCACAGCCTGTCCCCATGGCACCAACCACATCGGGTCCCCATGGAGGGCACAAGGGACATTGATGGCTTTGCTTACCGGTGGTCCTGGCTTGCCCCTGGGTCCCGGCTGGCCCGGGGAACCCTTCAGCCCCTACCCAAAGATGAGGAGGAAGAGGAAGGAAAAAGGCAAGGTGGTGAGATGCTGCCTCGCGTCCCCAAAGTGGGCACGGGGCTGTCCCGCACCCCCAGGATGAGGACAGGAGGGGACAGTGCCCCGCAGCAGGGCTCACCCCGCACCCGCTGCCCCCGCACTCACTTTTTGTCCCGACAAGCCCTGGAAGAGAAAAGCAAGGGGGTGCCTGAGCGGGAGGCTGCCGGCCCCGCAGACCCCCGTGTGCTGGGGGCGAAGGACTTACCGGCTTCCCGGGGAGCCCAGGGAGCCCCCGTGGGCCGGGAGGGCCAGCGTCACCCTGCAGAGGGACACGGGGACGTCACACACAGCCCCGTGGGGCATCTCCCAGCCCTGAATCCTTATTACCAGCCCTTCCCCAGGTTGCTCGTGTATTTTGCACAGAAGGAGAAAGAATTCATCCCAAACACAAACTCCTGTCCCATCCCCACCCACCCCGTGGGTACCTGCAGTCCCTTGGGTCCTGGCCTCCCGGGGACACCGAGGGGTCCTTGCTTGCCCTAGGAGACGTGGAGGGGTGTGACATGGGGGTGACATGGGGGGTGACGTGGGGGGTGACGTGGGGGGAAGAGGAGCACAAGCCCTCCACGCACCTTGAAGCCATCATCCCCTTGCTGCCCCAGGTCGCCCCGGCTGCCCTTCTCGCCCTAGGAGAGTCAAGGAGAGAGTTGGTGGCCAGAAGGACGGTGGAAGTGGCCAGGGACAGCACCAGGGGGGGACCCTGACCCAGAGACCCCCTCTGTTTATTCCCATGTCTGTGTTTGATGGGGTGGGCACAGCGGTTGCTGCCTGGAGGCAAGGAGGTGTCTGCCTGGCCACATCTCCCCAGGGCAAACAGCTCCTGGCCTCCAGCAAGCCGGGCAGGTGGCTGGGGATGGGAAATTCCCAGGTCCAGCCACCTGAAAACCTTCCGGAAAAAAAAGTAATAATAAAACCACCCTTTCGACCTGTTAGCTCGTATTGCTTGGGGAGGAGCAAGCGCGACGGAGCGTTTTCATCCTCTGCTCAGCCGCAAAGGCAAACCCGGGAGTACTTTATCCCAGAGTAAAATGTTCTAGGAAAGCTCAAGGAAATGCTTGGAAAAACTCAATACAAGGAAAAACTCAAGGAAAATAAAGAAAGTTCTGTGTGTACCCAAGTCCTGTGGGAAGAAACCCCCCCTGGATCACACCCTGGCAGCCCCCAGCAGCCCCAGCCCCCGACCTAGCCGAACGCCCTGGCCCTCAGCTTCTGCCACTGCTCGTTCAGCTTGCAGTAAATGTAAAGCTTCATTTATCGCTGCCTTTCCCTTCCCGCCGGCTGCGAGCAGCTCCCTGCCCCAAGGGCCTGCTTGTCGCCCTTATTTATGGCCTATTTATGGCCTGGAGGCTGATGGTTGGGGCGTGAGGACGCGCAGGGCCGCCTGCGCCAAGGACGCTGCAGTCCTGGGCTTCAATAGCGGGGAGGAGGTGGAGGTGGAGGCATCCAGCGGAGTGCCAGCCTGTGCCCAGGGCTCCAGCCCCACATGTCACCTACCTTGGGTCCTTTCGGTCCCGGGTCTCCTCTGATGCCCTTCAGCCCAGAGATGCCCTAGGAGAGACGAAGCGACACCGCTGGCCCAGCCTGTGGCCGAGGAGGGGCCTCGGGAGCCACAAGGGCTGCGAGAATTTGGGGTGTTTTTAGGGACCTCGAGGCATTCCTCAGCTTTCATTTTCCCTTTTGGCAATCCCTCCTCGCCTTCAGCAACCCGCTATAAACACGGGTCGGGTCCCCCAGCTGGCTGCAGAACATCCTGCCTTTGTTTTCCTTTTGGTGCCATTTCCAAAGCCGAGGTTTATTATCATCATTACTATTTAACTGGAGAAAAAGCAACTCCCAACGATCAGAAAACAAACTTGGCTGTTTTTTTGGCTAACACTAAGCTGGGAGGAGAAGGCAGGATGAGAGCCGTGCAGCACCTGGAAGCTCCACTTTTCAGGTCCCTGCTCTGGTTGTGGGGGGCAGGGGGTACCCCAAACCTCGCCGTTTGGTCCCAGTACTCACGTACGGTCCTTGTGGGCCCTGAGGCCCCGCCAGCCCCTCGTCACCTGGGTGGCCCTGCAATGCAGAAGCGAGAGACCCTCTGATGGGCAGGACGGGACTGGGAGGAGCTGGTGGGGGACAGAGCCCTGGCTGTGTGCCGCGGTGCCCCTCTATCAGCCCGTTCTTTGGGCACAAACAAAGGATTCCAGAGTCAAAGGCACCCATAGCACCCCTGGCCACCCTTACCTTGGGTCCGCGGGGGCCCCTCGGGGGCCGGTGGCCTGCCTTGCCTCGCTTGCCCTGGGGACAGGAGACTGAAGACTCAGAGCACAGTAAATGCACCGACCCCACCGCCTGCGGCCCCCTCCCCATCAGCCCAGCTCTCCGCGAGGATGAGCACGCCCTTACCCTCCTGCCAGCTTCTCCAGGGACCCCTTCTTGCCCCTCACGGCCCACATCGCCCTGGGGAGAGAAGAGAGGAGCTGGGAGATGTTTTGGTCACCAGCACTGGGACATCTGAGCCTGGGTCGATGCTGAGCAAGGGACGCCCTCCTGGTGCTGGTTTCTCCTGGGGGACCATGGCTCGGACCCCCCCCCTGCTCTCTGCCTCCCCCTCAGTGCTCCTGTGCAGGACGCTGCCTGTGGTACCTTTTCTCCTTTGCGACCTTTCTGCCCTTGGGGACCGGCTTGTCCCGGTGAGCCCTAAAATCCCAAAGGAGAAAGAAACCCCCTGTAAGGTGCTGGGACGTCCCCACACTGCTCTCACCCACACCGTGCACAGGAGCAGGGTTTGAGCTGAAGCCTCTTTGGGGCAGTGTTTTGGCAGGAGCACCCATGTGGGGATTTGCTGCATCTCCAGGAAATCCCAGCTCAGCCGCCCACACCGGAGCACCACCAGCACCAGCCCCTCACCGTGCGCCCTGGTTTTCCTGGTGTGCCCAGCTCCCCTTTTGCACCCGTCAGGCCCTAAGGAAAAATTAAGTAAATCAACCCAGCTCCAAAAGACAGCATTCAGGACATAATCCTCAGCTCCTCGGGCAGCCTGGTGAGGTCCAGGCCGCAGGAGAAGCTGGACGAGGGGAAGGGAGCGAGGAGCAGCAGGGCAGCCACTAACCTCAGCACCGCTCGACCCCGGGGCTCCTGCATTACCCGGTGACCCCAGAGCTCCCTGGGTTCATTGGGAGACAAAGCAGGGACCAGCATCAGCTCCGGGCATTGGGGGCAGGCAGCAGGGGCAGGGCTCATGTTGCTCCCCGAGGGACCCCGGTGCCACCTCCGCCTTTCCAGCCCGTGCCTGTTTCCCCACAAAGCCCTCCTCACCTGCCAGCCCGGCTTCCCCAGTGCACCCACCGCTCCTCTGGCTCCTCGGTGCCCGGCGTAGCCCTTGAACCCGGGGCCGCCCGGCTGCCCACGGGCACCCTCCGAGCCCTGTGGGACACACACACTGAGGGCACAGCCGTACCCGGGTAACCCATGGGCACAGCCGTACCCACGTGTAGCGCACGTGGCAGCGCTGCACGCCGCAGGACCACGGCCGTAACCACATCGTTTGCTTCCCGGCCAGCCCCTAGCGAGACCCACAGGTTTGCTCTGTGAAAGCTGGAGGAAAGGAAGCCAAACGAACCAGACCTGCTTCGGGCAGGCTCTGGGAACCGGGGATTAAATGCACGGTGGCCACAGAAAATGTTGATGGTTTATTTAATAGCCCTATTAAAATGCCTTTAATGAGCTGTGGTTCTGGAGGAACCAAGGAAACGACAGCTCATTCCCAGGCGGCAGCAGAGCCACCCAGGGCAGAGGAGCAGGGTCTCTGCGTGCCCCAGGCTCCTGCCCCCAGCAGCCCGAGGTGCCCAGGGCTGCCCCCCGGTGCCGTTTCTCCCGTTCCACGCTGCGCCTTTGGGGGTTTGGCACGGAGGCAGGCCGGTACTCACCATGGGACCAGGCTGGCCGCGGTCTCCCTTTGCTCCATCATCTCCTGCAGGTCCCTGCGGTGATGTTGGGGGGTCAGCACAAACCCGGCCCCACCACGTGCTTCGTGCTCAGGCCCTTTGCAGGCATTTGGAGCATCCCCGCCCACCCGCGGTGCTCAGCCACCAAGGGCATGACAGTGCCTGGTGGCACCTGGCTGCCACAAGGACGTCGATGTGCTGAGATGGCAGGAGAGGGACTTGCACAAGGCATCAGCACCCCTAAATGCCAGGCTGGTTTTTGGGGTGGCGGTACAGTCCTCCTGTTGGGACCCAGAACCTCATTTCTGACCCCCCAAGCAGCTACGGGGAAACAACTCCTTCGGCTTCAGTTTGTACTAGAAATTGTGAAGCCTCGGAGAGCTCCCAGCTCCACAAGCTCAGGGACAGCAGTACCTCCAAGCCGGCGGCACCGGTGGGTCCATCCCTGCCTCGGGGTCCTGGGTCTCCCTGGGGAAGAAAGGAAAATGCTCCCAGCTCTGTTCCTGGCAAGCTTCTGGCCTTGGAGATCTTTGCTCAAGGTGCTGGGGTGCTCTGGTCCCGGGTCTGACCCAGGTCCCCAGAGCGTCCCCAGCAGCCAAGGAACGCAGTGCTTGGGCAGAGCCCAGAACGAGAAGGGCTGGAGCATCGCCCTCCCTACCTTCGCTCCCTCGAGACCGTTGAGCCCTGGAGGACCTCGCAGACCTGTGCTGCCCTGTTTGGGGTAGAAGAAAAACATGGGGCTGACAAGCTTCAGCCCTGCCCGATGCTCCTGGTCACACACGTGTCCCCCCTGTGTCTTCAATCAGCCCAAAGGGGGACAGGGACGGGAGCTGACTTACAGACCGCCCTCGGGCTCCTGCAGGTCCTGCAGCGCCGGTGACACCGACCTGGCCCTGGGACAGAGAGGGGGACGCACTCAGCGGCCGGAGCTCAGCTAAAGGCAGAATGAAATGGGCACACGGCCACTTCCTTCAGGCTGGCAGCCCCATGGGGACAAGAAGCTGTCCTGTGGCCCCGGAGGCAATGGTGGTTCCTCCTTCCCTGGCCCTACAGGCACACGGGGAGAACAAGACCCACAGACACCACTGCCTGGAGGAAAAAAGGCATGAGGCCGGACCAGTCCTCCCAACACAGGATTTGGGCAGAACTCTGGGTAGCTCGGGCTCCTCCTGGCTCTAGGGTCCCAAAAGCTTTCAGAGACTGAAATACACCTCTGAGAAAGTCATGCAAAGGCAAAACCCCTGAAGGCGTGCTGATCCCACAGGGTCAGATGAAACTCTGCACACCAAGCTGCATTTTTCTGCCCAAAGGCTCACACGCAAGGAGCTGCTCCTCCCTGGGCCCGGCACGTACCCTTTTGTGCCAACAGGCCCCAGTTTGGGTGTCATGTCCAGGAGACACAAAACTCCCAAATTAAGGAGATTTGCCAATTCTTAGCATTTTCTGTAGCTCCTGGAGCCTGAGGTCTCCTGCTGGGGACAAGCCCTGTTCCTGAGCACCCTACACCCAAATGGGGGAAGCGCTGGAGCCCTGTGGCACTGGAGCACTCCCTCGCTGTACTTGCCAGCAAACCTTCCTGGCCCTTCTCTCCTCTAGGGCCTTTGTCTCCAATTTCCCCCGTGACAGCTCCTGGTCCTGGCACTCCAGGAAGGCCCCGAGGGCCAGCATCTCCCTGCTCCGAGATGGAAACAGCAGCGTCACGGCGAGGAGGAGGAAGGAGAAGCAATTAAGTGAGTGTACCCATGAGGACACATCCCCCAGGCACCCAGCGGGTCCCAGGGCCACCCCCTTCCTGCACTGGTCCCATTGGGACAAACTGGGAGGCAGAGGCAGAGCGTGCTGCGGGTGGCAGCACAGATGATGTGCTCCTCACCTTGTGTCCCCACGCTCCCGGCTCGCCCGGCTCTCCTGCGTCACCGACATCGCCCTGCCCGGGGGTGAAGCACCATCAGCACCCGAAGCAGCAGCCGTGCCCTAGTCCTGTCCCAGCAGCTGCAGCCCCCCAGCACACACCTCCTTCCCCTGCTCCCCAGGCCTCCCTGGTGGTCCTGCCGGCCCCTCGGCCCCTCGCTCCCCACGTCCACCTCTGATGCCCGGAGCTCCGTGGGGTCCTGCTTCTCCCTGGAAAGGATGAAGACCACCAGGATTATTCTTAGCCAACATCTCCAGCTGGCCCTGCCCACCACTTCTCACCACGCATCCTCTTCCTCACCCCCAGTTTTCCTTGCACTGGGTGCCAAAGCTTTAAGAGGGCCCTGGTTCCCCCTCCCGCACCCAGGCACGAGCACAATGGGTCCATGGGAACAAACCTGCTGCCCCTTGGGCCCCGGCTGCCCCTCGGCTCCTGGTGGTCCTGGTGGTCCCTGTGGAGGAAGCACATGGCCAGTCCCTGGAACACGTCATCCCTACCAAGCTCCAGGACTGGGGATGTCCTCCTGGGCAGGCTGCTGCCTCCACTCCCCCCCAGTTTCCTTCACCCCACGTTGCACAAAGCCCTGGCCCCACTAGCACGGATGCAGCCTCACCCTTGGGCTCTAGCTGAGGGTTGCCAGGACTCGTTCAGGGTGTGGGGTGTCCCTGCCACCTACCTGCTCGCCATCCAGCCCGCTGACTCCGGCGTCCCCCGGATCTCCCAGGCCACCCTGGCAGGGGACACAGGGACGTGAGGACAGGCAGTCATGGTGTGCTCACAAGGCTTCTCTCCTACTTTGCATCGATCCCCATTGCACTGGGACGAGCACATTTGGCTGCAGCCCAGGAGAGGGAGCACCCCTTGTGCCAGCAGAGCTAGCCCTGCTGGGTAGCTCCAGACCCACAGGGCTGGCAGGGGGAACCAGACCTCCTCCTCCTCCCGTACCTGCTCTCCTCTCATCCCTGAAGGCCCCTCGGGTCCTCTCGGACCTTCCCGACCCTGCAAACAAAGAAGCCACGTTAGGGACAAGGCATGGCATTAACCCAGGAGGTCCCTGCAGCTCTTGAGCTTGGATGCTGGGGGGCTGAGGACGCAGCAGCCCACATCCTCACTTGCTCTCCAAGCCCCTTTTACCAGCCTCCCTCCTCCCCTCTGTGTAGAGAAGCCCTTGTCCTGCTGGAAAAAGGCAAGGCTGCAGCAGGAGCAGTGCCCTACCCCACAGCAGCCACGTTGGCACTTACCGGGTACCCAGGGGGGCCAGCAGCCCCCGGCGTGCCGGCTGTCCCCGCTTCCCCAGCCAAACCAGGCTTCCCGGGGACGCCGTCCAGCCCCCGCATGCCGGGGGCTCCCTGCAAGGCCAGAAGGATGTCAGGGCACCCTGAGGTGTAGCCCAAGGGCAGCCCCTCTCCTCTCAGGAGGGCGATGAGATGGGTGAGACCCCCAGCCTGATGGCACCCCAGGTCGCTGCGGGTGCAGGAGGGCACGGCTGCAGCCCCAGCCCACAGAGCAGCTCTGCAAGCTGCAGCTCTCCCACTCACCGGCAGCCCTGGAAGCCCCCGAGGACCTGGCTCTCCCGCTCTTCCCTGCAACACAAGGGCTGTGAGCAGCCAGGGAACCCGAGCAGGCTGCAGCCGAGCCACAAACCTGCCTGGGTCACCCCAGCAGGGCAAAACCCAGCAGGCAACAAGCAGAACCAGGATCCTGCCTCTCCCCACTGCTAGCAGATGGGTCTGGGATCCACATCCCCAATGCTACAGGTAGTGCATGGAGTGTGTGGTGTATGTTGTATGGCACTGCAGAGCGTTATGTGGCACATATTGCAGGGCGTGCCAGGGCATAGGTTGCAGGGTACTGCAGGGTATTCCACGGTGTATGTTGAAGGGTGCTCCATGGCATGTGCTGCAGGGCACTGTAGGGTATATATTACAGGGCATTACAGGGTATTATTACAGGGCATATGTCGCAGGGTGTGCAATGGGATACGTCGCAGGGCACTGTGGGGTATTGCGTGGCATGTGTTGCAGGGCATCGCGTGACCGCAGCGCTCAGCAAGCCCAGAGCAGCCCCGCTCCCCCCCCGGGATCCAGCCCTACCTGGGAGCCGGGAGCACCTCGGGGCCCGGGGGGGCCTGGCAGGGCCTGGGGGAGGACAGAGACGTCAGAGCCCTGCGCCCAGCCCTGCAGCTCCCCTCTCCCCATGTAGCCCCTGATGCCGGTGGCAAGGATTTCCCACGCTCTGTGCTTGGTGCTGCCTCAGGTGGATGTGGAGCTGCCCAGAGGCAGCAAAGGGTCTCACCTTGGGACCAGCTTTTCCAGGGAATCCAGGTGGGCCTCGGGCTCCCGTTTCTCCCTGTTGGGAAGGAAAAAAACAAAACGAAACAAAACGAAACGCACCAAAACCCCAAACCCTAACCCTTCCTTTCTGCCATGTGTTTCAATGCAGGAACTCCCCGAGGGACAAAAGACAGCAGCCTGCCATCTTATAAAGGGGAGCAGGAGCTGAAGGGCTGGGAGAGCTGCGGGTTCGCCCTGCGTGGGGCCGGATCCTGCCACCCTCCTCCTGCCCAGCACCAGTCATCGGGGTTGGTGTTACCATTTCCCAGCCCTACCTTGTCCCCCCTTCGCCCTGGCCTCCCGCGGTCACCGGCTGGTCCTGGGTAGCCCTGGGGGAGAGGATGGTGTTAGGAGGCAGCTGGGGCCATCCTGCACCCATGAGGTTTAGGTGGGGGTGATGGTGGTGCTGTGCTCATCCAAAAACATTCCGATGCCACCTTGCACGGAAAGATCTGGTGGCCATAGGGTTTCCCCTCTCCCAGCAGCACCAAACCTTGCTCCTCACGCCCACCCTTGGACCCCAGGCCTTCCCCGGGGGTCTGGAGAGAGGAGCTGTGCTCCAGCGAGACCCAGCGCTGAGCACGGCCAGGCAGCAGCCGCAGCACTTACATACATGCCGACAGGTCCCTGCGGCCCCTCCGCGCCAGGCTTCCCGGGCAGACCCTGCCAGGAGACAGGAGCTTTCACCACCCTGCTCGCGTGCTGGGGGTCTGGGCTGGGCAGACCCCACGGGGGGAGCAGATTGCCCACGTAGGAATGCATCCGAGGGATGTGCGTCCCGCTTTTTTACCCCATTTCCCAGCAGTCAGCCTGCTCTGAGCAACCTGCGTGTCCCTCTGCATGTCCCCAGTGGGGATTTGGGCCTGAACTTCATGGTGGGAGCAGCTCAGATCCACCAGCAGCATGTTCCCATCCTGGGTGTCCGCCCCCAGACCTCAGCAATCACCCAAATCCTCCCCGTATCAGCCAAGAGTTGCTCGGGGATGTTCATCACCCCTGGGTGCCCCAGCCAGCTCCCCCCGGACACTCACACCCCCGTGGGCACTCACCTTTGGGCCCAGGGAACCCGGCTCTCCATCAGGTCCAGGTTTTCCTTGGGGGCCCTTTATATTTAAGGGAAATATTCAAGAAGGAAGGGGTTGCAATGAGAAAAACCCCACCGAGGCACCGCTGGTGCTCCTGTGCTCCGTGGCATGGGGACAAACCCTGCCTGTCCTGGCAGCTCCTGCCCACCAGCACCGCAGGGCTGGCAGGACTGTCACCATGCAGGGTGACAAAAACAGAGGGGTTTTGCTCTCGGGGTGCCCACCAAACCCAGGTGAGAGTGGCCTCCCAGGGGGCTCATCCAGCTCCAGCTTCCAGCACGGTGCTGGTGTCTACCCCGGCCACGCGGGCAAAGGCATGGGGTTGTTCTCCGTGACCCTGCACCTCCAACTCCCACCCAGGGAGGTGGTGATGGAGCAAGTGCTTTGGTCCCCTCGGGCCACCCAGGACCATGCCACCCAGGTGGGGAGGGGTTCCGTGGGCTGCCCTTCCCCATAAAGACCACCTCTGGCTGGGGGAAGCTGCAGGGCCCCCCAGGCAGACTGAATCCTTGCGGAGATTATTCAGGTCATCCCTATTTGCAGCCGTTTCTGCTGCTGAGGACATTTTTAATGCTTTTTTTTGCACAAAAAAATACAGGCCCCACAAATATCTGATCCCTTGTTGGTTCCCCAGCAGCAGCACCAGCCCTCCCTGGACACCTTGGTGGCAGAATAGGAAAAGGGGGGGAAGGTGTGCCCATGTAGGTTTTCTTTACCGTGGGTCCAGGAGGTCCTGCATGCCCTCTGCCCCCCTGCACGCCGACAAAGCCCTGGAGGGAAGGGCAGAAAATGAGCTCTGGGGGGAGGGAGAGAAGCACAGGGGCAGCAGGCAAGGGGCTGGGAGGAAAGCAAAGGCAGAAACACCCAGCGTGGAGAGGATTGAAGATCCCTGCTGGGAGCATGTGGGCACAAACCAGCCCAAAGCAGCGCACAGCACCTGCACAGCAGTGCCCAGCCTTTGGCTTTCTGCTTCAAAGCAGCGCTGCAGCCACTTGCTGCTCCAGTGCATCGGCTGTGCGCACACAGTGCCCATGCAGACGTCTGGACTGTGCTGTGCAATGACAACAGCAAAGTCAGAGGCACTGCTCTGTCACCCAGAACAGAGTATTTCCCCTATTTTGTTGTCAGGGAAATGCCAGCTTGCCCCAACCCTCCCTTTCTTTTCAGAGTAAAAATAAACAAGTATTAGAATTCCTGCAGAAGGGACAACTTGCCACCAGTGATAAGACACAGCAATTTTGCATAAGCTGATTCTTAAATGCACCCCTTGTTCCCTCTTCCTCACTTTTTGAGGGCATGTTCCCCACAAGGGCAGAGAGATGGGCAGTGAGCTGCTGAGGGAGAGCAGAGGGGAGGACAGACGGACAGAAACTAGGCAGACAGACATGCAGCTCTACTCACCGGAGGTCCCATCCTGCCCGGGCTGCCCACGGCCCCCGGGGGACCCTGCAGGATAAGGCAGGTGATGATGAGGATGGGGAGGCAGAGGCAGCCTTTCCATCCCATGGCTATATGCAGGGTTGCAAAGCCCCCACACGTGCAACTCTGAGCCAGCTCATTCCCAAGAACACGGTGAGGGGTTTCCCCATCTCCTCAAGCCCCATTACATTCAGTGCCTGGCACCAATGGCCCCATGGTGCTGTGTGGGGACTGCACTAGGGACAGCCTGACTCTGTGTGGCTGGACAAGGTGTGACGTGGTGCCAAGCCCAATGCGTGCTCTCAGAGCTCCACTGTGCAGAGATGGCCTTGGTCTGGGTGGCCCTGGGTATGGATGGGTTTGGAAGAGTCCTCCCTGCATGGCTCTGCTCCACCTCACCAAAGGCACCATGACATGCAGCCTTCACCTGCGGCCCCGGCCCTCAGACACTGCACCAGCCTCGCAGATAACCAGCAATAGGACTGGAGGGAATGGCCTCAAGTTGTGCCAGGGGAGGTTTAGGGTGGAAATGAGGAGACATTTCTTCTCAAAAGGAGCAGTCGGGTGTTGGGACAGGTTGCCCAGGGAGGTGGTGGTGTCACCGTCCTTTGGTGGTGTTCAAGGAAAGGTTGGATGTGGTGCTTAGGGACATGGGTTAGTGGGTGACGTAGGTGGTAGGGGGATGGTTGGACCAGGTGATCTTGAAGGTCTTTTCCAACCCTAATGATTCTGTGATACAATGTATAGTACGTAGCACAGAATGGGAACCTGTGTACCAGGCTTTCCTTCTGCGCCTTCTGCTCCTGGCATGCCTCGCGAGCCCTGCAAGGAGAATCTCGTCTCAAAGCAGAGCCCAGCAACAGACACAACAGCTTCCTAGCAGCCATGCCCTCCCACAGCAGCCCAAACAATGCAAAAATAGCAACAAATACACAGTGACATAGTCCCCAGGGTCTGTAGGAGCCTCGGGGGCTTCCTGAGCTGTCAACATTTCTTCAGCATTGAACCGCCCTTGACACGCTTCTTGTCCACAGCTCTGTGCGTGTGCCTTGTAAAGCTCGGGGATGAAATCAGAGCATGCAGAAAGGCAGCCCCAAAAGCAAGATGGGTGAGGAGTTGAGAAGAGACCCAAATTCCCGAATTCCTAAGCCCAGGACAAGAGGGAAATGGCAGTGCCTGGTGGGTGATGTGCCACAACCTGATGTGCAATGTTGCACAACTTGGTGTGCAACGTGTTGGAGCCCGAGGCGCTCACCTGCAGCACTTCCAGCACCAGCCCCAAGCAGAGCCAAGCCTCTGCCCGTTTCCCCCACCTGCTGCCCCCCCTTCAGCCCCACGCACGGTGCTGGACGTGGTTCTGGCTCCTTACGGGCAGTCCTGGGACTCCAACCAGCCCACGCTGGCCCACGCGGCCCTGGAAAAGAGCGAGCGCTAAGAAAAGCATCTTTCTGGCAGCATTAAAGCAGCAGATGGAGAGGGCTTCCTGCAGCAAAGCTGGTGCTGGGAAATATTACTGTGAGAGGCTGAGTGCGAGGTGCTACCGGCATTCTAAATGCAGAGAACTGGGCAGAGTTCAGCATGGTTTGGTTAGATTGTATTCCTTGGTGCCTCCCCCTTTGAATGGGGGGCACAGAGGAGGAGAGGGAAGGACCTCATCCCAGCCATTCTTCCACCCTGGGCAGTTGTCGTGGCACTGTCCCATGACACCAGCAAGGGGTCACCAGGGCTGTTTCAGTCCCCCCCACCCAAAGATGCTCCCAGATTTGGCTACAGGTACCGCAGCCCATTAGTTACCCTGGCTCCCCGCGGTCCTGGGGTTCCCTTTGGGCCATCGGGTCCTCGGCTTCCCTAAAATCCACAAAGAGGGAAATGCAGGCATTTTAGGTAACCCTGAGGGTCCCCACCACCCCTGCACCCCAGTGAGCACCCAGGGGACTCATCCTGGGGGACAAGAGGCCAGGGACACCCTGGGCTTGGCCACAGCCTGATACCCTTTGGATGGCAGCATGATGCTGCCCCTGGGTGCTGGTATCCACGCTGGGGTGATGGGGCAGGGTGAGGGGCACCTCACTGGGGTAAGGGCAGCCCCATAGCTGCTGGTGCTGACCTTTGGTCCTTCGCTGCTGTTCAGCCCTGCCGGGCCGATCTGGCCTTCTTCCCCCTGTGGAGAGGAGAGGGGGCGGCTGGAGCTGTGCCTTGTCCTGGCAAAGGCTGCACCTGACCCCCTGGGGAGGTCACAGACCCCCAAAAGCAAGGGGACAGTGGACATGGCCAGAAGGGAAAATAAATAAAAGGCGCTAAGAGCCATGGCACCATTCTGGGTCATTGTGTGCTCTGGGCTGGCAGCTCCCCCTGCCCCAGGGTTATAAAGTCAGCTGGAGGAAAAAGCAAAATGTTGTCCAGTGCAGCACAGCTGAATATTTTTGTTTCCTGCTGATCGAGTTAGGGGCAATTTCAAGCACTGCTGTGCCAAGGCTCCTACCTGCTCGGACACAGCCCTATGCCTGGCTCCACTGTGGCCTAGCAAGGCCAGGGCGGCAGTGAGATGAGCGGTGCCACCAAGCTGTGGCACCGTGCCTGGGGACATGGGAGGGTTTGCTTCTCATCCTGAAGAGAAAACTTGAGGGCAGATCCCGGCAGGCATCCCAAAAGCCCTCCAAGATGGAGGGCGCCATGCACAACACGGCCTTAGCAAGGGGGGAGGCAGGTGGGAAAGCCGCTGGAGGTTTGGAGCCAGCCCCAGGGAGCAATATTGATCTGCAGCTGAGTTCAACCATCCTGACGGCTCACTGGGAGCCTGCACTGTGGGAAAAGGCACCTGGAAAATCATGCCTTTTTTTTCTGTGGTCCTTGAGTGTTGTTGTTTGGGAGCTCGGGAGGGCGGGGGCCGGGCAGTGCCATGGGCGCAAAGCAAGGCAGCAGGCTGAGGGATGGCTGCCCTCTGAAGCTGCCAGTGCCTGCTATGGGAGGCAGAGAGCCTGAAGTGTTTGGAGACAAGCACGGTTTCCCAAGCACAATCTGCAAACCCTGCAGTCTCAAAACACCCACCACGCAGTGAGTGGCACTGACCCACAGCGGAGACTCAGCGGGAGCCTTGCAAGAACACTTGGGCAGCATCTGACTGCACGGCCCCAGCCTGGTGCAACACCCCCAGGGGGATCCAATCCTTATGGGTCATCGGTGGGGTCTGGAGGGAAGCACCGCAGTGCTGCGGGCTCCTGAGTCCCCAGAGTGAGTGTGGGCTGAGCAGCACAGAAGGTGGTGTCATTAGAGGGCTCCTGTGCTCTGTGCCAGCCTCTGGCAATGTTGGAAGGGCAGGAAGGTGGGGGACCCAGGGCCTTCATCCCATGGGAGGAGGATGAGGAGACAGCAGTGACTCGTAGCATTGCCCACACTCCCTGCAGACCTCAGGGCTGTCCCCTCACAGGCCACCCACCCATCTCACCCCCACAGCACCCTGCCTTACCTCGGGTCCCTGGGGTCCTGCCACCCCGCGGGGGCCAGGGAAGCCCTGCAAACCCGTCTGACCCCGAGGTCCTGGGGGTCCTGCCACTCCCTGTGCTCCATGAGGACCCTTGGGAGAAGAGGCAGCAGCATGTCATGGCCAGCCTACAGCCCCCATCCGGTGACCACCACACAGGCCCCTCTGAGAGCATCCCAAGGGCCCAGAACAGGGCAATGTGACTTCTTAGACACAAAAACAAGGCAGGTTCTTTAGACATCAAAACAACGAAAGGTGGCAAGGGGCAGCCAAGGAGCCGGGTGAGCATGCAGAGCTCGGTCTGGCTGATTTTCACAGCTCCAGAAGGCAAAGGGACACGAAGCGGCTCCAAGCCCCAGCCTGGGAACCTCGTACCTTGTCTCCTTTGGCTCCCAGGTCTCCCTTGGCTCCAGCAGGACCTCGGCAGCCCTGTAAGAGCAGCAGAGGCAGAGGGCACCCTCAGACCTGTTACACTCTTCACTGCAACCAAAGCATGCTGTGATCTGATTTTGGCATCTAAGAAAGACAGTTTGGACCAGTTTGGAGCAGGGCTTTGCTCCTGATGGGCCTTTCGGAGCTGCAGCAGGTATGTGCTGGATGTGCTCCCCAGCACATGGTGACCCCCCCCAGCCAGCTCTGCAGCAGCCCGTGGTGACAGCCCAGCTGCACTGTCCTGTTGTTAGCCCCTCAAGCACCTTGTCCTTGTTAGCATGTTATTTAACACATGCTGAAGTGCTCCCACTTTTCTTGTCACCTCCCCAAAACATGTTGTCTTAGGACACACGTTGGGTCTAAAAGCTCCACTAATTAGTGTTCCATGGAAGTGCAGCTCAACCTTCACAGAAAACTGCATTTGCCACCCATTCAAACATCGATTCCAAACACAGATAAATCGCATGAAGCTGGTGCTTTGGGCTGCTCTAATGTGGCTGTCCCGCACCCTGAGCCATGCATGGTGTGGGTGCCATCACTCACCCGCTCTCCTCGGGTGCCTTTTGAACCCGGCAGGCCAATAAACCCCTTGAGAGACACAAAAAACTCAAGTTAAAGAAACCCAAACCACCCACCACAAAGCAAGCTGTGCACTCATAGGGACACCACTTCGGTTCCCCAGAGCTGCTGCTGGTGCCCCAGCGGGATTTTCTCCCCAGCAGGAACCAGGCTGGTGCGGAGCTGGGCCATGCACAAACCCTCCCGAGGCTACAGCCACCCACACAGCAGCCTCCCAAATGTCAGACCCCAAAATGCACCATCCACATCGGGCAGCAGGAAGCTGGTGCCATCCTGGGCCCCATCAACCTTCAGAAACAGCAGCTCAGCACCCAAACTGCTGGGGGGAAGCGCACCTAACCACACACCGAGGGCACAAATGGGGCATTGCTGCTGGAAAGTTGGGGGAACATTCTGGTGAGCAGCAGCCAGGCTCCTTCTTGGAGCTGTGGTATTTTGGGGATGAGCATGAACACACATGAGCCCACCCATGTTGGAATGTGCAGGTACCTCCTCTGCTGCCTGGGGACCCTGGCCAAGGAGCGGGTCAGGGTGAGGCCGTTCCCCTGGGGGTGCAGCACTGGGGCACCTCGAGCACAGCGGGGGCTCGGGGCTGCCAGCATCACCCCACGGTGTTTTGGGGTGCCACAAGGTGTAGGGAAGGATGGGGACACCCCACACCCAGCCACCTGCTACCACGGACTTACCCCAGGTCCCTCCTGTCCCAACTGTCCCCTGAGGCCAGGGACCCCCTCTGCACCCTGCAAGGGGAATGTCAGCATCAGCCAAGCCTCCCCCCTGGCTGCGTTCGGGGGGTCTGCTGCATGTATGGCCCCTCCGAAAGCAGCACGGCACCCATGGGAGGAGGCTGCCTCCAGGGGAAGCTCTCGAGCCCAGGTTTCATCCCCACCAGAGGCCAAAGCAAGCTGGGTGAGCAGCTCTTACGGTGTCTCCTTTGGGACCAGAGGACCCCTCCATCCCAGCAGGACCCTGCAGAAAAGCACACCGGGAGGGGGCTCAGCAGCTCCCTTCCCCCTCGGCATACATGAGTGGGGTCCTGCCCCTCGGAAAGGCAGCGCTGAGCCAGGACAGTGCCCACAGCATCATTTACCTGGGTGCCCCCCAGGCCAGGGGGGCCACGACGCCCCTGTAGGCCCTGCGGTCCCTGAAATGAAGTGGGGGGGATAAGAAAATAGAATTAGGATTAAATCTGTGCATGGCTGGTGCAAAGCCTGCAGTCCTCAGCCATGACCCGCTGCAAGAGGCACAGAAGGGATTTTCGCCCCCATCCCAGCCTTTGTGCAGGTTTTGGGGGCGGGCTGAGGTCCCAGCCCTGCTGGAGGGGATGCCCTGAACTGGGTGACCCTGGGCCACCCAACCTCTCCCCCCAGCACCCCACAAGCTCTCCCAAGGCACCCCACTGCCACGAGGTTTGCTTGTACCTTAGGGCCCTGGGGGCCGGGCAAGCCAGGAGGACCCATCTCTCCCTGGGGAGAGAGCAAGGAAGGCACGGGGTGAGCGCAGCAGCTGCAAAACCCCAAATAACGGAGCAGGGTGCCCAGGGCAGACTCACCTGGGAGCCGTTGACTCCTTGGCACCCGACAGAGCCTGGCTGGCCTGGCTCCCCCTGCAAGGCGAGCGATGCTCAGCCCTGGGGCCGCGGCACCGAGTGGGGGCCGAGGATGGAGCCCCCACCGCGGTGGGGACCACAGCGCTGTGACTTACCGTGGGGCCAGCAGGGCCTGCGGCACCCACTGGGCCATCTTCTCCCTGGAGCAGGAGGGAAAAGATGCCATTGTTTGCTTTGATTCTATTTAGATTTCACATGCCAAATTCCCCCTCCTCCTCTGCATCAAGCATCAGCCACTTGAGGACCCTTCTAGGTGACCTTTGCTTCCCCACTCCCTGCCTCTAACCACTACCAAACCACTTCATTTTTCTTTTAACCCCCCCCTGCAAGCCCTCCCCGGGGTTCCTCCCAAAGAACTGGCAGCAGCTCTGCTATCAGCATGGAAAAACCCACGTGCTGCCGGGCTGGGATTCACCTCAGCTGCAGGCGGGCTCCCAAACCCAACTGTGGTGCAGCATGCTCTGCGAGGGCTCGGTTCTCTTTATCAGGCTGCCCAGTGCCTCTTTTGGGGGAGCTGGGGGCCCAGAGAAAGCCAAACCCCTCACCTCTGGCCCTGCAGGGCCCTGGAAGCCCATTGCGCCCTTCAGACCCGACATCCCCTAGGACAGAAGGCAGAGCAGGGTGTTAGCGAGGTGCCTGCCCTGAGGTGACGGCTGCTGTTGTCACATCCCCTGCACCAGGGCTGGGGAAGACATGGAGCTCCGAGGGCTTTGCCCAGAGGGAGGGGAGCACGTGCAAGACAGAGCCAAGGGCTGCCCAAATCACGTATCCAAAGGAAAGGGGTCAGTCATGGAAAGGGGAACGAGGATGGGCTGAGAGAGGGAAGGAGGAATCCTGGCACAGCAAAGGTTGGGACACCCCGTGCTTCTGCACCAACTCACCGGAGCCCCTGCAGGACCCGGCGGGCCGCTTTCTCCTCTCACCCCCTGGAAAAGCCAAGAGACGTGCAGGGGAGCGTGACCCAGGGGCAGGAGCAGGACGGGGAAGGAGAGGTCCCTGCCCAGTCCAGGCAAGGCTGCAAAGGGCAGGGGCAGACCCCCTCACCTTTGCCCCCTTCTCTCCTTTCTCACCAACTGGTCCGGGGTCACCCAAGAAGCCCTGGAAGGGAACAAGGATGGGAAAAGGCACAAAGAGAGCACCAGGAGCCAAACCACAGCTGCTGTGCCTCAAAGGAGCGTCAGTGTGGTGCAGGGGATGGAGACCCTCATGCTAAGTGGCCCAGGCCCAGAAGAAAATAAATAATAATAAAAAGCCATGGAGCCTGTCCCCAACACATTGCCACCCTGCTCCAGTGTCCCAGGTCAGCGTTGTGCCATGTTACACAGTGGTGGCAGGGACAGGGCTTCCCAAGACAGTGCTGCAGCAGTGGCAGGGCTGTGCCCAGTGCCAATGCCCTGGAGGACACCAGGTCCCCAGGCTGCCCGCAGAGGCTGTAGAGCATGAAAGGAAAGGCTCCAGCAGCAGCCAAGTGCTGCGAGGTGGACCCCAGGGCAAGGGGTTTTGTGTCTGGATGGTGGGAGGATGCACGGAGGGGCTCGGAGTATGGGCCAGAAAAGCACAAAAAGCCACCTGGGATTTGTGTTTCCAAAAATAAAATAAAATAAAATAAAATAAAATAAAATAAAATAAAATAAAATAAAATCTGGGTTGAAATGACCAAGGGATCCCCAGACACCCTGGCCTGATCAGGCATTACAGGTGCTCCCTTGGGCACTCCCTTGGGTGAACTCACAGCCCAGGTATGGGACACAGGCACTAGGAGGGGTGCTACTGGTGCAGTACCAGTTAAACCAGTAATGGAAAGGTGTTATCACTTGGAAAACATTCACAGCACGAGGTGCTGGGGATGGCACAGACTCACACCCGTGCAGCACCACCTTACCTCTTCCCCCTTCTCGCCAGCCAGCCCCCGGTCCCCTCGGAAGCCCTGCAGGCCCTGCGGAGATGAAGGAAGGAGCAGAGCAGGCGCTGGGCCAGCTCCCAGCCCGAGCTCCCCAGGGATTGCTGCCCTCTGCAACGTGCTCACCTGCTCTCCTGGCAGCCCTGACAGCCCAGGTTTGCCTCCCAGGCCAGGGGAGCCATCTGAACCAGGCTGCCCCATGCGACCCGGCAAGCCCTGCAGCCCTGGCTCACCCTGCAGAGAGAAGAACCGTGCACAGGGGGTGAGCCTGGGCTGCCCAAATGCTGCCCACAATGAAACGCCAAAACTCCATGCTGTTGTGAAAGGGACGGGCTGAATGCTGAGCTCTGCCTGGCTCTTGTTCTGACAGCAGTGCCTGCTAACCACCACGAACCCGCAGGGACAGGGACACGGGGCAGGGCAGAAGCTGCACGTGCTGCGAGCTTCATCCTGCCAAACCTGAACAACAGGGGAGCCGCAGCCAGTGCTGCAAGAAGCAGAGGAGGAGGCAGGGAGTGAGCAATGCACCGGGAGCAGGTCAGGCGAAAGCCCTCTGCATCAGCTCCCCAGCTCTGGGGCTTGCACCCGAAGCCATCTCCAACCTTCCCCACGTGCACGAGCTGGAGCAGAGCCCCGGTGCTGCACACCGAGCTGAAGCCTGGGGGCAGCTTTTTGATTTTCCTCAGCTCCCTGGTAATTCTGAGTTAAGAAAGGATAAAGATCATTCTGGAACAAGCAGAAGTCATTTCCCTTCCAATTGCTCTGTTTGGATTTCCCAAGAATTCTGGAACGTTTTGTCACCCCCAAAACCAGGTTTGTTTGTCTGGGAAGTCAGAGTTCAAGGGAAGCGCAGAGCAGCACAGCTGCTTCAGGTCCTTTTCAAGGGGAAAATCTGGTTTGGAAAACACAGAAGCTCGTCTGGGGGAGGTTTTCTTTTCCAGCTCCCTTCCTAGTGATCCCCTGGCTCCCCACAGACCTCCACACGTGCAGCCACCCCCACACTGCTTCAGCAGTGCCTGCTCCCATTCGGGGCACACAACCCAAATGAACACCATTTTGTGCCATTCTGCTTCAAGTCCCCACTTCTGGGATTTGGGGAATATTTGCTGTTATTTGTGATTTGGTCCGTGATGGGTGAACCCGGGTAGCGATCCCAAACGCAGAACAGATTGCGAGTAAATGCGCCCTGAACAGGGCTTTGGTGCCTGATGCAGACGTGAAATCCCTCCTCCTCCTGCTGCAATCACACCTTCATCACTGGGTCCTCAGAGCAAAGCAGAACAAGAACAGATCCCTCTATGCTGGTGCTTTGGAGCTGTTTGTGCATTGGGCAGCAGCATCCATGCCACCAGACACGGGGACGAGGCACGAGGCACAGGCAGTGCCCAGCAGGGTTCTGCCATAGCTTGAATGGGCGTCACAGCCTTTTGGGGCAAGCTCTAGCAGAACCATGGAACCTTGCCCAAAGTGGTCACCAAATCCACCCTGGACTCCTCAGGATGAGCTAAGCAGACATCGGGCTCGCAGCTGGATGGGAAAAATGCTCCTGTTCATCTGTGTTCCCCCTGCAGATCCTGCTCACGTGAAGGCAGGGAAGGACTTTGGCACCTTCTTGTTAAGCTCTGCTGACTGACTCCAGTGTTTACACTCAACTGACTTAACGCAGGCTGTGAAGCCTTCCAGATGCTGGCAGCTGGTAGCACGCCATCCCCACATGCATCCCGGGAGCGGGGCTGGGTAGAGGCCACCTTGTTGCAGGGTGTGTGATGGGGAGCGGATTTACTCCGGCACTCAGCACCCTGCAGCGTAGCTCTGAGCCTTACTCAAGATTTCACCTCTAAACTTCACCGTGAGCTTTTGGGATTTAGAAGATCCAACATAAGTGGGAGGACCTGGCCAAGATCCTGGTTCCCAGCCTGTAACATCCTCCTTTAGACGGCCAGGAGAAAAGGTCAACACGGGAGGAAGCCGAGGGGACCAGGGCACTATGCTAGGGGCACTGGAGGGCTGAAGGAAGAGGAGACCGGGGCTGGTTCTCACACGACCCTTCAGGTCACGCACATATCCCTTTGCAGAGCTCCCCAAGGCAGCAGCAAACCTTATTTTTAAGAATCCTCTCCACCTGATGCTCCAAGGTTTGGTGCCCCAAGTAGGGCCTGGCTACCAAGGATCCCACTGAGGGCACGTTCAGCCTCTCTGAACAGAACCACCTCTCTACCCCACACCCCTTACACCAGCCCGCACCCCTGCCAGCAGCCCCCCAGCCCAGGCACTCACCGTGTACCCCCGCTGGCCTTTCTCGCCCGGCTCCCCTGGCTCTCCCGACGGCCCCTGCACACAAACACGCAGCGAGTCAGCAAACACTGGCCACGCTCCCCCAGGTCGTCTTGCAGAATCCACTGTGCTGAAAGATGCCGGGGCCTCACGGATACAGTTACAGGGAGAACAAGGAACAATGCACAAAAGCAGCCTTGGGATTCACATCCAAAGGTGGATCCACACCCAAGCCCCCTGCGGCGGTACCAGGGCTCGATCACGCCTCGGCACCCTGCCCGTGTTCACTGCTCTGGTACCCACGGGAGGCTGGGATGCGTGCAGTGCAGTGGAACCACAGGGCATGCAGACCCACCACCCTCTGCAAGCATCCCACGAGCTGCTCCTTGGGTTGTTCTTGTGGTTTTCTGAATGACTTTATGCTGTCCTTATCCAAAGAGATGGACACACACAGGAGCAGCATCGGGAACCCAGTCCCCAGTGAATTGGGCTGCTGGAGCGAGGACCAGGGGCAGGGAGCTGGGACATTGAACACCATCTGCCCATCGGTGGCTCACAGACAAGAAAACCATGAGCTTTGAAACCCAGCCCCAAGACCCTGAATTACAGCTGATTTTCAGGGAGCCCAGGATTGCTCAGGGGCTGGAACGTGAACTCAAATTGTCCATGGGAAGGCCGGAGCAGCCTGGATGTGTCCGTGCTTACCGGCACTCCTGCTTTCCCCGGGTGTCCTGGAGGGCCGGGGGCTCCGGGTTTCCTCTGCATGAAAGAGAAAGAAACGTTGGCAGAGCAGATCTCACTGCCAAGGAGCTTGGAGAAAGGAAAATTCAGCTGGCCATGCAGAGGGAAAACCAAACCACAGAACTTTGCAGCGGTACTCACCGGCCAGCCTGCGTGCAGAAGCTGGTAAAATGGTGATTGCTGAAAAGAGAATTGGAAAGAAATGTCAAAAATATCCCCAGTCTCTTTCTGGTGGTTTCAGAGTCTTTTGGGAACAGGCAGTGATGAACCATTTCTCTGGGTTACTTGTTTTTTAAGACTATGTGCATGCGAGTCATGGGAGAAGGGTGAATCAGCACACCACGACGTGCAGGACATGAGGATCTGCTGGCCTCATTACCGAGTTGAGGTGACAGAGAGCCCAGATCTTTGGGTGTTGAGGGACCAAGCAGCCAGGTCACCTCTGCTGCTAAACAGAGCCTGGAGAATCTGTTATGAAAACTGTTGTCTTTAGCCCAGGTTGAACTAAAGCTGATGTTGTGACACGTGGGTTGGCCACGTCGGAAACCTCACCCCCAGCAGCCCCAGAAGGCAGAGATGCTGGGCTTCTCCTTGTAGCCAAACGCATCAGGCTCCTCCAGCTTTCAGATGACCACCAAGGGACAAACAAACACCCCAAGGCCACAGGATGGGCCAATCCCACCCAGCCACAGCTAGCCCCACAGTGCTCCTAACCAGCACAAGGCTCCTGAGCACTTCACAGCACAGCCTCCTCTGCAAGCTCCCAGGCTCTGGGAGATGACCAGCAAACAAAGCAGCGTGTATTTAAGGCAACTAGCCAGCCTCCTTTTCTCCCAGCATCATGAACCACAGACATTCAGGATGCAAATCCCATCTCTCCTCCTCCTCCTCACTCCATGGCGAGGTCAGACACAAAGTTCAGCCAGCTCCTCCAAATCCTGGATTGCATCAAATGCTTAAAAAACAACAGCCCAAACCCTGCCTTGTTCCCCACCCAGACCCAAGCAGCTGTAGGGGCCGGGTTTCCACATGCTCAGGTTTTACCCAGCACCAGCCTCAGGGAACCCCCCCGAAATTCACCCTCTGATACTGGAGGAGAGAGATGGGAAAGCCAAGGCACTCATTACGGAACGTAAACACAGAGCTTTCAACATGTGGAAATATTTCTAATAACGAGCGGGGCTCTCGGGGCAGATGATGGATGGAGGCATTTAACGAGCTCTAACGCTGCACCAGGCGTCTCGGCTGCTTTCAAGTTGGTCCCGAGCTGATTAACACCAGCAGCCCCCGCCAGGCTGCGGCCCCTTGCTCAGCCACTTCTCATCTCCCCCAAAAGCTGCTCAGGACAACTTTCAGGGCTGGAGCACAGCCAGTGCTATTGCCTCGTCTTGTGAAGCAGTGAACTTGGGTTCACTCGGGACAGGATATTATTTCATTAGGCTTCAAAAAAAAGTAAAAATCCAACTATTGGGGAAAAAAGAAATCCCACAAGAGGTGAACTCGTGCTTCAGAGCAGCAGGCGCCAAGGAGAGGAATGAATTTTTGTTTGCAATTTAAGCAGGAAATTGCCCACGCTTTGCCTCCAGCAGCCCTGACAAGTGGTGTGATGGGCATCGGGATGTTGGGGGGACGGGGATGGGACTGGTCACGGTCTGGGACCTGTCCTGCAAGGCTCCAGCCCCAGCACGGGGCAGGGAAAGCCCACAGCGAGCAGGTCTGCCTGCACCCTGGGCTGCCTCCTTCAGCCGTATTTCATTGTGCTCTGGAGTTACCAGCTCTTGCTCCCCAGCCTGACCTACGGCAGCAGCAGGGCAGCAGAACACAGAGGTCAAGCAGGTCTGGCTCAATGGCAGTGAGATCTCTCCCTGCAGCCAGCACTTGCACCCTGCAGCGTTACAAACCTCCTGCCCCATGGTGGATCCCACAACATGCCAGTGTGTGCCGTGCCCATGGGCAGAACCCAGCCAAGGGGGGGATAACCCTGCCTCAGTGAGCCCCCAGGACAGCCTGTACTGGAACAACGTCCAAGGGGCTTTGTGGATGGACCTGACAGGAACATCGCCGCTCCCATCCATCATGAAGAATGCTTTTGATCCTTGGCGGGTGCTGAGTAGCACAGGCTGCCTTGCTTATAATCCCCGCGTCCCTCTCATCTCCTGCCAAACACCTGGCAGGGGGCAGGGGCAGCACCAAGAGATGGGTGCAGCAGGAAAGCCATTGCCCCAGCCAGGCTATCCCCCAGCATCTGCCCCTGCAGCAGGAGGATGGAGCCCCAGCACCCACCAGGCCATGCAGGGATCTGGGGGCTGGTGTCAGGGCACAGCAGGACAGGGGTGAGCCTGACCCCCTGCGGCTTTTGGGGCTTTTGGAGGAGTAAATACAAGGGACCTGCTCTGCATCCATTGATGTGCTGCCAGCATTAGAGGCACTTAGAGAGGGACGTCATTTCCCTCTGCACAAATGCAGAGCTGCAGATAAGAAGTTGAATCTCTTTGCCCATGGACTCTGAAGGTTTCAGGAGCTGGAGATCCAAGCCTGGCTTTCAGAGCAGCCCATCGCCCTGGCCCACACCAGCTCCCCCAGTGCCACTGGGCAGATCGCAGAGACAACACGGGGACATTGCACATACACAGCACACAGCATCCCCGCACCAGGGAGCTCAAGCCCAGGTTTTTGGAGTGCCTACAGCAGCCAAAACACCAGCACCTTCAGCTGCTGCCCTGCCAGGCTGAGGCGAGGCTCTCCAGGGTCTGAAATCCAGCTTAATGCCAGCAGGCGCTCTGCTAGGGGAAACCTGGATGAGGCCACCTGGGTCTCTGCAGTGGTTGCAAAGACCCAGAGACAGGAGCAAGAGCCCCCTTTTTCCTTTCCTCCCCTCCAGCCACTGGGTTTAGGAATAAATTAACATGCTGTTTCCATTAACAAGGTCAGCAATGATTTCTTAACACAGTGGTAATGGCACAAGGTGTGTGGTGGGGTGCTCAGGCCAAGCAGAACCAAGCCAAACCAAACTCCTTGTGCTCGGTGCTTGCAGCCACCAACACTGCCCAGCAGTCCTGCATTCTTCCCAGCAACATCTCATCCCAATAAAGAGCCTGGTGGCAACAAACTCCACAAGCCAAAGCCAAATGGTGAGCATCTCCTCTCCTTGCATCCTCCCTCTCCTCCCATGTCTCCATCCTGATGGCCTCCCCTGCCCCTGCTCCTCCCTGCTGGCCAGGAGAATATGGAAAGGATGGGAAAAAACAAAACAAAACAAAACAAAAACCCTAAAAACAAAGCCAACCAAACACTTTTGGAAGTGTTAAATAGAAAAAGAAAAAAAGGAAATGGAAAAGAATCCCAGTGCGCAGTCCTCCCATCCATGGGGCTCCCGACTCACGGTGAAGGTCAGCCAGTCCTCCCGCGAGTTCCTCCAGAGGACAATGGTGGGGACGCCAGGGATGCCCATGGGACCCGGGTCTCCTGGGGGTCCTGTCCGCCCCATGGCTCCAGGGTATCCCTAGGAAGAGAGAGGCAGCTCCTTAACACCAGCGTGGGGTTTTAATGCTCATCACAGGCTGGAGACAGGTCCTGGCCAGGCCCGGGAGCACTCTCACCATGTCACCCATGGGGAAGTGGGGACAGAGATGTCAGTGTGAGCTGTGATGTCCCCAGCAGCTCTGCTGGGGGTTGCAGCAGTGCCCATGACAGCCCCGTGCCTCCACGTGCTGTAGGAGAGCAGTAGGCACAGTGAGGGGACCCCACCACCCCTAACCCCCAGCACGTCGGTGCACTGACTGCAGCAGCCCCAGGGTGTCCTTCCTCCAGCAGGCAAACTTGCCCCTCTCTCCATGGTTTAAGCAGAGCCCTGCTACTTTCACCACCGAAAGGTGGAAAAGGTGCTGGACCAGCAGCCATGGGGCTGGCACCACAGTGCAAGGAGTGAGATGTTCCTCCGGCTGCTGGGTGCGGTGTGGGACTGGACTTTGGGACATGGCAGCATCCCTCCAGGTGACCTGAGCTAAAGCTGCTTCATGGGCTTCAAATACCCAGCTAAAATAGCCTTCGCCTCCTCTAAACATACATAAGGATCCACCAGGCTGCAGCATCAGATACTCACCTGGCTATTTTGGTGGAAAAAAACCCAAACAAACGAACATACAAGCAAGCTGCGAACCTAAAACATCAGTGGTGTTTGCCCTGGACCCTCAGACACACCTCAAGGCTTCATGTGGTTTCCCAGATACTCACCTTGTCTCCTTTGGGCCCCGCCAGCCCGCGTCTCCCAGGGCACCCCTGCAAGGCAAAGGAGCAGAGCGGTGTCACCTGGCTCTGCTGGCTTCCCCAGCCCAGGGAAGCAGGAACGGATTCAACCTCCAGGTGAGAGCAAACCAAGAGCACCAAGTGTCCAACCCCCTCCCAAGAGTTGATGGGGCAGGAGGTGCTGCCCCTTTTTCCTGCCCCGCCACCAGGATGCAGCTCTATGCAGAGCCAAGCGCTCCTGCATCACACGACTGACCCCGAGCACACGGAGCAGGAGCACATCTCCTGACACCTGGTGAGGAAAGGCAGAAAGTTAGGGGAAAAAAAAAAAAAAGAAACAGAAAGCTGGACCATGGCCACGGACCCGAACAGTAGTTTGGAGGAGGACGAAAACATCTGTGGCTTTTAACTTGTAGGAGCTTAGATCTGCCTCATCTCTAGTCAAACATGCACTTGTTGGCCAAGCGATGACCCCACTTCAGGGCTTACTGGAGCATCTGCCTGGACAGAAATGAATCCAGCTGGGGATCCCAGCTTTTCCTGATGAAAGGAACCTATGTGGGAGATGTGCGCGGAGCCGGGTAACGCCGCAACACAGCATCTGCTGCAGAGCTGCAGCTCTGGTGGCCTCAGCAACAGCCCCTCTCTGTCCTCTGCTTGCAAACTGCCTGCCCGAGCCCTGCAGCCTGAGGTCGGAGATAAGGCCTCAAACACAACATGGCCACAGCAGCCCCGGATGCATGTCCAGAAGCAGCTTTGGCACCAAGGAACACGTCACCGAAGGGACGTTCATCACCTGCGGTGCCCAGACCTGAACCAGAGGACCAGATCACATCAGGAAAGAAACACAAATGGATCCAGAAGATCTCTCCCAGATGGGAACCCTGCGAACTGCACAGCACCTCTGTGACCCCCTTCCTGCGGGGTGTCCCCACAGCAGGGACCGCGTGTCCCAGCCACGGGGGCTCCTCCAGGGAGAGCGCAGAGCGGTCTGCACTTGCCCTCAGCACAAGCTCATGCCTCCAGCAGGATTCAGTTTAAACCTACAAAGAGCAAATACATCTCTGCTCCCAACCAGCCAGAGCTAAGTGACAGAAACAAGAAATAAAAAAAAAAAAAAAAAGGAAAAAAGAAGTGGCACATGGCTGAGAAAAGCCAACCAGCTTCTGAATGCTGGCAGTGCAACAAAACCACGGCAAGGAGGATTAGCGAGATCATCAACATCAGCAGCTCAGAAAGCAATAGCCACTTTCTGCTCCTCACTGTGTTGGGTTCCTCTCGGAGCTCTGGTGCCTTCACAGAGTGCAATGGCTGTGATGGGAACTGGGACCATGGGGTCTGTAAGTGTCCTCACCGGAGTTTGGGCATGATCAGGAGGTGGCAGGGTGGTGGACAAGCCTCCATCCACACTTCTCTACCAGAACAGCTATGGAAAATCATTCTGCAAACATGTGAAAACTTCTGAGGGTGGCAAACCAGATAGACATGAACCTGCACCTCCAGACTCCAGAAAACAATAGCATCGGTTTCCCCCAAAACACACTAATTTCCCTGAGGGACAATGCCAATGAAATGGGACAAGAAAAATCCCCATGAGCAAAAACACCGATGCAAAAACTCATCATTTCCAAGCCTCTCCTCTAGGAAAATCTAGGAGACATCACCTGCAGACACCCACCTTGCTTCACACCACGTTCCTGGAGGCAGGGATGCCCAAGGTGACCCAGCACAAGGGGATGCCCAAAGCACAGCACGCAGCACCACTAAAACCAGCAGCAGGGCAATGCCATGCTTCCAAAGGAAAACCCTTAAATTCCGTGCACGAGCCGCATTTACACACCCTGATCCATCCATCATGTCCTCGCTGGCATTGCCACACGGTGACAAGGGACAGCAGCAAGAGGTGCGGGGGCAGTGGCCACCTCCCTGCCTGAGCCCAGCAGCTCGGAAGCCCTTCAAGCTGCTCCAAATCCTGATCCAAGCCACCAGTAAAACCCATTTCAATGCTTCCCATTTGGAAGAAAAGCAATTCCCTGCTGGCTCCGCCTCCTATGGCCAGCCCACCACAAGGCTGTCAGCCCCCGGGATGTGTCTGCTGCTCCCGTGACGTTTTCTTCAGCATCTGCTCCTTTTGCTGCTTTATTCTATTTCCACAGGCAATAGCTGCAGGAAAGAGGAGCCGGCTTGAAAGGGAAGCTAGCAGTCCTAAATTTAACTGGTGTCCTGCAATGCCTGGCACACCGATGATGAATTTGGGGCCAATGCAGTGAACACAGCCGTTAGGTCAGATGGCCCTGCACAGAGACCGGCCCCAAGGTCCCAAAATCCAAAATCCGGCCTGGGGCAGCCCCGTGCCCGATGTTCTCACATGTACAGGGTTAGGAAGAGAAGATGCCTGTGGCAGCCCTCAGCTGTGAAACTGTGTGAACAAAAATGCAGTTTTCTGGCTAAGAAAACCTAGCCAAGTGAAGGCCAATAACTTCTCTGAAGACCTAGTTACTCTAAGTTTACCCTTTTTTAAATTTCCATTTTTTTTCCCTCATCCATTACACAGTGGATGAGAACCACGTTCCATTAACAACCTGCAGAAACAACAAAACTGCAAGCCAAGATTAATTCAGTGCTTTGCGTTTTGGGGTGTCAGTGGTGGAGAAGCAAAGGACAGCAATGCCAGCATGGGCATGTGGCGGGGACAGGAGCTGGAGGTGATGTCTTCGCCCTTGGGCAGCGTAAAAACAAAACCAACAGCACTGTTAAATGACTTGAGACCACGTCTATGGCAGAGGATAGAAGGGAATGGTCTTCTCTATTTGCCTGTGGAGCTGGCACCTGCCTCCACTGCCCACCAGTCCCTCCCCACCACCTCCACCACTCACCGGCAGCCCTGGTGGCCCCGGTGGTCCCGGGGGTCCTGGCTTCATGCGAGTCCACTGCCTGCGTGCTGCTGGTGAGATGGGGGACCCCAGGGTGGTGGAAGGGTGCTCCGGGTCACCTGCAGCCATCCCTGGGGGACCTTTGGGTGCAGCCACCTGACGTGCCGATGGGGACAGCTTGGGGACAGCATTGGGTGTGATGGCATGGCCGGGTTTGGTGGGTGGGAGGCGGCGCTGGGCATCCACGCCACCCTTCTGCTTCTCTGTGGTGACGTTCTCTTGCTGGGGGTCAGAGGCGTGCTCCTTCTGGGCTGCTCGCTGCATTTTGGTTGGTGGCCCTGGGGGGATAAAGCACCGTCAGGTACGGGGCACTGCACCCGAGCTCGGGAGAAAGGGAGGAAAGTGAAACAGACTCACTGGAGCTACCAGTGACCCGTGGTCTGCTCCTGCCAAGCCCTGGCCTGCCGGGGCCGGTGATTTTATTGTAGGTGGAGTTCAACAGCTCAAAGCCTTCATCCTCAATCGAAAGGATTCCCTCCTCCTCCTCCTCTTCCTCCTCAGCTGATGGCATCTCATCAGCAGAGAGTGAAGGCAGGGTGCTCCCATCCGGCTGGAGGTTAAGGGTCTCCTCAGTGTCCTCCCATGCCTGTGGTGGCCCCGAGGTCCAATCTGAATTAGAGAACCTCCAATCCTGAAAAGGAAAAATAATGGTATCTGAAGTTTTCTCTCTTTTTTAAGCCAGCAGCTTGTTTCACCAGGCTCGAGAGGCCGCCACTGCTCTGATGCCCAGTCCTGGTCCAACGTGCACCCACGAGCCCCTTTCAAGCACCAACACGGAGCAGGAGATGAATGGGCTCCAGGCAGCTACCCAACCTTGGGAGAGCTTGTCAGTGCCAGGTAGGTTAGTTCAGCCATCTCAGTTCAAGGACAAATTAATTTACCACGGTGGTTTGCGAGGGATTCGCTTTGCCTTCAGCTGTCCCACCGACAGTCCCTGCAGGACAGCGCAGGGCACGAGGGCTCCCCCCGCCCTACAGCCCCAGCACCAACCACGGATGTAGAAAAATAGCGATGTTGATAGAAACACCCATAAACAAGACAAAAGCTCAGAATGTGGAAAAGGAGATAAGGAAATAAGCATTACAGTGCCAACCTGCCCCCGCAACACACTTGGGTTTTACATCCACCACCGGTGTCAGTGTCACAGAATGGACTTGTACCCCGAGCCCCAAAGGACCTGATCCTCCTTGGTAACAGCAGTGTTTCCAGCAGCCCCCACGCCTCCCGGTGCCTGCTCAGAGCTTGCCCCCCGGGCAGCAGCCGGAGCCCATGGGACCGTGGCCGGTGGCTCCTGGGGGCTGGTGCAACGCAGCTGAAGAACAGAGCCTGGGAGAAGTCACTAGAGGGAGATGCAGGCCCGTGAGTGCCTCGCAGGGCTGTGGGAGGGGAGCAAGTACAAGGAGACATCGAGCATCCTTCCCAGTGAGACTTATTCTGACTGAACCCGTTTCTTGGCCTTGATCCTGCTCGGTTGCAAACCCGTCCCGGTGCTCCCACCCCCCCAGCAGCAATCCCACTGCCAGAGGTTCGGGCCAGCCCTTGACCCCAGTGCTCACCCCAAGAGACAATATTCTTCTGACCCAAGATGTTATCTAAGTATAGAGATTTGGGGCAGAATATGGATATTTCTACCTCCGTTTTCAAGGTCCTGAGGATGCAGAGCTGGGTTCTGGGCTGCCTGCTCAGACACACACACCACGTACTGAAGGTCTGACTAAGCCCCGCACTTCAGAGCCACCCACGTCACACTTCTGCTTCAACCAGAGCCGGGAATAACACCACGAGGTGCAATCCAGCCTCCCCCACTGACTCAGAGGCAGCAAGCTCACATTTTGGTGCCCGACACCCATCTGACCCCTCCAGTCTTGTGCTCAGCCCCCACACAACAAAGCTGGCGGTGCTGGGGTGAGGCAGAGACCCCAGCTCGAGCAAAACTTCCCTCATGCTCAGTCCTGGAGCTGCTGAAGGCAGCCTGATGTCCCTGGCATTGACACAACCACCTGCCCAGCGACACCAGACAGTGACAAAAGCCTGATTACAAAGAGAAGCTGCCAAGAAAGGCAGATGACAAAGGGGAGAGCTTCGTTCAGAAGTGATGTGGCCGTGCTCTGAGTATACACCACAGATTTATTTTTTTTAAAGCCTTTGCTGATTTGGATTTAAATGCATCAAAGAGGAAGAGTTGGGGGAAGAAAACACGTCATCCCCATGCTCTAGACCTCCCCTGTTTCATGAACCCCATTACACAGCACAGCACCGTGGCGCTGCCAGGGAGCAGCACCCAGTCACTGGCAAGGTGGTGAGAAGGCAAGATCCAAGCCCCAAGGAAATCACAGAGCTCTGCTCTTAAACCACTTGGGCATTGTTTTGAACCCCAAAGCTGCTGTGTTAGGAGTTGAAATGGTGAAGCACGGGAGGACATCGGCTCTACCCACTGTGACGTTGGCTCTCCAGCCCTCCACGGCCATGTGAGCTCCCATGAGGATGAGGCAGGGGCCATCAGCGTTTCTCCACCACACATTATCAGCTGTACACCTTCCACCTTCTAGCACATGGGGTCAAGGTGAAGCAGAGCTGGGAGAACAGAGCTGGGGAAGGTGCAGACGTGCCCTCCCTCCCCGTATCTCCATTTCACAGCCTCCCCACCCACAGCACGACAATTCCTCTCCTTTCTCCTTCCCCCAGTGACCTCCAAGGAGACAGAGCCCCAGGCATCCGCCCCCCACCACACAACACCTCCAGACCCAGTCCCCTCCTGGATGCCCCCCCGGAGCAGCACCCCCCATGCAGCCTGCCCTGGGCACAGGGAGCTACCAGCCCCCTCTGCAGCCATCCTTACACCGAGCTCACGGTGTCGGTCACCTGGGGGTCCCTCTGGGGACTCAGAAGCAGCACTCCCACCCTCCTTCAGGACGCTACCGAGGGGACATTGTTAAACAGGGCTTTTAATTAAAACCATGCCAAGGATGAGCACCCCAGCTGGATGACTGCTTCCTTGCTCCTCCTCACCTGCATCTCTGCTTTCTCCAGCAGTAGAGTACCTCTCCCCATGGGTCACATCCTTCCCAGGGTGGGGGCTATGGTCCTGAGCTCAGAGCCCACCTCAGCTGCCCTTGGCTCTGCCCACAACCCCCTCATCAGACCCACAGAGCCCAGGCTTGGCTCAGGTACCACTGCTGGCCTTCTTCGCATCGCCCAGCTCCTGGACCCTGACCTGGAGTTCCCTGGTAGGAGCAATTAGCATCTTAGACTATTAATACACTATAATTAGCAGGCATTAGCTCACTTTCCCCCCAAATAATGCAATTTACAGCCCACATATTTTGTTAGCAAACCACAGAAAAATTGGGGTCAGCTCTACACACACTCCATCATCTGCTCAGCAAAAACATTTAATGCTATTTGTGAACCTCCAGCACCTGGCAACCTGAAGAGGAGCATCTGAAATGGGAAAGGGAATAAAAACTCATCCTGAGGGATGAAAGAGGCTCAGAGGAGTGGTGGCACCAGGCATCAGAGGCTCCTCCACGAGCCTCCTCCTGCAGCCAGGCACGGTAATTAAACCCACAGTCTCTGCAATCACAGCTGCATGATTCAATTTGGGGTTTGGCATGTAGTAAATCCAAGGAGAAATGAGAGCTGGTGGGGGCTGGGGACTTGGCCTCTAAGTCTGCATTAAAATAGTTTCAGAAATTGACTCATTCCTGGTTAGATTTAGGTTTTGCTCTTTTGTAGTTGGGGGCGCAGAGGAATTCTTCGGTCTTCCCCAGAGAAAATTTCTCTTATTTTTAACTGAACTTCTCGTTAATGGGCAGAGCTGCGGCAAGGCAGGACACAGCGGGAGGGCTCTGCAAGCTGGAAGGCAAAATGTTTCAGTCCCAAGGGGCAAAACACAGCACTAAAACCTGCCCTGGGCTGCAGCCTGGGTACTGACCTGCTGCGAGCTCCCACCTCCCACAGCACCCAGCCTCACAGGGGTGCAAGAAACCCGGCCATGGGAATTTTTTCATTTAGTTTTAGCAGGATCTGACACCTCTTGGGGGTAAAAATCAGGGCCTTTTGCTTCCCAGGTTCCTCCTTGGGATCACAGACATCCCCATCTCCCAGCCCAAACCCCACCAAGATGCAGGGGGCAAAAACGCCCCATTTGCTTCCCACCAGAAGGCAGATGTCCTCAGACTGTCCCCCCAGAGACAGCGTGTGCCTTCATCAGCTGCCTGAAGGGGTGATAAAACTGGGCCTTTGTTGGCTGCCCCAACATCATCTGCTGCCCTGAAAAAAAAAAAAAAAAAAAAAAAAAAAAAAAAAAAAAGCCACAGCAGCTTCTGTGTGAGCTGAAGTAAAAAATAATAGATTTCTTGCTTTCTTCTGAAAAATTAAATTGTGCAGTATTGCAGTTTTAATGTTAGGTCTGGTGCTTTGGGAGGGTTTTCTGATTACAAACATTTTTGAAATACAGCTTTAATGGTGAAATTGAAAGTAGATCACAAGACCCCTATTCCTCCCCTTCACCAAGAATTTTGTCATTTTTAATTCCATTGGAAAGTGCTAATTTCTCTAAAATAAAATTTGCAATAAATAAAACCATGATACCCAAATGTGCCAGCTACCTTCCAAGAGAACTTTACCCTTCATTCTGCATGTCTTACAGAGAGGGCAGCCGTGAGAGACAGCAGCACCTCTGCTTCATGCTGCAGTGCGAGGGTGGGGTGGTAACGAGGATGGGATGATTATGAGGATGGGGTGTTTAAGCCCACAAAACACATGGACATCGGCAGCCAGAAACCCTTTGACAGGCAGAGGACAAAGGAAGGTCGAGCTTAAAGAGATGCTGAGATCCCACCTTTCAAATACTCCACAAAGCCTCAGATCTAAAAGCCAGTTCTTCAAAGGAAAATCCCCAGTTTCTAAGGGCTGGGAGAGGAGTGAATGGGAACCTACTGCCAGCACAGCCTCGGAGACCAGGACCAGGGCTCAGAGCTGAAGAAGCTCCTTGGGGAGCTGAGGAAGCAAAACATCGACGAGCATGGTGGGCCAGACCTCCACATCAGAGACGTGAAAGCTCTCCCCTTTTTTTGCTTTACAAAGCAATGATACTGCTGCTAAAATAAAATCCAACATAAACTGTTAGCTGCAGAGGAAAGGCATCTAGGCAATGCTGGGGGACAGCATCAAGCAAAGAAGAGTATGGAAGGAAGACTGGGCTCTGCTGCCACATGCCTAAAATACCAGGCTTAACAGTTCTTGATGCCAGATGCAGGCGTGATTAACCAGGAGTGAAGCATTCAGGTGTGCAGTGGGGGTGTCAGGGCAGGACAAAGGCGTTGGTACATTTATACTGCATAAGGGAATGAGACTCGGTGGGAAGCCGGGGTGCAGCCCTGCAGCCTGCACCAAAAAAAGCACTGGAATTTCGAAGAAAATGCTTGTCTGCGATTTTAAAATTCAGCTTGAATGTCTGGCATGGGAAAGGCCTGTACTAGAAGCTCTCATCTGGCGAGCTCCGGGGAAATGACCGACTCTAAGCTGAGAGTTACTGGTCTCTTACGCACCAGTAATCACAGCTGAATTATGCGGGTTCTGGGTAAACAGAGCAAAGAGCCAAGATCAATAGCATCCATGCCTGCTCCTTTAAATGGCCAAATTTAGAGGTAGAAGCTATTATGAGGAGAACCACCAGCTGAGTAATACAATCTGAGAACTGCTTCAGGCAGCTCAGGAGCTGCCCGCAGCACGGGAGGCAGAAGGCATGGGGGGCAAAACCCCCAGAACGACGGGGGGAACCAGCACGAGCTGAAGACAGGCAGGGGATGCTGCACTGAAAGAGAGCAGAAAGGGGAACGGCCCTGGGGTAAGCAACGCAGAGCCGCATCTGTAGGGGAGCAGTGGCAGAGCCGCCGCAGCCACATTCCTGTCCCATGTCTGGGAAAAGCCAGACAATATCACCAGAAGACAACGAGATGCTTTCCATTCCAGCAGTGACAAGGAGGAGGTCGAAGCCAGGTTTCTCGGTCCAGCTCCGTTGATGCACCCCCGAAGCTCTGACACCGTGAGCTCTCCGCAACACGCGCTGATGTTCGATTTGGCTCTGAGAGCTGGGGGAGTCCCAGGGGACTGGGAATGAGCTTTAACTTGTGCCAATAAGAAAGGAAAAAAAAAAAAGGCAAAGAGGAGGCCTAGAGTAATTAGAAACATTGTCCCCAAAATGAAGCCCAAGCTAAATAGCGGAGCCAGTGATAGAATACTTGTTAATAACGAAATCTCAGGTAATGCAATTAACGCGGTGGTTTTGAGGCACAATCCTGTGCAACCCACTTGGTATCTCACCCAAGGAGATTAAGAGCATCTTGTTGACACGGATAGAACAGTGTCAGGGTAGTGATCCCAGACTTCTGTAGGGCTTTTTACTTGGTAGGGCTGCATGCCACCATCCAAAGCTAAATTCACTCGGCGAACGGGAAGCAGGTTAAAACCCAGCTTGGGGCACATCTGTCGGCAGGAGCCCAGACAGCCAGCGTACTGCGCTGCACTCGTTTTCATCAAGGTCAGCCTAGGGAGAAGGTACTTCAAAGCTCCATGCCTTCCTTACCAGGAAACACAGGTTTATTAATAGAAACCTTTTCTATCCAACAGTCAAAGGTACAACGCGATTTATGAGCTTGTGATCAGAGAAAGACAATTTAAAACTATTTTTTCCCCACAAAAAAAAAAAAAAAACACATCAAACCCCTGGAAAAGCTTTCTGGGAAAGCTGAAAACCAGGAATGGGCTTTTTTCTAAGTGAACTAATTTATAGTAAGAATAATCACCAGGGAACCCTATGGGCTGTGTTCAGCAGAAGATAAAGTCAGACATAATGATACCTGCAGCATCTGCAGCAGGAGCCTGGGGGAAGGAAACTTTCTTTTGCAAACCAAAGCACAGGATCTCGTGTGCAAGAGCTGTTTGCTCAACCACAAAATGGGTTGGCTCAGCCCACTGACCACCCACACCACTGCTTTCTGTGACCAAGGGCAGCAATGTTTGCTCAGCAGGTTGATAGATGGCACTCAGGTGCTGGGTTTGGGAAGGGAATAGGTTGTAAGCCTAAACATTAAGATCAATGATTTCTCTTTAGTGGTCCTTCTGAGCTGCTTCAGAAGAGCAATGCTTGGGGTTCCCTAGAGCCTATCACACAGAGGATTTTAAGTGCAATAAACCATCCGCAGACACCTTGTGCTGCCTGAAAAAAAATAGTTTCAGAGGTCTTACAATGGCTGAGATATTAGAGCTGCCAGACCCAGGGACAACCACCTCCAGGACACTACTGAGAGCAGTGGACACATCCCTTTGCTCAGCCTGTCAGAGCTCCCCGCTGGCCTTCACAGCAAACCTGCCGGGATGTTTGAGGTCAGCCCAGGTCACCCAAGGAGCCCAGAGGCTGTGGAAACAGCGGGGAGAGGGCTGGCAGCACCCAGCAGGGCTCCTCTTTGGTAGGTAACAGGTATTTTAAGGATCAATATCCACACGCACATCCATCTCTTGGCTTAAGCAGGCTTCAGACTGCTTGGACTGTACAGGGAGGATGCCTTGGTAGTACTTGAACATTAAGCAATCAAAGTCACAAGAATTTAGCAACTAAATCACCATTAACTGCTCTCAAAAGTTGTGTGTCAGAAGGGCCTTCTTCCTAATCTTTAAGTAGAGCCGACATTCCTCCGGCCATAAAACAAACAAAAAGAAAAGCAAGCTTCTTTCCTCTTCTCTACATAGATATTACCTGTAACCACCATGAGCACCACATTGTGATTTGTTTTTCTCTGCTGGAATGTGTCTTGGCATGAGCAACAACCAGCAAGAAATCCTGCATGGTACACTCCAGTAAAATCTTTTACCTTAAACAGTGAATATTTAAAATTGCCCCCCCCCGCCCCCCCCCGCTTTTTTTTTGTTTGTTTGTTTTTTTGTACAAGCTCATTGTATTTAATTTGCACTGCTACTACCAAGCGCTGCCTGACCCAGCAGAAACACACACTCAAGTTGTGCTGCACAGGAGCATCTCCTCCAGCTTCAGCCTCTGCCAAATGAGGAGCAGAGACCAGGTTTTGCCCAGTGCATTCCTCTGGTTTATTTGGCCTCTTTCTTCCCAGAACTGTTTCCAAAAAATGACTTGCAAGGAGCTTCCTGGCCACTGGCTCATACATGCCATGAAGCTAAAGAACAATAACAGCCCTACTTGTTTCTCTGTTCATAAAGCTTTCAGGATATTTCAAAATCCAGATGACGTTTAGGAGCTGATTTGGACAGTCAAGAAAGTTAAACCTGTGAAGAATGGCTTTGGGACCTCCGATTAAACTGCTTTGGAAAAGTCCAGTGAGGAGCCCAGCCTTCACTCATCTAATGAAAGGAAGACAAAAGGGAACAGAAGTGGGGCAGCACCACCAATGTCATGAAGATGGCCAATAAATAGCAACATACTTAAAAAAAAAAATAAACACAAAAGGGGTAGACTGCAATTTAGATAAAATTTAGGCTGCCAGTGACAAACAATTCATCCGTTCCCTTCATTCACTTACATCTTCCTCCACCATCTCCATAGCATGCCATAATTAATTAGCCCTAGTTAGGAATTCAGGAATTTACCAATACACCAATTTACTTCTAAGTGAACAAAGACACAGAAAGCGCAACCCCAAAGCACGGCTTTGCACAGCCCCGGCAGCGGGGCTGATCTGCTCTTCATTATTTTCAAACTGCGATACGTCTGTAGTGCATTTTTTTTTCTTTCAATAAATCCAAACGTCAAAGATCCCGAGGCATCTCTGGTCCTGATTAAGTGCTTGAGAAACAAACTCGTCCCAAGCCCAGCATCTCATTAGCCTTCCACTGTAAACGTCACCAGTTCCCTACCACGGCAGCATCTTACTGACCAGAATTTGATGACCAACCCTGGTGAGTTGTAGACCGCCTTCCAGAAGGGAAGAGCAATTTCACCATTTCTTTTCACCTCAGTACTGAAAGTTCATCACCACAACACCAACCCACAAATCCCAGCAGGACAGCAGCATGCTCAGGAGCACAGGGCACGAGCCCAGCTGCAAAGCCCACTTGTCCCCGCACGAAGCCTGGCTTACACCAGGGGGCTAGCGATGTGCAGCCAGGCAGATTAAGCCAGACAAGAAGAAGAACAGAGGCCAAGGTCAAGTGGTAAAGAGCAGTGCCTGGGAGGGTGAGGAAAATGCAGAAAGGAATCCCTATTGCTCAGTCATACAAAAAAATATCTCAATTTACTTTTGCTGGCAGGCTTCCCCCCAGGGTGTCTGTTTGCATGAACTTGAGCAACAAATCTTGGCTAGAAATCCCAAGTAAAACAAACAGAGGCTTTGCAGCTCACCCCACTGCAAGCATCATACCCTGCAAGGCACCGAGCAGCAGGCTCAGTCCAACCTCGTGCCGGATGGGTGCCACAGGCAGGCATTGGCACCGGAGGCAGCAGTCACCCAGCTGCTTCTGCTTGCACCACGCACAGACCTCACCACCCTGCCAGCCCCACTGTTTGCTTCCCTCCAAGAAATCCCAGCCGCAGGCAGGTCCACAAACACTGCTGTGCATGCAGTGAGCTGGTCCGTGCCTGGTCAGCACCTCCACCAAGCCACCCCTCTCGGGCTCAGCACAAATTCAGGAAGGCCACCTCGGCTCTTCTTGGCTTCCAGCACCTCCAATACACGTCAAGGTGCATTCACGAGATATTGCAAAGAAGATAAAATAATCATTACTTATAACTCTGCCTGGGCGTTTGGCTTTTTACCCGATAATTGATTGGAGCAAACCTGCCACAATGCAGGAGAGCTGTACCTGAGCAGATGCATCCCAGATTTTGTTGGTCTCCTTTGGCACCTGCACAGTTGGAGAGAAAGAGGAAAAACGTCACTGCCCAAGGAACCGCACCAACTGAAGTGTGTGGTTATTGCTGGTGCTGGGATTTGAGCACATGCTGCCTGCTCCGGCACGGGAAGCATCCCAGGAGCGCACGCTGGAAAGCAGCCGGTCGTGGCGAGCAGCTTCCCATTAAACCTCTTGAGTCACTGGGCGGCTTTTGTGGTTTCCTTTGTTTTGGTTTCGAAGCTAATCAGCCCTGAGGAGGCCAACGAGGGATGGGGACTGGTGTGATTTGGGCAGAATTACCCTGGCGTTCCCACTCGCAGTTAACTTACTGAAGCTTAAAATAAAATCTTCTCCCTGCTGGGTAAGCCACTGGAGCTGTTCAGTGAGTGTTATGGGCATTGTAGCACAGGGTAGTATTAATAATACTAATTGTAATAACAGCGTGTTAAGAGGAGCCCATCCTTGCAGGCTGCAAAATGGATCTTGTAGCTTGCCGAGACAGAGATTTACACTCATTTCTTAGCTGCAGGGAGGGAGTTTGACTTATCTCACAGCACCCCAGCCAGCACCTTAGGGCGATCAGCAGGGATATGTCTGGGGGCATTTGGGGGATGACCGGGGTTACATGTCCTGGGAACTCAGCATTCTCCCTCCAAACACGCAGATAATCACCATGGGCCGTTTTTCACTGCTCTGCATGATCTGCCCTGTCCCTGCTGCTGGCACCAGGACGAAGCAGCTGGCAGGACCCAGCAGGGCAGATGTCCCATCCCACACCCAGCTCCCTCTCTGATGCTGCCCCTTCCAGCCCCTCACTGCACCCCCAGGGAAGGGCATTACACATAGGAGGCTGATGTAAAAACCCTGACATTAAGCACTTGCCTTTAGCAAGCCTTGTTCAGGCAGCTGCAAAGCCCTGGTGGCCTGAGACTTCAGCCTGCCCACTGGGTGCTAAGGGAAAGTGCCCTCATGACACCAAAAATCTTAGTGGACTTCAACACCTGGCCAAGAGATGAAGTTGCTCCTTGGGCAAACTCCTGGCTCCCAAGGAAATCCTGGGTGCTTTGTGTTCTTGAGAATTTACTATGGGATCCAGGCTTGGGGAGACGGATGTAGTTCTTAAAAAATGCTGAATACAGTAATAAAATTAAACCCACAAAATTCCCATTGACAATATAGAGGGAAAAGTCTTCCAAAGGCTGATGCAATGCAGTGATCTTGCCGGATGTGAGCAAGACCTTTGAAGCGATGCACAGCTCCTGGTCCCAGCTCTGCCCCACTCCCAGCAGGGAGCTGCAGCTGCAGCCCTACTCCAGGGCTGAGCACAGCTTTCCTGTGCTCAACACTTGGGCACATGCAGTCATGCACACACCCAGGCTTGTTTTGGCTCCGAAACGCTTCCTCTAACTCATTCTCCCCTTTGCACCAAGCCCATCTGTGACTTCAAGGGAGGGTCTGGGTGATGGCAGACCCACCACCACCACCTCCTCCTTCTGGCATCTCAGCTCAGAGCAGAAACCTGAGTCCTTCCAGGCTCCCTTAACCCCCTGGCTTGGTCCTTGCACTCAGAACAGGTGACTCCAAAGAGGAGCCCGGTCCAGCACCCCCAGAATTTGACAGCTGCCCTCAGCCACACCTCTGGCCAGGCCGATGAGAAGTCCCCAGAGGACAGCAGGCGGCTGAGGCTGGGGCTGCACGCTGTGCTGTAGCTGCGGCAGTGCTCGCTGGCAGCTGCTGGGTCTCCCATCACGAAGATCAGCTGCTGTAGGGCGCCCTGGGGGGAAGACACAGACAATTCACCCACCTGATCCCTCCAGAGGAGAGGGAAAAGTGTGGTGAGCATGCAGCCTCCCAGGGCTTCTTCATGGGCTGCTTTGGGAAGTCACCGTTCAACAAAAACCACCCCAAATCCTTTGCATGCTGCCTGCACAGATGTCTTCTGTATGTGGCACAAGCCATGGGCATAGCAGATGAGAGGAAAAGACTAACCCAGAGGTGTGCATTGCTGCCCTGACTTAACCAAAACCACTTGTCACATCTCAAAGCCTTCGCGCAGCTCATCCCCAAACAGTGAACATCAGTGGTGGGTTTTAGTAAGAGAGGGCAATGGGCTCTTAGGTGGAGCTGCAACCTCACTTCAACATCTTAGGGCAGGTTAAATTAGATGTAAGGAAGGAATTCTTCCCTCAGAGGGCGGTGAAGCCCTGGCCCAGGCTGCCCCCAGGAGCTGTGGGTGCCCCAGCCTAGACAGTGCCCAAGGCCGGGCTGGGGGCAGGGGTTCCTGCCCACGGTAGGGGTTGGAATGGGGTGGGCTTTAAGGTCCCCTCCAACCCAAACCCTTCTGATTCTGTGATTCATGCAGCTAAAGCAGACTAGGTCCCCAAACACAGCCCTGCCAAGCTCTCACCTCGAAGGGGATCTCGAAGGATTCAACCAAGCCCCCGAGGACGACCAGCCCCTCTGTGCTCACTCCCATCCCGACGTGGCCGGCCCAGCTCGCTCTCCCCACCAGCCGGCAGTCCACGTGCAGCTCCAGCCCCTCCGAGGAGATGCTGAGAGCCACTCGGTGCCAGCGCCCATCGCTGAGCAGGGAAACGGGAAACCTGCACTCCCCAGAGGGGTTGGGAAGAGGCAAAACACAAAATTTGGGTCTGACAGCTCATGTGTCTCACCTGGACTTCACCCGTACCAGCTCCCAGGGTCCCTCAGCATCCATCCTCAGTGGAAGGGAGGTACTGTGACCCTCAGGACCAGAAACCACCACAACTGGCTCTACAAACAGCTTTTAGCAGGTCACAAGCATCCAGGGTCCTTATGAAGGAGGTCAGGGTTGTTACCCAGGGAGCCTGAGGGATGGCACTGTGCTACAGCTGCTCACCAGCAGGTCAAGGACGCAGTCCATGCCTGTAATAAACAGCCTGGAGGAGCCCCACAGTCCTGCCAAGTCCCCTTTGTACACTCTTATGGGCATGGACTGGTGAGACGGTCAACCAGCATGGGCATCTGAACTTCTTGGATTCTTTTTTTTGTTTTCTGCATCATTTGGAACAGAGTTAGGTCTGAGGGACCGTCAGCCAGGGGGGACAGGAACATGACCCTGGTTCAGCAGAGGTGGGATGGGAACAGCACTGTTTGAAGCCCCCAGTGGGAAACATTGACTTAATGTTGGCCATGAGAGTCAAAGAAAAAAAGGCATAAAACAGCACATGAGCTGGGACTTACTCATAGTGTCTCCTCCTCGTGGTGACAAAGACCAAGCCATACGGGCTGACCCGGATCTGGAAGAGCACGCGGCTCCGGTGGCTCAGGATGGTCACCAGGCTGGTGTCCTCCTTCAGTGAGTACCTGAGCCTCATCAGCACGCTCAGCTCATCGGCAAACCTGGGGGGAGAAGTGGCCTTTGGCACCATGCAGCAGTGGCTGAATCACCACAGACTGACAGCTTAGGGCAAAAAAAAAGGAGTCACGGCACAAACGAACTCAGTGAGAACAGTAATAAAATAATAAAATGTAAGAAGCCAAGAGCAAGCAGGCTTTCAGATTGTAGGGTCAGGTGCTCGAAGAGGAGCAGCCAGCCCCCAACTAGCATTGCCCATACAATCTTAATGTTAAACCTCACTCAATCTCAGCACGTGGTTGTGCATGATTTTCCCCAGGACTCGTGCCTTGCTTACTGCTGGGGCTGGATGACATCCCTGCCACAAGCAGCAGCTCGGTGCTGCCTTCTCTTGCTGCACCTAGTAGAGGTGGAAGCGAGCCCAGCCCTGTGCCATGTACAGCACGGGTCTGACCTGGTTGCTCCTGTGCCTTGGCGTTAGGCAGTGATGAAGGTTGAGGTTGTGCCCTCTTCCTCTCCAGTTCTGTGCTGGAGCAGAGAGGCTTTGCTGATGGGAACACCAAGAAGACATCCTACTGGAAATGGTCGGGCACTGTGCTTCTCCCCTGCGCACAACCCACAGGAGCACAAGAAAGGGAAGAAGCACCGAGCTGCCAAAAGTATGGAGGGGATGCGTTATCTTCGTGTTGTGGAACAGGATCCTAAATCCAGCCCTCAAGCCCACAAGCATGCGTGGGATGATTCTGAGCTGCCTCCAGCCCCATTCCCCTTCCAGAAGCCCACCTGTCCCCAAAGGCCTCCCTCGTAGGGATGCTGAGCGTGGAGTACTGCCCGATCCCCAGGACGCCGCAGTTGGCTTCATCGTAGCTGAAGGAAGTATTGGTGAGGTCCTGTGTGTGGGAGGTCATTTTGTCCAGCAAGTTCACTTCATCTGCATGGGGAAAAGAGACAATCGGCATCTGAGCTGCCTTCATGGTGGTGCTCTGCTCGTTGTTCTTCCTAGGAGATGGACAACAGCTGAACCCCCAACAGGATGAGAAGGAAATTTGAGGAAAATTAACACAGGTCACTAATTCAGCAAACAGCTCAAGCTAAAGTGAACAACTCAGCCGTAGAAGCAGCCAGGTGATATTTCTGAAATCCAACATGCATTTTGAGACCACAGACACAATATGCCATTCCCACCCTGGCAGTGGTGGTACCCTTATGACCATCCCGTTGGGATGCTCAGGACCACGAAGTTGAGCTTAGGCACATGTCCCAGCTCAGCCCGGAGCACAAAATCCTGCTCAGTCCTTTCCCAAGGTTCCTTGTTGAAGTTTGCCCACTACCACCACCACCACCAACCAACAACAACAAATGGCATAAATGGAGAGGGATGAAGCCTCTGCATCCTTCCAGAGGCAGCTGCCCCAGCCAGGCTGTGGGACATGTCATTGTTACAAGGTCTAAGCCCCGTGGGGAGCTGTACATCACACAATTCCCCTTCCCCAGCAGGTGAGGAGCCCACTCTGAGCAGTGTCGTGCCAACACACGGGTGTTTGAGCTGGTGAGAGGCCCTGCTCTGTGCTGCTTGGCAGCTCCAGCACTTGTCTCAGGAGGAGTTTTACCTCCCTCAGTGAACACACATGCTCCCTTTCCAAGTTCATTAATTAAAGCAGCACACAGCTGGGAAAAAGTTGTTAAAACCCACAAGGTTTCTTGTTCCCCTCCATTAGCAAAAAATAAAAATACAAAATTAAGGACAGCAGACACCTGGCTCTACCCAGACGTACTGCTTCCACCTCTGAGATGCCTCCAGACCCCTCACTTCTCAGCATCCTGCCATGCTGCTGGTCGGTGGGGCAATACCCAGCAGGGCAGGGAAGGATGGACGCAGCCCTGCAGGAGGGGGTTGTGTCCCCCGGGCCCCTCAGCCCTGTCCCTGGGAGGGTCTGGGCAAGCCCAGTCAATGAATCCTTGGTGGGACTCCTGCCAGTTCCGTCTGCACGAGCATCTGCCACCACCTGGGAGTCTCCAGCTCCTGCGGCCCCTCCAGGTTTTGCTGCAAACAAGGCGTGAGATTTATTCCAGGGCAGATGAAGAGCTTAGGGCATGCTGCAGCCTGACACAGTACACACACACTGTGCAGAGCCCTGCTCTGCTAAATAACAAGTCAACTGAGCAGAAAGCTGCTTCGATCCCATTCAGGCACTAACGTAGCAGACCTGCCACAGGCTGCTTGGAAGATTTTTCAAAGGAAAGAGGAGGGAAGGGGGTGCTGCAGGGGTGCCCTGGCCATCCCTGGTGGCTTGGGGCACCACCTAGTGCTTCCCCAGCTCCCCGCATCATTACAGCACTGACTGCTCCCAGGCAGCTCCCAGCAAAACAACACAAGCACACAGCATCAGCTTTCAGCAGTAGGAACCTCGCAAACACCGTATGGGACCAGAGGGTGCAGGGCTGAGCTCCTCGGAGAGGGCAGCGGTTGGGAGCCCTGAAATGGTGCCAGGCCTGCAGGGTTCATCTGCGCCAAAAGCAATGCATGTGTGCAGGGTTGGGAAATAATCTGGGAATTTACACAGCTGACAGAAGGAAAAAGATGAGGGATATTTGTCCCTTCTCCTTCCCAAGCAGCTCTGGGAGATTTTCCAGCTGCTGGCAAGTGTGGATGTGCCAGGAGCTGTGTGCTCCATACCCGGGTCCTTGTCACTGCTGGGCTCTGCTGGTGGTTGCAGGCAGACCATTGTGAACCCACGGGATCCCATCGGGTGATGATCTTCCTACCCAGGCTGAAACTGAGGGCATACCATGATAAACAGGGTGTTGAAATGGAAGCTCTCCTGGGGGATGTGGGCTTTATGTGTGTCTTGAATACATGTGAAAATCAGCTGTGTTCCATGAAAATGCATGCAGGGTGAAGTTAAGCAAGTGCTTGGTGCTTTGCTAAAGAAAGCAGCAGGGAAGCCTCTCCTGTAGCCTGGGCACCCAATGCCACGACCACGAGCATGGAGGAGGACAGGTCACCCTGGTCCCAAAGGAATCATCAATCACACCCTGGGGTGCCCCAACAACCTCTTTCCTCCTGACTTCCCCCAGGAGGCCAGAGAAGCACTGAGACAAACAAGGAGCCCCTTGGACACCTGTCCTCCCGTGGAACTGGGCAGACTGCTGAGCAGATGCCCGTCTCCTGCTTGACCTCCTACACACAACAGCTCCTCCACATGCACAGCTCTGTCTGCCCCTCCATGCCCTCCAAAAGCAGCTCTCCTTTTGTTTATTTTAGCTTAATCCAGCTGATTTCCGCTCTGCTGGGGCCTCGTAAATGCCTGCAGCAAAACCCTGTGCTGCACAAGCCAGCAAAACCTCAATTGGAGCCGATCTGCTGCAGACACTTTGAAGAGCATCTCGTAGGATAGCCACAGCTCATAGCACCAGATGATGTGCACAGGGCTGCTCCTTACATCTCGAGGTCAGCCACCCTCAGCACTAGAGCTTCTGCTTGCAGCTATTCCCCAGGATTCACCAAGGGTCGCTCCCCATCCTGGCACTGCTGGGTTTCTGCTCATTACAGGAGCATAGCGGATTTGCTTTACGTTTCAGAGCAAGTTTGTTTTTTCTCTTCGCCTTACCCCCTGGGAACAGACATGCTGCTTCTCAAGGATGGGGATTACCATGGAAGCAAAGCTCAGCTGCAGGTCTGAGTCACCAGATTGGGGTCGCAGCCTTCCTGGGAGCAGATTAATCCAGGCAGGTGGAAGCAGAGGATGCATGATGTGAGGCACAGCTGCAGGCAGGCACCAGACACACCACACACCTGGTGCCACAGCTCCAGGCAAGGCTGCCCACAGCTCACCTCTGGGACACATCCCATAGGCAAACCAACGCTTTTCCTGTCCAACCTCAAACCAAATGCCTGCAGGAGTGTCATTTTGTGCTGTAAAGGGGATCCCTGGAGCTCAGCAGCTGCTGTCAAATTCAGCTCACCTCTGGGCACCTGAAGCAACATGCAAAGCACATTTTGTGACAAAAGCTCCCTGGGATGGGGAGCACTGCCACAGCAGCCTGCAGGATTTGAGGTGCCTGCAGGAAGCTCTTACCCCACGGAGCTGTTCAATCTCACATCACTAAAACACCACGGTGCTTGGTGCTGTGCCATGAGGCCTCTGCCTCCAAGAGTCCAGAAGCTGCACCAAGGGACACAGCCATAGGGACCTCATGTTTCAGCTCCGTTGTCTCAGCAAGGCCAAGGGGAGGCAACCAGCACAGCGTTGCAAAGTCCAGCAGCCTCTGGTTATCAGAAGCAGGCTGGGGACCAACATTACTGACCCCACCTTCACCTGAGCACATCTGTGCACCTAAAGAAATGGCAGTTTCAAAAACTAAGAAAATGTTTGTTTTCTTTACCAAAAGGAAAAAAAAAAAAAAAAAAAAAAAAAAAAGTTATTCAGTAAATCTAAATAAAAGCATGCATCCCTGATTTAAAATTAAATGACTTAAAAAAAACAAAACACATGGAAATAGAAGGTAAAGTCTTTGCCCCAACCCTCTGAGAAGTTATGAACAAATTCCATCTCTAATATTAAGCACACAGAAAGCACCAGCATTTCTAGGATAGGAAGGCCAGGATATTTGAAGGCAAAGAGTCTGTGTGTGCCCCTACAATGGTACAAGGGATCTGGCCAATGCACCCGCACCACCAGCAGCAGACCACAAGCTCCACATTTCCACACAGGTCTTCCCTGCCCTCATCAGTCTTTCAGCCCCACACAGAGTTAAAACTCCCAAGGAACACGAGGAGGACCAGGAGACAGAGGATGCTTTGGCTGAACCCAGAGGACAATCCCAAAGGCCAGCACACCGCAGCTCCCAGTCAGCTGCCAGAGGAGAGGGGGCCAGAAGCAGGTCTGAACACGGGGCTACGAGCTTGGGTGGAGCAAAGCCCACCTGAGAGAGAGGCAAAGGCTGGAGAGGAGGCAAACACACGAGGGGTCCTGCTAGGAGACAACTACCTGCAGCACGAGGCCCAGGTCCATGCAGGCAGCACAGCCAGAGGCAGGGCTGCAGGCAAGCACCCTGCACCATGGCTCAGGGAAGAGCTAAGCACCCAAAATGGAGCTTAAATGGGCTCTGGGGCAGGGGTGTGGGTGGAGGTCCCAGGTGAGGCTGCTCAGGTCCGTTAAGGCCCATTTCTGCTCTCGAGGCCACTGCTGGTCCTGTCCCACCCCAACCCGGTGCTGCAGCTCAGGTGGCAGGCCCAGAAAAGCACCTGCTCAGGTTGAAGTTCTCCCCAAAGTGAGGAAGCGAGAGGAAATAAGGATGGTTTTAAACAACATAAAACATAATTGGAGCCCTGGGAGAGCTCCTAACAGGGTCTGTCAGACCCATCACTTCCCCAGGACATGGTAGCTCCGCTTGGGGTGTGAAATAATGGGGTTGGACAAGTCCTGTGGACAGCCCCATAGGAGGGCCTTGTGCTAACTGCCCTGGGAACCAAGCCTGAGAGAAATACCCCTGGAAGTAGGCTCACAGTCCATGCACTTCAGCAACGTTTCCAAACTCTGAATTGCAGACGCCTGTACATCACTAGAACTTAATAAAAATAAAGATTCTGTGCATTAAAGGATGGAAAAAGTGGCCTTTTTTTTTTTTTTTTTTTTTTTTTTTTACCAGGGTTGGGGTTTCCTGGCACCTCATGCTGCTGACTTCACCCCCTTGGCACACGCATAGCCAATAACCATGTACCCAAAACAAGACAGCTCTCCCAGAGCACTGGTGCTCCTCCACCCCTCAGCATTTCCATTTCACTGCTCAGTGCAAGATTTGTGCCCGTGGCTCCGATCCGACCAGGGACTGCTGCAGGGCTCACACCTGGGGGCAGCCCTTGTCTGCACGGTTAGTCCTAGTGCCATGCAGAGCTCCATTTCCATATACAAACTCTTTCCTTTCCCTCACTTCATAAAAACCTGCATACAGATGGCCTTCAAAAACATTGAATGCTACAGCAAAAGAAAAATAATAATAATAAAAAAATGTAATGGCATCTTCATATTTGTTCAGACTTGCCTGATGACTCCGCACACTGTGGCTGGACAAGGACATCTCAGCAGTACTGCATTTACCGGACAGCAACCCTTTGGCAGCTCTTCCCATTTCTCTCTATCCTACCGTTATTTGTAACAAAAAAAGTGTCCGCAGCAGCCATCCGTGTCACCTCCTGCACCACGCTGCTTTCCTGCTGTGTCCAGTTCCTTTGTCATCCAACAACTTTTTTAAAGTGCTACATGAGCCACGGGAAAGGACGCTTAAGTGGATGGTGATGTACGTCCACTCAGAGGTTATGCAATGGGATTCAAACCTCCTCCTGCTCTGGGAGCGCAGAGGATTTGGTTTTGACTCGGTGGCTGTGACCTGGAGGGGGTAGAGCCAAGGCAGGAAGAAAAAGAAAGAGCGCGCTGCTCCTGGAGGTCCTCGTAGCTACTCAGTGGAAGAGTGAATGCCTCTAAGAAGCCACCCATGGTGAGGACAGAAATGTCAGGGAAACCTTTTCGGAAGACAAGCTAGCTGCACACATTGTTTGGACAGGAAAACCTGGGCACAGACGGTTTCTCAGCTCATTACGCAGACCTGCAGGCGTGCTGCTGCTGCTGCTTTGTTCCGGCGCCTCCAGAGGGACAGGGATGGGGCTTTGGGGACAAAGCCTGGGGAGGAGGAAGGGCTGCTGGGGACACAGGGTGACCCCGAGTGAGGACACGCTGGCCATGAGTGAAAGGAGGCCAAGAGGCAGAAGCAGAGAGGCTGCACAAGAGCTTTCTGGAGGGGAGCAATAGGAGAGGAAGAGCTGGGACATGTTAAACCCACAGAGAGGACCATGTCACCAGGTGGCCATAGGAGAAGGGAAGCAGGCTCGGCAGGCATGGCAGCCTTCAGCTTCACCATCCCCTTCTTTTGGATCTTCTCCCCCTCAAATCCTCATGCCCAAGCCAGGAGCTGGTATGAGGCCCACAGCTGCAAATTGAAGAGCACATCCCCTGACCCGTGCCCTCCTGGGTGCGGGGCAGGCTTTGCAAACGCGGAGCAAGTCAATATCCTGGTGGTTTGGAGAGTTCAGGAACCTTTTTACAAGATACGGGGGTGGGCACAGGAGGAAAGCTCACAGCAGCTGGCTGCTCTGCAGGATTTGGTGGCCACAATTGCCCTTGTTTTCATATTTATGATAGTTCAAAGTGTAAAAAAAAAAAAAAAAAAAAGAAGCCACTTCTGACCTTCCCAGACATCAGCCTGGAGAAGAGAAGGCTCCAGGGTTACCTTATTGAGACCCTCCAGTGCCTAAAGGGTGCTACAGGAAAGCTGGGGAGGGGCTGTTTGTCAGGGAGTTGAGTGATAGGATAAGGAGTAATGGCTTTAAACTCACAGAGGGTAGGTTTAGATTAGAGGTAAGGAGGAAATTCTTTACTCAGAGGGTGGTGAGACCTTGGCACAGGTTCCCCCAAGGAGCTGTGGCTGCCCCATCCCTGGCAGTGCCCAAGGCCAGGCTGGATGGGGCTGGGGGCAGCCTGGGCTGGTGGCAGGGGTCCCTCCCTGCCCATGGCAGAGGTTGGAACAGGATGGGCTTTAAGGTCCCCTCCAACCCAAACCCTTCTCTGACTCTATCCCACAGAGCTCCTCAACAATCTCCTTCCTGAGGACCAAAGCTCCTGACCTCAGACCAAAGCTCTTGGTCTCCAGGGAAGCACTCTGCGGTGTCACACTTCACCCAGCCATGCACCCCACAGCATCTCCCATCCCTTGTTCCCCACGTACCCCAACCCCTGCTTGCTCTGCTCTCTGCCCCCATGTCCTGTCCCTCCTGGAGCACCGACAGCAGGTGCCGCTGGGTTGAGCTCAAACCCCCACTTCACCCGGCCAAACACTGTGGAACCGATGATTTATCTATATTAAAGGCTTAATAAGGTTTACCTAGAGGGGAATTTTTAAACGGATTTCATTTAAACCTGTGCAAATCCCTGCACAGCCACTCTTCAATCAGTTCAAGTCTGCTTTACAGCAATTAAACTTAATTACTGAATTACAGTGAATCAGCACAAACCAGATTTGAATTGGTCTACAGCGCTTATGCAGAGGAATTTGTGTGATTAATTTAAAATCAAGTCAAAAACATGCTAGTAAAACTTGTTTGACAGTGAGCGGGGACAAGTCCCAAAAATGTTGCCCTTCACTGTCACTAGTAAATAAACTCCTGTTTGCTGCTTCATTGTCAAAGTAATTTAGTAGAAACTTCTGCAAACTTCTGAAACTTCTGCATTGCCAGCTCTCCAGGAATCTCCCTCTTTGCAGGGTTGCAAAGCACAACGACAATGCACACAAAGTGTCTGCAGGAAAGGTTTCTTACAAAAGGAAACATGATTTCAGCGGATGGAGCAGCTCTTTGATGGGAAATGACTACTTCTGAAACACCTTGGTCGTCTTCTTTGCTCGTAGAGGTCGATCTCACAAACGCTGCTGCAGCTTTGCCTCCCCTGCTGCAGGCTGGGTGTTTAATGCCTGGCAGAGCCTCAGCCCGAGCTCTTATTTCAGCAATGTTTGGAGCGTCTCGAGTAACAAGGGAAACGGCCCGGTTAGTTTTATCTCCTGCTGCAGACGGACACATCTGGGAGATATTACAGCCTGAAGAATAACACCAGGGCTGTCCAGGCTCCCATCCTGGGACTCCCTCTCATTTCAACAACCAGACCAGGCCGTCCTGCGAATCCCCTGCTCCTTCTGGTGATGAGTCAGTCCCTTTAGGTTAATCTTACAGTGCTGATAAACTTCCCTGTAACGCCATCTGAGGCCGACAGGGAACCTTACACCTGATATCACCGAGATGCGCACAGCAGGGCAGACCTCGGGCGGCTCACCCAGCTCTTAGTCACTGCAGGAAGGCACCAGGAGGAGCCTGACCTATGCCAGCAGCCACCCGTTGCACCGTGGATCCCTGCAGCACAGCAGCAAAACGTCCTTTGTGTGTCCAGACCCCGGGAACCTCACGCCCCAACACCAGGGCTGCCCCCTCGGCTCAGACCACGGCACCCAAAAGCACATCTCCCTTTCTGCCTGTCTCTTCCCTTGCCTGTGCTCCCTGCTCTCTTGAAGCCCCGTGTGCCAAGCAGGGATCTGTCTCTACGTGCAGCAGTCGGTGCTGCAGCTTTTGACCCCAGCATCCCCACAATTCAGTCCTTGCATTGGCCAAACTGATGGCTGCTTTCTTCATCGCAGCAAATAAAATGAAAATAAAACCAAAACACATTTATTGTAACCTGGCTGAGATTCACCTTGAACTGTGCTCCCAGCAGACCTGAGCAGCAGGAGTCTTCAGCAGGGCTAGAGAAGAACAGGCAAAGGGGCAACCTCCACGTAAGCCAAAGGTGCCCAGAAAGCATCTTTCTGTGGCCTTTGCCTTTCACGTGCCCAGAAGAAGGTGTCCCAGCACTCAGGTCCCTGTTAACAGAGGAGGCAGGGCAGGATCCCACAGCCTGCCCTTTGAGGGCAGTGATGATGACGACGACGACATGTTAACTCTCATTATTCAAGGAACTCTCATTATTCATGGCACATTTCCAACCCATTAGAAGAAGGTAGTGGCAGTTGTGTTTCTCTGGCCAGGTGGAGAAGGAACATCCTTCTCCCACCAAATAACGGAGAGTAAATTGTCCTGGGCGAGAAACATTCCAGGGAGGGAGGCAGGCTTACCCTAAAGCAGGGGCACTGCTGCCTACCCAGGAGGGTCTGAAAGCAGTATGCCCAAAGATCAACACTAAGATCATTTTATGGGCAAGTTGAAACGTGAACGTGATAAACACGATAGCCCATCAGGAAGCAGCTCTCTGCAGCGCCCTGCTGCCTGACTCAGACCGGGCAGGTGGGAAGGAACAGCTCAGCACTGCAGGGAGCACGGAGCAGCAGGATGGGACCAGCCCCCCCCCCACAAGGAGCCAGGATCGCCGCATCGCCCTTCCTCTCCATCCTACAGCCAAACCCCGCTGCCTCCTGCTCTGCTCCCAGCAGCCAGCCCTGGCCATCGCTGCCCCTGTCTTGGTGCTTTTGTACCCCATGTGCTTTATCAACAGCCCTGAAGGCTAATTGGCTGGGGGAGGGCAGGGAGTCAGATAACTTAATTTTCCAGGTGTGATAAGAGCCCGTGACTTCACCCAGGGAGCAATCATATCTTGCCAGTGTAAAGGCTTGGCTCGGGTCACTCCCTCCTCGCCCGCCACGGAGGCACTGTGTTATCGCATCCCTGTGAAAGGAGCTGGGGGACGGGCAAGGATCCTGAAGCAGCCAGCAGCAGGCTGCAGTCACTTCCCAGCAACCTCCCAACAGATCCTGAGCTTGCAGGGAGGGGACCGGTGGTAGGGAAGGCAGCTCCCTCCTGCCGGCGTTTCTCAAGAGCACAGGGTCTAATGCAAGAGATTCCCTATTGCACAAACATCTGGCAAAGGTGCTGCCTTTGTCTGAACCTGTCCTAACACGGGGAAGCTTTCCCAGCCACGTCTTCATTCAGCAAGGCCAATTTTTCCCCTTTTAGACATGGTACCTCAGCTCAAATACAATCTTCCAGGCTGCACTTAGTCACTTTGGAGATAAGTGAGCTCCCTGCAAAGCACCACAATCCATTCTGATGTTAAAATTCATTTGATGGGGACAAATATTCCAGAGGTCCTAATCTTGGCCTGACGCATCCTTAGGCCTGGGGGACCCCAGGAAAAGGGGGAGGAAGGAGAGGGAGGTGTGCGGGGCCCCCATACCAGTCCAGCCCTGTGCACGCCGCTCCCTGCAAACAGCTCAGAGCAATGCAGAGAAAAACCAGAAGAGGAGTGTTTCCCAGACTAACAAGCTGACATTTCACAGCCAAAAAGCACTCCAATTTTTACCTCGGGCAAAACATGTGCACGTTTGTGATTCACTCCACACCCGTGGCTGCCAACTTTCCTGCACAAACTATGGAACTGTTGCGGTTTCCACCTTTACGGAACTCCCGAACTCTCCCCCAAGGTCTTTATGCTCAGCATTACTCAGAGCTGCTCCCTCTCCACTCCAGTTCCTTCCCCCAAGGTATTTCTGCACCTTTAGGTGCCTGCAAGCCTTCAAGGCTCATGGACATGGGATGCTTACAGGGGCTGGACACCCATCAGATGCCCCATGGAGGTGCTGGACGCCAGCTGGGAGATGTCAGAGCCCCCGTGCCATCCAGGCATGCCCTCAGCTGTTCTGGATATGCCCCTTTTTCATCAGCTCTGCCATCCATCATGGCCACCTGAGGTCCTGAGGCTGAGCCTGGCTCACCATGGGCAGATCCTGGACTGGAGAGGGGCTGCAGGCTTGAGTGAGGATGGGCATGGATGCAGGCAGCCTCCTGCATTCATTGACAGGCGAGATCCCACAGCAGGCACACTCAGCACATGGGCACAGGGTGACCTCTGCAACCACCTGCAGTTATGCAAAAGCCCGTTGCTGGATTTTAAGCTCTCCACCCCTCTTTTCTGCCCAAACCTCAGAGTCATCATCCTGCCTACTCCTGCACCCGTAGGGCTGCACTGGAGCACCCCCTACCCACTGATCTGCACCTCCCAGTTCAAATAAAGTTTTCTTTTCTCTCCATCTCCTTAGTAACCTAGAAAATTTCCCAAAGAGAAAAAGCAAGTTTGTTATGCAGAAGAACCTAAAGAAAAAAAATTCTCTTCTCCCACAAAAAAAAAAAAAAAAAAAAAAAGTTTCCAAGCCTTCATTACTCATCACATGTAAAGCTGAGGAGGCTCGGGCCACCCATGCTCACACCTGCACACTGCAGACCCAAACAGATGACACAGAAAATCCTGGATTCGGGATGTGGGGGAGGTCTCGGGGTTGAATGAAATTGCTGGAAATAAATTGGTGTCAAGCAGAAAACTTCCCCAGTATTTCTATTAAAAAATAAAATAAATAAATAAATAAATAAATAAATAAAACTGAGTCATTTTGAGTCAGCCTCATGCCGGGCTTTGTCTGTGGAGATGATTGGCCTCTTTCGTATTTTCTTTTATTCTGTGCAAGTTAACTGTAGTTAACTCAAGCACAGAGAGCTGGTCTGAAAATGAAAATGAGGTTTTGTGTTTAAAACCTGAGATGTCAGGACATTTCAAACGAACAAACAAACAAAAACAAACAAAAGAAAAACAAACTCATTTCTTCGTAAAATACACAAAACCAAGCGGCTGTAATGGCTCTGAGTTTCACTCCCACTCCCCAGTTTGAAGCCTCACCCTCCATTTCATCCCCCTGCTCCATCTCCCCCTTCTCACCCCACACCCTGGCTCAGTCCCTTGGCAGCTCAGCTTTGGGTTCCACCAAAGCCCACCAAGGTCCACCCGAGCAGATCCCCAAGCTCACCCTCCCTCAACCTCACTGTTATTTTAGCTAGATAAAAACACCCCGAAGAACATCCCCAAGCACATTTTTCTTCTGTGTAGCTCCATCTTCTGTTTTAGTGCCTCCACACCACGACTGTCAACCCCTGTGGCAAATACTTTGCTGCATCCACGTCCCTTGCAAATCACCTCCAGTAGAACACAATAAGCTGGACTCTCCTGTGATAAGGACCACACAAATTACCTTCTTTTTAGACACAGACAGGTTGGAAGGCACCAGAACTCCTCCAGCCCAAAGTCCACTTTGCCCATAGCCCAGCCTGGCTTCTCCCAGCTTCACCGACATGAGCAGTCACTGCTCTGCCACCTCTGTCTGACTATTAAAGGAAGGAGAAAAGCTGGAGCCATGGGATAATTTCCCAGGCTGAAAAAGAAGGGTTTGCTAAGCTGAAGCAATGTATCACATAGTGCTCCAAAATTGCCAGGATTTTTTTAAAATCACATACTGCTTCCAGTATCTCAGTGGGAGAACTCCTTCTGGTGCAAGGTTTCAAGGTTTCTTTTTCCGAGACATTAAAATGTTCTCAGTTTGTGAAAAGTAATCCTTGCCACCTGGCCTTGTATCATAGTGCCAGCCCCACCGAACTGTGGATTTCACGTTTAAGCCAAGGTCTCACCAACACAGCTCAAGCCCCTGTGGGCAAACTGGGAGCAGGATGAGGAAGGGAGACAAGAGGAAAATTGTGTGGAACTGGAAGGGGGCAGCTCAGGACACTGCCAGCACATCTATCAGGGAGTGTTGGGGTGGAGCAGGGCTGGCGGACACCTGCGAACACCTGCAGAGCATCTCCGTGGGACAGGCAAGCTCTGATACCTTCACACACCTCCTGGGCCAGGCAGGGTCCGTGCCCACGTCCAGCACCTGCAGCTGCCTTGGGCTCCACCAGTTCCTTCCTGGAGCTGTGCTGAGGATGCCCAGACCCACAGCACAGACACGGGCATCCAGAGGCATCGTACACCCCATCTGGGCAGGCTGCGTGCTCCCAAACAAGGAGGGGAGTCACAAATGGGGACCCCACTGCACCTACATCTCCTACAGTTCCCAACCCATCTCCACAGCTCTCTCAGGAGCTCCACAGACCTCCTGTCACAGCACGGCTCTCCCCAGGAAGCCTTGATAAGGAGCAGCTCTATGGGGACAGAACAAATTCTTCCCCAAGGTAGGCGCGCTGCACACACCACGGGGTGCTCATGCTCGCTCTCAGCACCTGCAGCTCCTAAGGGCAGAGAACATCATCTTGCTGCCTGTCCCCAGCACTACCCAGTAGGTTTATGGGCAGAGCAACGTGCGGGTTGCTGGGAGCACAGCCCAGAGGGGTGAGCTCGATACCCAAGAGCGGGATAAGTGTCCTGGAGGCTGCTGCAGCAATCGCTCATGCTGGCTTTGCAGCAGCACTCCCAGCCTTTGCGGCACAATTCAGTGCTCTGTCAGGCCTACATAAGGAAGCAATTTCATTT
>CM021781.1:2473837-2496107 GCA_011076525.1 Nettapus auritus | reverse complement strand
TTTTTTTTTTCTTTTTTTTTTTCTTTTTTCTTTTTTTCCCTACCTTGGAAGCAAAGCAAACAAAAAATAATGTAAGAAGTCCATTTGTCTCGAACTGCTGTACTTTCTTACCACACCTGCAGCAAAACAAATGCTTCAAGGAATCAGCTCAGCTCCAAACACCCAGTTGTTGTCATTCAACATAACATCAGAAAAATAGAGAGGCAAATTATGGACATACAAAGTCAGTGGAGCCGTTCCCCTCCTGCCATGTCCCAGAGACCAGGACACTGCCATAAAATGTGGGACAACCAGGGTCAAATGCCTCTTCCCCCTATACCACCCAATTCCTACATTTCAAGATCTGCTCTCCTCCCCAGCCATTGCTGCCTTGCAGTGCTGTGAGCTGGCCCAGCCACAGCCCCAAGAGCACAGTGCTGCTGGCAGCACCAGTAAGGGATGGGCTCTTACTGGAGCCGGGCTTCTGCAGCACTGGGCGAGCTGGGTGCTAACCCCTCCGCAAGCAGCAACAGGCACTGACTTTCCATAGAAAGCCACAGGTGAAGGGCGTGGAGAAGAGGCACAAGAACCAGTCCAGGTCAAGGTCCTGAGAGCCCCATGGCATGGTGTTCAGCAGCACACGTGCATGTTTTTGCCAAGCTAACATGAAACCTTTGTTGGGGTGGAGGGGTTCTTGAGGAGCTCCTGACGAAGCTTTGCTCTGCTTCACTGCAGGAGCTGCAAAAGCAACGAATCCAGGACGTCGCTTTGAACACCACAGCTATCATCACCCAGAGATGTCAGCAGTCTCCTGATCATCACACCACACTTGGAGCAAGCAGTTCCTGTGCTGTCTTTGGTATGGCAACTGTTGATGCTGCAAGCTTAAAAAAAAAAAAAAAAAAGACTGCTCTCCTACGTGCTTAACTTACTTTCAGGTTTGAGATGAGAAGAAAAATCTACTCATTTATCCAGGCAAATCAACAAACATTCCTTCAAGTTAAAAAACAAACAAACACGACACAAAAACAACAACAACAACAAACACAAACAAACAAAAAGAAAACACCTTTCTGCCCATCCCTTTCTTTTGGGCTTTCAACTCCTGTACAGGGGCAGGCCGTAAAGCAGCTGTGGTGGATTAAGACCTCACTGCACCAACCCGTGCACAGCGCCAACTAAAAGAAACCTTCTCCATGCTGCTCACAACCCAGAGCTTGAACTACGTCAACTCAGGATCTCTGCAGCAACGTTTATAGGCTGGTATTAGGAAAGAGAGCAAGCAGAAGAGATGAAAATTTAATGGGGCCGTCTGAAGCACTCTCCAAGCATGAGGAAGGGGCGAGGACAGTCCCACGCCAGCCAGGCTCCGGCTGCTCCATCAAGACATTTATCTCAGTACCCCTCATCCTATTCCATCTCCAGTCCGGCTCTCCCCTGCCTGCTCAGCCTGGGCCCTGCTGTAATTTCAGTGTAATTTCAAGCGTGCAGCCAGCACCCTTCACATCTCCTCTGCAAAGGGCTGGCTTTGGAAAATGTTAGTCCAAGCTAACGTGTTCACAGCCTGCTCCTGCACACGAAAGCTCTTTCTGAAGGTGGAAAATAAGCACAGCAAATTAAAACAAAACAAAACAAAACAAAAAAACCTAATGCACAAGTTATTTTAATTAGGATCAGGAATGCATTTTGCTGTGAACACTTCGGTCATCTACACTTAGCGTGCTTTAGATGGCATTGCAGAGTAGTCTTGGACCACACAAACGGATGCCTTTTTGGCAACACTAAGTCAGAAGAAATGCTCTGGAGGACATTTAATGTTCCAAACATGAAGAGCATCCTGTGCAATGGAAGCCCAGTCCAAAGTAAAAAACATGAAAGCTACACAGGGGCCTCAAACCTGCTGCTTTGCTCTGAAGATCTGGCTTTGGTAGACAGCACAACTTCCTGACACAAAGACTTAATGTTCCAGCTACTGGAGTCATTAACAGCTCTGTGTCTCTTCAGTTAGCCTTCCTGAGCCTCACAGCTCAAGAAAAAAGCTTGGAAAACCTGTCTGCTGATGGTCCAAGCCAGAGGCTGAATACCAAGGTCTGGAGGTGAATTTGGAGGTGATCTCTCGGTTACCTTGAAGTACCTGAAAGGGAAACTCTTAGGAGATGCTTGAGGACTGCCTGCCTCTGCAGAGAGTGAATGGTCCTCAGCATCCAGCCAGGGCCCGGGAAGAGGGGCTTTTCCCCTTCCCCACGTCTGGGCAGGAGAGGACAACGCTGTGCCAGGGATGGGACATCTGGGTGTCTGTGGTGGTCTCAGAGCGCACAACCGTGGGACTACTGGTAGCACCAGGAACTATTCACCAGGACAAGCTGATTTCCTCTTCCAAAGGGCCCCTAAAAGAGCTCCCACCGAGCTCCCTGGCTGGGAGCCAGCCGTGCACCAGAGGAGATCTGGCTGGCTCCTAAGAGCCAGAGTCATTTTGGAGCACTCCTTGCCCTATCATGATCAAACCCTTGATAACTTCCAGCACAGCCACCAGACCCCTTCACCGGAGGAAACTTTTCCTGAACACCTTGAAAGGATGAGACATCCATCTCCCTGGGGGCCACTCCCAAGGACCTATGTCCCCCTAGCAGCCACCAAGCTGGGAGCAAGCACCACTGTGGGGCTGCAAACACATCCCAAAAGGACGAGCAGGGCAAATGCCTGTGCAGCACCGGCACAGCTCTGCCATCCCCAGCAGGCAGGCACGTGCGTGCCAGATGCTCCTTGTTTCGGGAGGAGGGGCGGCGAGGTTTGGAGGTCAAGGTCACGAGCGAGGGCTGACGCTGTTCCCTGAGAAGGGGCCATGCAGGGGAAGAGGGAGATGGGCGGAAATACCAGCCTGTGTGTGTAAAACGTGCAGGGTGGGATCCACGGCCACGTCTGCACATGTTTGGCTCGGGAGATGCAGGGAGCCGGAAGGCAAGGAGGTCCCACGTCTGAAATGAAGGTCTGGGTGGGATGTAGGCCGGCACAGCATTACTGGGGACAGCCTGGGCTGCTCCTTCAAGAATCACTTTAGTGCCTCAGAGAGGCTGCAACCACCTGGCTTTGGGTCAGGCTACAGCTACTGATGTGTCCCCACTTCTCCTTCCCCTCCCTGGGGCAACAAAACACTGCCTTGACTTGCGATTCCTGTATCAACAAGGTGTGAAGGTCGCGACACAGCCCTGCACCTCCAGGAGTGTGTCAGCCCTGTCTCCCATCCTCTCCTCTCCTCCTCTCCCCTCGCCTGTCTCAGCATTATTTGGCCGCTTGCAGTGTAAGAAGAGTCAGAGTCACTCCCCGAAGTTCCTCTCAGGCACTCTTTCCAAGGTTCAAGACCAACTTAAACTAAACCTGATCACACAAATCGGAAATAAGAGCCCAAACCCAAAAGGACAGATTTGGAAATGCCACTTATGCCCTCCCAGGAAAATGCCCCCACAGCAGCGGTCACCTCCCAGGGGCCCTTCCAACAGCCCTGACCCAGTGGCTGAAAGCCAGCACCTCCACAAGTCTCCACCAGTGAGAGTTACCCTATGGTGCTCCCCTTCTCCTGCAGGTGATGTGCCTACAGCCTGCCTCCTGCCTCTGTACACAGTGCCCGACAGTCTTGGGGTGCCTCAGCATCCACAAAGCCTGATTTTTCACAAGCCCAGATGTTCCAGAGAGAGGCAGGCAACCACCCCAACAAGGCCAGCAGTGCTTCCGGGGCACACTCACACCCTGCCCACCACAAACCATGGCTGTCTTGGGTATTTGAGGCAGAAAAATAGGAAATGTAAAAGATTAAAGGACAAAACCCCCAAAGGTATGACTTATAAGTGCTGTCTTCTGAGGTGAACATGTCTGAGGTCAACGGCTAGGCTGTCTGAAGTTAATTTGGGGTTACTTTGGGATGCTGGTATGAGACTGGGCCCCCCGTGAGATCTGACATCCTACAAAGAATAAGCCATATGAGGTCTACTGCTTAACCACTCCTTTACAACCAGCACCTGTGGATGAATTAGGAGAAACACCTCCCCTCTGGAAGATCCTTCTCATCTGGATTTGAAGCCCTCCCAGCCACCGAGACTCGTCCACAACCCCAACCGTGAGGCAGGCCAGCAGTGAATTAAGTCATATACACAACCAACATATGGGTTGTTACAGCTGACGTGGGAGGTTACAATTAAATCCAGTGGAGCTGTGGAAGAAAATTAACAGCACTTCTACTGCACAAGGTGTAGGAGTCCCAGAAGTCCACTCACTGGGAGAGTAAAATCATGAGCAGGGTGTTATAATGAAACCAGAAATTCAAAAAACAGCTTAAAGCCGGCCAGTTCCTGATCCACTTATTAGAAAGACCCACAAAAAGAGGTTTTTTTTTCTTTTTTTTCTTTCTTTTTTTTTTTTTTTTCTCAAAGAAAGTTTAGCAGCTTAAGGGCTTCTCCTGCAAGGTGGGGAAGCATCGCAGACCTCCAGCACTCAAGCACGGCACACACTCAAGCACGGCACATCCAAGGACACTCTGGCATCCCACAAGCTGCAGGTGGCCACGGAGATGGGCACCACCACAGACAGCACCACTGGGGACAGCCACTGACAGCACGAGGGGCTTCAGCCTTTGTCTCCCTCCTGGTTCTCTTGCCCAAATCTTTCGTTTTTTTTTTTTTTTTTTTTTTTCCCCACCCTCATCATTAAAACGTTTACAAAGCTCCAGCGAGGAACGAAATGCACAGAAGTCATTTAAAACCTGCTCACACAAAGCTCATGAGATCCAACTTCACAACCCCTTTAATGACCTTTTAATAGCACGTTAATGACCTCATAGCAGCGCTCCTCAGAGCGCCTCGCTCAGCCCCCACATACCCAGGAATGGAGAGCGGCATTCCCACAGCAGAACCCAGCCCTTCAATTGACCCGTTCAAGGACTCAGAAAAGTGTTAATAAAGCCACTTTGTCACACTAAAGGCTTCACTGCGCCTGGTGCCTTTGCAGGACGCCGGCTCGCTCAGCCTGCCTCGCACCCTGCACACCCCAGGGGAAGCTGCCATCAAAAATGTGGCTCTGAAGGCAGCAAAAACACAAACCAAAGGCTCGAGAAAGGCAGAAAAAGCCTCAATAAAGAACACCACCGAGCTCCAAGGCAGCTTTCCCCCCTCGCCCATATTCCCCAGCTCCATCACAAGGATGGAGGTGCTCCTTCCCTGCCAGGAGACAGACACAGAGCCGCAGATGTGAAACGCTGTGTGCCAGCCTCACGGCTGTGAGAACCAGCCTTTGCTTTAGGGATTGAACCAGGGGGAAAATGTATTTTGGCTGACTTCAGAGTGATCTCTGCGGTCCTTGCTAACCCCACCGTACCAGCAGCATTCTTCTGGCTGAAGGACTTCAAGTCGCTCCCTCCCCACCTCCCTTTTTAAGAGAAACTTAATCTCAGCAATCCATTTTGAGGCACATACTTGGGAGAAAAATAGAAATTTCAAATTCCAGCTGGAGCTATTTCCCATATTCATCAGGAATTTCCAGACCTAGCCTGACACCAATTTGCAGATTTTTGGTGAAAGGCTGACAGCCCAGACAAAGAAGGCCAGACCTGCCTCTCGGGCAGCTTCAGGAAGGTTTTTTTGCAGGTTGCCTGCAAAATAATTTTCTCTCCCACCCTCTCACTTTGCCACCATAGGACCCTGAAGCCTTCATGCCTGGGGTCAGTGCACTCTCCTTGGATTTGCATCCCTCAGGGACAACTCGTGTCTGTGCAGAGGGGACACCTCTCGGCGTGGTGTTTCCCCATGGCTGCTGGGCTCAGCTCCACCGCAGGCAGGGCTCTGCAAAGGCAGCAGTGCTGGCACTTGCAGGGGTAGGGGAAGGGAATGCAGGAGCATAAGGCAGAGGAAGCTGGTGAAGGAACAGCACTTCTTCAAAATGTCATGTCTAGCAGGTTAGAAAAAAAAAGAGAGAAAGAGAGGAGCTAATGGAAGATCAGCTACCACCTGGCTGCATTTCGTCTGGTGAAGTGATCTCACAGTCGGAGCCATGACAGGAGGAGTGGAGGCATGCAGCTGCCTGGCATCACACCCTGCTTCTCTGGGGGAAACGAGCAGCAGAAATGACAAAACAGCAAAGTGAGGAACCAGGGGTCCCAGCCCCACCACGTCCCACAGCCTCCCCATCCTACTGCCCCCCAGCCCTGTCCTGACCTCAGAGGCTGCAGACATTCAATTCCCCAAGAACCATGGTCACCGAGGAGGTTGCAGCACACACTGGTGTCTCCCCAGCATCCCGTGCATCCTGGTTTTCACTGCAGCTGCTGTGATAAGATCTGCTCCAGCATCCCCCATAGCCTCCCGCAGTACGGCAGCAGCAGAAGTCACCCTTCATCTGCCTGCACGGGTCTGGGGCTCCAGAGGGCTTTGTGATGTCTTTGAGATGTATTGCCTGCCTGCTTCTCCTCTTCCTCCACATCCCAGCGGAAATACTTTATGTCTTCTCTAAATGTTCCAACCCAGAACACAGCCATCTTCTGCAACTGGGAGCTATCTGCATAATGCTCGTTGTTAGAGCCATCCGTTTTCAAGAAATAAAAGTTAATTATCTTTATTTTTTTTCTTTCCTTTAAGACGATTACAACTGCTATTCAAATGCTTTTAGGATACTAAAGAAGAAGAAAAAATAATCAGTCCTTTGCTCACACTCTGGTGAAAACAACATCAATCACCTCTTTTCCTCTTTTTTTCTCCCAGACTAAGGTCCTGTGCCCAGCCCCTGCTCCTTTCCCCAGCGGGTGCAGGAGGGGAGCTCTGCCCCCAGCCCATGGAGCCATTGAACACAGGGAGAGCTCCCTGCTGAGCACCACTGCAGGTTTAGTTTGGATATAAGGAAAAACTTCTTTACTGAAAGTGTTGTTAGGCATCTAACAACATCTCCTGCTCTCCACCTGGCCAGGGAACCACATGAATCTCTTGGTGCAGGCAGCTGCTGCAGCACTTTCAGGGCTTACCCAGCTTGGCACGAGCCCTCGTGCTCAACAAACTCCTGTGACCCCACAAAATCCCACCTCAGGAGCTATCTCCACCCTCACCTTTTGCCCCAGGATGACCAGACGCTCAACGCCTCTGCCCCATCCGCTTGTTCTCAGAGCAGAGAAAACCTGCTGGCAGAAAAAAAAGTGATGCTTTAAAAATAGCCAGGCTGCTCGCTGAGAGATTTGGGATCAGAAATAGGATATTCTGACATTCCTCCCGAGTTAAACATTTTGAAGGAGGGCTGTGGAAACAGACCATCATAATTCAGCTGGAGGGAGCACAGCACTGACCCCGTGGGGCAGCATCCATCCGTGGGACAGACAGAGCTGTACCCTGCTTGCTGGGACTGGGAGCCACCCATGGGGATAGGGAGCAGGGTGACAGTGGGGTGACACGGCTGGCTGACACCCCTCGGGCTGTAAAGTGTTCCCCCCCAAGCTGGATATAGTGTGCCCAGGGTTGGACTGGCCCAAAGAAGAACAGATTCTCTTTTCTCCATGGAGAACTTAAATATGATTTTTGCGGGAATATTTTATGCAGGAAAGCCTCATCCTGTCAACTGCAGGAACTGTATTTTTGTGTTGAAAGCACACCAAAGATGTGGGGGAGGCGCTGCCAGCTAGCCCTGATGTGGGGCTAGGTTCCCTTCCCAACAAACCTCCATTTTCTGCCAATTTATCTACTAATCAATTTCATCTTCCAAATAATGAACTCATTTATGAAGATCTCAACTATGTCAAATACCCTGGTTTACTCCCTGATACAGAAACTTCCCCTTCACACAGACCTCCCAGCCCCGGCCTCCCAAGCACCCCTGGCCAGGGCAGGATCTGTCCTTCTCAGATCAGAGCCACATCTGCACTTTTGGATAGCTGCATCTGATAGTTTAGTCTGCAAGTTGTTTCCTTTTCATTCAAAAATAATAATTTAAAAAAAAAAATAAAAATCAGTGCATTTGGCCCTTTTTGTGCTCTCTCCAACCCCCAGGCTGTGTCCAGACAGGGCCAGCTCTCTGGTGGCCCTGGGGACAGTGCTGCTGAGACCCGACACAGCCGTTCAGGAGAGAAGACAAAACACCCTTCATCAGATTGCTGGGGCTCGAGGAGGATTGCAAAAAAGGCACTTAAACCTCTGAGCATGAAACGATGTCCCCAAACTGATGTACGCAAAGTGAGCCCCTGCAGAAGCAGCCCCGGTCCCTTCGGGGGCTGCCACCAGCTCCTCCACCCAGCCCTGCCGTCCCCACCTGCTCCTGCTCCTCCTTGCAGGTGCTATGAGGGACCTGCCTTACCCCATTGCCAAGGGCAAACCTGCAGGTTCTCAAAGTCTTGTGCAGATTAGTTGGTTGGTGAGGTCTTTACCATGGTTCAGGAAGGTTGCACCGGCTCAGCTATGCAGGTGGTGCAGCTAGCTCAGCCCCAGCCCCCTCCGGGAGCTGTGGGAATTGGGCAGAAATGTCTCTTTTTCACTGAAATGTGATTTATGAACATGCTTCCTGTGGAAATAAGGAGGGCACTGTGTATCTCTGTCTTGGTACTCAGGAAATAAATACTGCATTCCTTGAGGACTTTGCAAGTGTTTTGAACTGGCAACACTGCCACCACAGTGTGATGTTAAAATGAGCAAGTATCAAAAAAGAGGGTTGTACAAAGAGGGATTTGGGTTTTACCATCTCCTAGTGTAATGAAGTTCCTGGGATTTCGGAACCAGCCTTCCCTTTGCATTCCCATGCAGAAATCCCACTGCGAAACGTCCCCATCCCACCTCCTGTGATCATGGTGGGGAGCAGCGGGCTGGGACCTCCGGTGGCCTCCAGGGGATTGCTCGGCCAGTGGGCACAGCAAAGTTCAAGCCAGGTAATTAGCGCTGCACTAATTACCGTCATCGCGGGACAGCGGTGCACTGTCAAGGTTGACGTGCGCTGAACAGAAGCTGGTTTTTGTCGCTGAGCTGCTCCCTTGAGTTCTGGGGTGGGAAAGGCAGGGGGGGAGGATGTCATCGCAGATTTTTTTTCCCCAGCTGACGGCCACGAGGGAGCGAAGCTTTTCAGCTGAGCAACCCATCGGAGTGGCTGCAGGTTGGACTCATCCCTCGCACAATACAGGGACACTGGGGACAAGGAGTCCCGTTGCCACCAGCTGGCAGACGGGGTAACCTCACCACTTGCCCCCAGCGAGCAGAGCCTGCAGCAGGGCTGAGGATGCTTGGCCTTTTTCTGGGCTCTGCCCCGCTCGCCCTGCAAGGTGAAGGCAGGGCACCCGGCCAGTACAACTTATTTAAAACCAGGGAGCAGAGCACACACAAAAAACAACCTTGCAATGAGATGCAGGAGCAGCCATCCGCCCTCAACGTGCAGCCCCGGGGCGGATGAGGTTTGCCCTGGGGAAATGTTCTGTTCTGCTCGGTTTGCTGTTCTCTTTTCAACGCGTCCCAGCCTGAGACTGCTGCTGAGAACCAGGGCAATTTAGGATACAAAGGCTCAACCTGGGCTATGCACATTGTGATTAATCAAACATGGTTCACCACGGAAGCCACCATCCTGTGCAGATGTTCCCATCCATCCGTGCCCCTGTCCCCTCCGTGTCCCCTGGATGTGGTTGGGTGGGAAACAGCAAGGGGGGGACAACTTGGGGCATGCAGGAGCATGGCCCTGGGAACCAAACGCTGCCAAGGCTGCAGCAGCCTCCAGAACACAGCTCCTTGTAAGGATTTCTAGGCCAACAGTGACTATGGCAGGTTCTGGAAGCCCCTACTTCCCCACCCGGTTAGGTAAAGGAAGAGCCTTGCTTTCCACAAGCTCTCAGCAACCTCAGCCTTTGCTGAGGAACCAGAACTCCAACAAACCCAGCGAGGACACCTCAGGACCAGTTCTCCTCTCCAAGAGCCCAAAGCATTCAGCATCCTCCCTCGGGCACCCCTGCAGCACCAGGAGCTGCCGATGGGCAACGCTCTCAGCACCGAGCGGCAGAAATCCCTCAGAGATAGGGGCAAGCTCAAAGGATGGGTGGAGCAGGCACCCCAAGAGCTCCCCACTGCAGGCTCAGCTGCAGCTTTGGGAACTCCAGGCAGGGGGGGACCTGCATTGGGGCTATGCCTCCTGTCCCCAGCTCCCTGGTCCCACAGATGGGGATGCTGAGGCACATCCCAGCTGTGCTGGGTGGGGTTCCTGAGCTTTCCTCCTCAAACAACCTCAAAACAGCCCAAAACCCAGAGGAATGAATGCTCCACCATCCTGCAGGGGGGAGCGGGGCTGAGCCTTAATCACTCACAGCAATTGATAGCGGAATTAACGCCAGCATCCCCTGCCCACCCAGGCCTGACATCAGCCCCACGGCTCTGCAGTGAATTTGTGGGAGCGGAGATTGATGTTTATATAGCACATACTGAATGTACACGAGGGGGCCAGCTGCTTGGCTGGAGGAGGAGGAGGGCGGCTACATCAGCCCATGCAGCAGGAGCATCACCAGGCACCCGTTCCACCAGCAGCAGACGGTGGCTTCCTTGCAAGAAACTCAAAGACGGGGCCATGTCAGAGCCTGCCCGACACGAGGAGGGGACAGAGCAGCCCCACGCTGCATTGCAGCCCAGCCAAGAGCCCTGCCTCACGCCCAAACCCCTGCACCCCCCGGGGATGCTGTGTTCGGCCAGGGGTCTCCCAACAGCTCCGGGCACCCGAGCCCCTCACTGGCAGCAGCTGCACTAAGGGCAGCTGCAAGATATCTGTCCATGCTCTGACAGACACGGGCTGAGGCAAAGCAGCCAGGCTCACGGTGTTTATTTTCCCCCGGGCATAAGGCATACATCATCTCGCCCCGCTGTCTGGAGGGGTTTGTGCAGTTGTAAACCTGCAGCACGCAGACCGCCCATCATACTGCTTGTCTAGAAAATCCTTCCCCCAAGGAAAGGCACGTGTTTACCCTTCAAACCCTTTCCCAGCATGCTGGAATTTAAAAGCAATGATTTTGACCCATTGTATGTGAGAAATAAGGATGCAAGAGGCACTGGCATCCCTGGTGGCAGGGAAGGCAGGTGTACCCGGCTGTATTGATGCCGGGCAGTGATGATTTGGGGGCTGTGGGCTGCCAGAGCCACCCACAGCTGGACCCAACCTGCTGGCACGGACAGTGGGCACTTAAATAAACAGGGAAAGTAGGAAATGAGGCTCTGTCTGGCCCGCTGCTAGTGGAAAGGTTTAAGATTTTATAACTCGGCCTGATCTGAAAGGATTTCGCGTGAGGATGCTGCCAAACCTCTGGTGTGTGCTCCAGCTCTCAGGATCACAAATAATGGCTGAAGGCAGCGGTCCTGGAAGCTGCTGGATGGTTTGGCCGAAATTTTTCAAACAATTCCCCATGAGGCAGGCGTACAACCAGTGTTCAACCCAAACGGCTCGAGCTGGGCAGAGAGACCCACCTGGCCAGAAGCACCCTCGGGGCAGCAGCTGGACGCAGTGGGCTCTGTGCGTGCACTCCCTGTGTCCCTGCACCCCCACATCCCTGTCCTGGACAAAGGGACAGAGGATTTAGGGGCAGGGGGCTCTGCCACCTGGCAGACAGAAGCACAATGAAACCCAGCACTGGAAGCTCAGTGAGCTCAGGCAGGTGACAGGACAGTTTCCAGCTGCAAGGGCAATTGCTCACCCAGGAATGCGCCACCTTTGTCATTGGTCCTTTTTTATGTTATTGCTACAATAGGGCATTTTTCACATCACATGGGAAAACAGAGATGCTGCTTCACTGCAGAAACCACCGTGCATCATTCTCCCTTTTTTTCTCCTCCTTTCCACAGTAGAGTGGAGCTGACATCCCCCACAGGTCCCACACCAATCCCCCACCCTAATACCAAAGAGCACTTGGGGGATGTCAGTGAGCCCCCAGGGCACATCCTCATCACCTCTCCATGGGGCTGGGACCCCCGACCTGCCGGCAGAGAGCTCCCCCTCTGCAGCCCTGAGGGTTTCCACCAGCTCCCATCCTTAGCACAAGCATCCTTTGTGCACAGTTGTCCCCCAGACCTGGGAGCTGGCTGTAGCAGGGTCACTATAACGACCCTCACCCCGCTCCCATATTGCTGCTGTCCCACATATTTCATCTCTTACATATTCTGAAGTACTCTGGGATAGGAGGTGCATTGTGAGTGTATCCTGGCAGGCTCTGCCCTTTGCTGGAGGCTCTCAGAGCTCCTTCAAGCCTGAAATTTGTCATTCACAGGGGTGAGCAGCCCCAGGGGAGCAGCACAGAGCTGCTCTGTGGCAGGCGGTGACCCCTGTGTTCAGGCCACTTTGAATGCGTGGTTTGGGGTCTCGTGAGGGGAAAAAGGCAATAATGTCATATAACAGCATAACTGAGGGCCCAGAGTAGTATGCACACACTGGAGGGTCAAATGCAGATGACATGAGGAGTCCAGAACTGGTATTTCTGGGTCCTTAAGCAATTGGACTTGCAAACTTGTTAAGATTAGCATGATTTTGTAAGCTAGATATACACACAGAGACTAATGTGATCCATGCCATATTAAATATAAGCTCTATACACACACAAACAGCACTAACACCTTGCAATTTATACCTGACTTTACACATTTACATTCAATTTTTCATTTAACCAAGTCCACAGACACATCCTCACTACCAGCTCACCCCAGTGTAAGGCCCCAGATTCGAGGAGCTTGCTGCATGGTGCCGTACGTGACATTTCAGAGCACCAGACCTCCAGGAGAATAAATTACCAAAAGACAACTTTCACCAGCCCTCAAGCAAGAATGCCATCTGCAGAAGCCAAGTGCTGCATCTTCAGATGCCACTCATCCCTTAATTAAGCAGATTTTAATTGGGTGACTCTAAGCTTTAATTAATGGCAAATTGTTCACGCACATTCATTTTTGGGTTGCACTCGCAGACGGAATTTTTCCTGGTTGGTTTGGATAGCTTTGTGTTCGGGGACTGGGTTGCAGTTATGGTTCCTCCTCCTAGAACCCAGCGTCCTGACCGAGCATCCCGACCCCTGCGGGCACATCTGGGCAAGTGGTGGAGAGGGGAGAGGCTCAGCCAGGACTGGAGCAACCCAAACGTGGGGAAATTCTGCCTGTGCTCACAGGTTCAGAGTGATTCATTCAGCCCCACGTGTCCCATGCAGCGGCTGCATGGAGACCAGCTCCCACCCACCTCCATATAACTGCCCTAAATGTCGTCTCCCTGTTTCCAGGCCATATTGCTGTGCTGGGTAAGGTGAGGATTAGTGCTCGAGGGACAGATTCAGTTTGGTGCAAACGCTGCTTGCTTTAAAGGGTGTGGGCATGCTTTGAGGCAGCAGTACTCACAAGGGATGGGACCACATCCCCAGTGCCCTGAGTCCAGCCTCCACCCACTTCTGGCACCCCCAGTCCTCCCGGGATCATTACTGAGCATCTGCTGGTGACGGCTGCAAACATAACGCTGGTGACAGCTCGGTTCCCCTCCTGGATGGATCGCCTCCTGCTTTGACAGCCCAAAGCTCCCCTTGGGGCTTGGGAACTTCCAAACTGCCTTCTCCTGAGCACAATCCTGATTTTGAACCCTCTTCCAGCCAGAAGCAGAGGAAGGGACAGTACCGACCCCGTGATGGTGATGCTGCACAACCACCAAGTGCTTGCTCCCCTGATGCAGGCAGAAGACCAGCAGCCATCTCTCTCAGCCCTAAATCCACACGAAATCAGCCAGAGCCCTAAATCCACATGAAATCAGCCCACTGCAGGGCTGGGCATGAGGCAGGACCCCATCGGCTGGGGGAGAGGGGGAAATCTGGAAGCTGAGGTTATGCAGGAGCAGGGGTTGCACAGGGGAAGCCAGGCACTGGGTAAGGGTGGAGGAGTTGTGGTTATCAGGGCTGGGGGGCACAGCAGGGACAGAGCCTCAGCCCAGAGAGCTGCCTTCTTCTGTGTCAAAGCCTGAGAATCCCATATATTTGTAGCACCATGCCCCGTTCACTGGGGAGACCTGCAACATTTCAAAATTGCCAAAAATCTGCCCAAGCCCATGACCTGTACCAGCACAGATGACAGCAATTGAAGGTGAAGCCACACACCTGGCTGTCCTCTGGCTTCCTAGCGCTGCAGAGGGCCCTGCTCCCACCCTGCACACAGCCCCCTACCTCCCCGCAGTTATCAGCTCCCAGCTTCCTTGCTTCCACCCCAAAATCCCCCCCGTGCCTTATCAACGCTTGAATCTCGCTCCAATTTCAGCCACTGGAATGCGATTCCCAGCTCGGTTCCCAGGCTGCGGGCTGCATGGCTGCAGCCTCGCTTCCCAGCCAAAGTTCAAGCGGAGTTAAGCTCCACTGAGATAACTTGGGGCTTTCCCTCTCCCAACCACATTCCCACCGACCAGGCTCCAGGGAAGCCTCCGGCACGCTCTGCCCCGGGCCAAGCACGCATGTTTTGGGCAGGGGCTGTGCCTCTGAGCAGGACCCACAGGCGTTAGCACAATGCAGGCAGGGTAACGTTTGTCTTGCAAGCAGCCAGAGCTTCCTGCAAAGCAAACATCCTCTTTTATATCAACGTGATGGAAGTGCTCCCCCCCAAGCTCAACACCTCCCAGTGACACGTCCCAGCCCCACGCTCCAGATTTTGGAAGCTGCTCTCCTAAAGCCTCCCCCGGCCATCCAGTGCTGAGCCCCCTCCTATCAGGGGAGCCAGGACCCCGCTGACCCCCAGCCTGGACAGGAGCCTCTGCCACTGGGAAGGAGGTGGCCCAGTGCTCCCAAAAAGTTTCAGTGAAAGTATCCCAACCACAACCAGCCACGGAGGGGAAAGACGAGGGATGTGGAGACATGTCACAGCACCCCAAACATGAGTTTCATGCCCGCACAGACACGTTATGTTATGTTACACGTATGTTATGTTACGTTATACACCCGAGGAGCCGTGCACACTCCGGTTGCCCTGCTCCTGAAGCGACACCACCACCGCGCCCCCTCCAGCACAGCCCTGCCACTGAGACCCCTGGTGCCACACTGAGCCCCCCGGTGCCACACTGAGCCCCCCACATTCCTGCCACACACTGAGCCCCCCCAGCTTCACTCCCCACTAACAGCAGCCCCCCAGACACGTGCCTGCCACCCCCCGGCACCCCAGTCCGGCACCAGCCGCGACCCGGGACGGTGGGACCCCCCCAGAAGCCAGGGACCCCCGAGCACCGAGCCGTGGGGGCAGCCCCGAGGCTGCAGGAGGGGATAAGCCACACCGCCGTGCCCAGGACTGCAATCCTGGTTGAACAGTGCATCCTAGCGGACGCCTCCTCGCCTCCTTTCCCGGAGCATCCTCACCGGCCGGCGGGGAGCGTGGGGAGCGGGGACCCCCGGGCGAGCCTCCCTTTGCTCCCCCTCCTCCGCCGCCTCCCTTCCCGCCCCCGGGGGGGTGCAGCTCCTACCTGGGTGCATCCCAGAGCCCGTCTCGGGGGGCTCCAGCCCCGCTGCTCCCAGAGGCAGGGCGCAGAGCAGCGCCAGAGCCAGCGCCCCGCAGCGCATCGTGCGCCCCGGCCCCGGCCCCGCTCCCGGCCCGGCGCATCCCGGCCCCGCCGCCCCCGCCCCCGCCACGCCCCGCGGGACCCCCGCAGGGAGGTGAGGGCGGGGGGGACACCCGACACCCTCCCCTCCCTCCGCCCCCCCCGGCACACTGAGAGGGGACACGCGTAACCCCTCCCCTGCCTGCATTACTGGGGCCGTGCACACGCAACCGGGGGCGCAGGGGTTAATGAGCCCCCCCCGGGGGTGTTTTGGGCAGCGCTGGTAAACGAGACTGCGACCTCCCCCCTCCCCCCCCAAAAAAAAAAAAAAAAATCAACACACAAATGTTTATGCAGGTGTTATTGGGGTGTTTATCCCCAGTAAATAATATTTGGGGCTGGGGAAAGGACCCCAACCCTCCTGCCAGAGTCGTCCTTGCGTCCTCTGGCTTCCACCCCTGCTCTCCTCACCCCCTTATTGGCACTGTAGGGGTTAACCCCCCCCATGCTGGGGGGCTTCAAGGAGCTTGGTGGCTACGGTGGGCACCCACGGGGCACTGCCACCCCCTGCTGCACCCACCACAACCAAAGGGCATCAGGGCAGGCGGTGTTTGTGGGCAGGTGCCCCCCGAGTGAGCTTACTCCATAAACACCACAGGTGGTGGCTGTGCATCACTCAGCACCATGTCCCCATGGTATGCCCTGCTCTTGTGTCTCCACATCGTCTCTTGCTCCTCTCCCCACCTCCCAGCCCTTCCCCTGGTGCACACCAAGGGCATCCCAGAGACAAAGGTCAGAAACACTCAAGGAGCCACTTCTCTTGCAGCGCAGAGGATTTTATTCACCAGGAACATGTGATACAGGTGTGGATTTTCTGTCTCAGGTGTTGCTGGGCCCCATCGATCTCCACAGCTGTGACCTTCTGGCCCAGCAGAAATTCTCCTGCTGCATTTCTTGTCTGCCCTGCAGCAGAGCTCTATGGGGGATGTGCAACCTGTCTTGCAATGCAGAGGCTCTGCCCTTTGTTCCTTTCCCATACCAACATCCTGCCACAGCAGCAGTTTTTAGGTGGATCACCTGCACACCCACGTCTTTTAAATGTTCTCCACTCCAACAGGAGGAAAAATATATATATATATACATAAACTCGTGAAAGAAATGCATTTACTCTGCCACAGCCCCAACCACTCAGCAGCACCTTTTCATGCAGGCAATCATTTTGCTGAACCCAGTGACACAACCTTACCCACTCCCTTCCTTGGGCTCCTGCAGGAAAAGGGGGCTTTGTCCCTGGTGGGGCATGGAGAAGGCTGCCAGGAAGAGAGAAATAATAAAAACAGATGTAGACAAAGCCAGTGCTGGGATATTCTGTTTCAGAGCAATCACAGAAAGTGGAGACAAGGACAAAATGAACAAGCTATGGTTAGCGATATGCTTTTCTTGGACTTGTCACAGCTCTGTTCCATCAGCATTTGCCAGTGTGTCCTCTACAGGTAAAGGAGCTCTGTCCTGCTGTTTCCATCCGTTGGCTCAGGAGAAGTTTTACTCTGGTCTCCCATCCCAAACAGCCTCAGCAGCGCTGCTCCTCACCTCAGGGCTTCCCCCAAATATCTGCACGGCGTTATCGGAGCCCCCTCCTCCATCGCAGCACAGAGCTTCTTAGAGCTATCACCACGGATCAGTCCCAGACCCTTCTTTATTATTCTTATTGCTTCCTTGAATCACCTCTAGTTAACCAACACGCCTGTTAATAAGATGCCGAATTCCCAGTGTCACTTCACTAGCACCCCACTAGGAGCCTGTGGATGTACAAAAACCACGTGCTCCAGGGATTTTAAATATTGAGACATGAAAGAGGCAGGAACCCATGCAGGAGCCCTTGTCCTTGTCCTGCACTTGCTTGCTGGTGACCCTGGGCAACTTGGTCTCCTTCACGTGCCTCAGTTTCCTTTCTTAATCAAATGAAGATGCTAAATCAGCCTCTTTTGCCAAATATTTGGGGCTGTGCTGAGGGAAAGCATTAAGCAAAAGCTTGTTGTTATCACCAGGCACTTCTGTATCATACTTCCCACAGCTCTGCAAACACCAGGACAGATACCTGGCGCTGTTCCAGAGGGACGAATCTGAGTGAGCTGCTGGGACGGGCAGTTTGTCACCTTGGCGTCTCTGGCACCGACTGCACACAGGGCTGCAACAGGGACTCAGACGGGTGGCATGGGGCTGTCTGCTCCCGGTGCATAAAAGGCCAGGCGGGCCCTGGGCTCAGAAGTGGGCAGCTCTCTCCCGCAGCTTTCTGCCTCCGAAGGCAAACGTCTCAGGGAACGACCTCTACAAGCAGTGAATCAGCCTCTTTCCTCTCCTCTTCCCTAGAATGTAGAAAAGGCCTGAAAATGCTACCCCCTAATGGCAAAACAAGGCGTGGGGATTGGGAAATGCTCCACAGCCCGGATTCTGTCTGCACAGCTAGAACAGCTACCGGGGGCTGAAACACAGCAGCAAGGTGTGCCTCTGGGGACAGAGCCCGTGCAAACCCGCTCACAGCTGCACATCAACGGCGTTACACCGGTTCTGAGACCCAGTATCCTGCAAGAAGTCCACCGGAGTGAAAATATGGTCCAAGGCCTGTTGCTTTCCACCAGAACAAACACCGGGCCACTTAACAGAGTCTCTCTGGACTCAAAACCATTTGTTCCAGCCCCCTCCTGCTCCTCCAGGGCAGGCAGGGACCCTGCCTCCCCAGCCCCTTTGCCCCAGGACCAGCACTGGCCAGGCTCTCATGGGCTGAGAGAAAGAGGCTCGTATGTAATAAAGATGATACAAACAAAATTAAAAGCCCCCAAAAGGCTTTCAGGATTTGGAAATGCATACGGGATTGTAAACTGGTGTTGGAGCTCCCGTGTGATGTGCATCTTCATGGGCAGAGGTTGCTGCTGACTCCAGGCAGCTTCCAGCTCCCTGATGGCTGCAGGGTGCTGAGCCCAGGGGTCCCGGCTGCAGTCAGGATGTGTGCTAACGCTCAGGTCTTGCACTATTTTTCAGCCCTTTCCTTGTATGTTGCTCAGACACAATCAGAAATCTCTATTTCTTCTGTTTGCTTGGGATATCTCAAAAAAGTATCCTACACTTGTCCCCTGGGATCCACTGTCTCCCGCTCCAAGGAACCCAGACCCCACACAGCTCCGGCAGAAGTTACTCTGCTCTAGACTTTGCCAAAAACTTGCTGTGGGACCTCAAGCAAAACCATTTTTGTCCCACGCTAGAGCCTGACCTGTTGCTCAAGAGGGAAAAGACCTTCTCCTTGCTATACACGTGGCCCATGTGTCTTGGGTGGGACCTCAAGTGGTCTCATCACAGCAAAGATGCAGCGAGAAGAAGAATGAATCCTAAATTAGACTTTGGGCTCTGAAGAGCACTGAAAAATGCAAAAATGCAATGCTCTTTCTTCCTCCTCTGCTCTCTAACTGCTAGTAATCATATATATATATATATATATATTTTTTTTTCCAGTACTGGAGAGTTCCTGGAGTCATCAGAACTGTCACGGCAGCAGACCCTGGTGAGGGAGATTCACGCAGTGCTCATCCCGGGTTGGAAATCAGAAGGTTATCCAGGTACCAGGAGAAATGGAAAGTTCCCTCCTCGTGTGCCACCAGCTCTGGGGTTTGCCTTCCTCTCAGCGCAAGCCTTGGTAGCAGGAACTTCAAGGTCCTCTCAGCAAGCTTTGTTATTAGTCTTATTACTTATTTCCTAGTAAGTGCTGCAGTGTGTTAGACACCCAGCAGCCCTCACGTGCTACTCATTCCATGCCTGTGCCTATCCAAGGTAGCACCAAAAATTCTTGCTGAGAGAGGGAAAGGTTTAGTAAGGGTTAATGCCTTGCCAGCATTTGTGCACCTCAACAAGAGACATGTTCCCCTGTTAATGTCCTCCTGCAAGCTGCAGGAATCAACCACTGCTAGTTGCTTTTCTTTTTGGAAACCCTCAATTAAATGATGTGATTTTGCTGCCTGTTGGACTCCAGGAATCGTAACCTCCACACTGGATCCGCTCTGCAAAGGCAAATTTGCCAATGGCTCCCTGCTCAAACCAAGCATCTGCAGGGCAACACCCACAGGCACGGCCAATTGCTCACGGCATCCAATTCAGCACCGAATCTGCTTTCACTCCGGATTTCACAGGCTGCCACTGGAGGTGGTGGCAAAGGCAAGCTTCGGTCGGAGGCTGCGCTTGGGATGGCGGGCTCCCGGTCACCAGGCACACTGCACACACCGTCTTTGAATTTGTAAGGTTTTTTGCTAAGTTTTTATTTTAATTCAAGGACTTTGCTTCATACAAAATGTAATTGTAGAAACAACTGCAGAATTCAAAGTTTGGCTGATAAATATTACTCAGGCAGCAAACTAGGCAATCACAGAACCTTTTTTTTCTCTTTTTTCCTTTTTTTTTTTTTGGGCAAAGTTCCAGTTGTGTTGCATGGTTGGAACTTTTGTAATTTTTAACACTGTTTTTTTAAATATAAAGTTTTGCAACAAACCCCCAATTTATATCAAATATAATTAAAAATTAACAACTGATGAATACATTGTATCAAAAAAGTACGAAGATAAACATTTTCCATGCACATACTTTTTATATATATGTATATATGTATATATTTTACATGCAAACATTACTTATTCAAAGTACAGCCACTACGAGACTGGTTCTGGATGCAGAAAAACTGATCGGTGCAATTCAAGTTTGGCAACTCACTATGAGGATTCTTGGAAATATGATGTATGCATTTAAGAGACAGCAGAGAGGCTGTAAAAATAGAGGAAAAAGGGTTATATGAACAACCGTGGTCAGGCTTGACTGTCACCGTCAGCGTTTGAAGCAACGCCTACGAGGCGGGTGGAGGATTAGACAACTGGAGCTTCTTCTTCGTGTTCTGCATAAGGACTGAAGTGATCCCACGCCATCGCTGGGCTGTGCGCTTCCAGGGGGGGATTAGTGAGGGGCTGGGGGGTCTAAGGTCTAAAACGATGGGGGAAGGGGCAAGGCCGAGGGGAGAAAAGGCAAAATTGTTGTGTACAGAAAGACATCTCTTTTGCTTTCTGGTGTGGGTACAATGTTTGCATGCACTGTCAGAGAGATTGTGTTTTCCCTCTCCCTCCTTGGAGTGAAATAGTAATGTTTCCTTTAAAATTTCAAATAAAGTGTTTGTGCCTTCATATAAGGAAAATGTATAAAACATTTGGTCACAATCATGCTGAAGCCTGAAACAGGAAGATCCAGCAGATAAAGCTACAGAATGGATGAAGGTCTTTCTGACTGTCTGTGGTGTGGATGTGTTTCCTTACGTGTCATCTGGTTGCATAGCCCTCCGTTTGCAAATTACAGCCATTACCCATAGCGGACCTCTGGCTACCGCACTTCCTTTATTCAAAGTGCACATAAATACAGAGACAGAGATAGAGACAGGAGTTATCCTTTAGCAGAATCCAGGGATGAGATCGGCCAGAGATTATCATTTAGTAACGGAACAAAAAACACGCAACGAAAACGCAACAGGTTGAATTTTACTAACAGAAAAGCTACAGGAGATGTGAAGAACCACCCTACAGCAGACTGCTCCCTGCAGGAGGCTGGAGGACTTTGCTGAGAGCATCAGTGACCTCCTGAGCATTTTGGTAGCATCCAATACCCTGAAACCACCCTCACAGCCAAACCTATCACCAGGGCCTACCGGTATCTCCCCCGGTTTAAGCGACCGCTTTGCCTTGAGAAGTTTCACAGTTCTGGGGCTTGGTAGAGCCCCCCACAAAATACATTTGTCCAATCCTTTCCTCTTTCCTGTCATTGTTTTTACTCTACTGGCACCTCCCAACCCTCCTCCTCTAACTTTCTGCCAGCGTACCATGCGTCTCCTGGCCTCCCTGTGCCCCAAATTAGCCCTACATAAGTTCGTCAAAGCCACGGACACCAGGTCCTGCCCAGGCTTTTCTTTCGACGCTTCCTCCCTGCCGGCATGTCATCTTTGCCTCTTCCCCAGGCTCAAAGTGCAGAAATCCACACGTGCAACAAAATAAAGAAATCGTCCAACACAAGAGTCATTGCAAGAACACAGAAATCTCATCCCTGAGAATCAGAGTTAGAGGTTTTGCTTTTTCATTTTGTTTTCTGTTTTTCTCTTTTGAACAGGCAATAAAAACAAGACTCTCTCCATCTGCCCCCAACACAAACGACGCACCACGGGACACGGCCGCAGCTCTCGCAGCCCAACTACGACTAGACATGCAGTGCGAAAGATGCTTCTCCTCCTGCAGGAGCACCGCTGCAAACGCTGCGCCGCCACCCCTGCACCTCTCCCACCAGGACACCAGTCAACAAGTAAAGGCCAGTTTCTTCTCCTGCAGTTACACCCCTCCCGCTCCCAACAGTTACATTATAATTAAAAAAAAAATGAAAAAAAAAAAAAAAAAAAAAGGCCAACAAAACCCAAACCAACCCCAAAGCGTGTTTGCCTTCCCCACTGTCAGCTTCCAGCCCGGCGCAGGAGGAGCCGGCCGAGCCAGGCGCGGGGGCAGCTGAGCCGAGCGGCTCCTCCGGGCGCTGCCCCTGCCCCCCGCGCTCCCCAGGTCCGAAGCGAGAGGTTTGCATCGTCGCTGTGAAAGATTTCAAAGGTTAGGCACTTAGTAGTGAACATCTGGAGCATTCGGTAGAAACGGTGGGACCTGGAATGACAGTTGGACTGATTCTCTACATAAAGAGTAAATTTTTTTTTTCATTTTCTTTTTTTTTTTTT
>CM021781.1:2383683-2473737 GCA_011076525.1 Nettapus auritus | reverse complement strand
TTTTTTTTGGTTTTTTTTTTTTTTTTTTTTTTTTTTTTTTTTTTTTGCTAAATCAAGCTTATATTGTAAACAAGACAAAACAGTGAGGGCGTGTTGCAGTCGGCAGGAGAGAGGGACGGGAAGAAAAGTCTCAGCAGCAAGGAAGCAGTCCTGACGAAGGGGCTCTCGGGCGGCTTTCTGGTGGCTGGGTGGGAAGGACCCGAAGTGGCGATGAGTGTGATGGGGCCACGCAGCGGTCGGGGCAAAGCAGCGAGTTCCTGGCTCGGCTGGGAAGGGGCGCTGCGGCTGAACATCAAGTCCCAATGGACTGTCCTTTGTTCCAATCTGCGGGTTGTTGTTTTTTTTTCTCCTCTCCCAGTTCCTTAGGTAGATCTCTTCGCTCTTGGCGGTGAACGAGATAAAACACGGGGTCAAGCTTTGTTCGCCGGTGTCTGTTTTTGCAACCCCAACTCCCGCCCCGACTGGGGCAGGGAGAAAAATAAAATAAAAAATAAAGGAATAGCCCAACCAAAACGGTGCCAAGCCTGAAAAGGATTGACGGCCTCCTTGTCCGCCGTCGTGGCTCCTCGCGTGCCTCGCGGGTTTGGCATCTGGTGCACGTCTTTGAAGGCAGCAGGGAGGTGGGCGAGAAGGGGGAAGAGATGCGCTGCTCCCCAGGAGGGAGCCTTCTTCCTTGGTATATTTTAGTGGGGAAAAAAAAAAGAAAATAGAAAAAAAGAAAAGAAAAAAAAAAAAGGCAGGAGAGGGGCTGCACAAGTGTCTCCGGAGGTCTCGGAGCAGGGCAGAGCAGTTCTGGTGGCGGGGGCTGCCCCCGGGCACCATGTGTCTGAGCGCACAGCCTTCCAGATGATAAAACTCATCGACTTTGCACGCCTCCGAGGGCTTCGCCGTGCCGCTAGCACCAGTCGTCCTCGTCGGCTTCGTGGTAGTAGCTCCGTCCCCGGGTGCCGGTGCCAGGGCCCGTGTTGAGCCCCAGCGTGTAGTGGTAGCCATTGGGCACTCGGCGGGCTTGGTGAGACTGGGAGGTCAAGGAGGAGACGTAAGAAGTCCTGGAGGAACGCCCCGAGTTGGTGGCCACCGCCTCCTCGAAGGTGAGTGTGTCCTCAGGCGCCGCGCCGCAGGGGCTGTCGGCGGTGTCGCGGTGGCCCAGGTAGGGGTCGGAGCCGATGCGGGCCACCGCGGCCGGGGGCGGCTGCTGGTCCCCGCGCAGCAGCGCGTTGTGCTCGGACAGACCGCGGCTCAGGCGTCCCGGGGAGAAAGGGGGCAGGCCGCCCGGGGAGGTGGTGAAGTGGACGGGCGAGGAGTTGGCGGTCTTGTAAGTGATGCTGGGGCGTGGGGTCAGGGGGGTCTGCGGGAGCTGCCTCCGACCCCGGCAGGGGGTACTAGCACCAGATGTCGACAGCAAGGGGCTCCCGTTAACCGAACCACTGCCCTAGATAAAAATTGGAACAGAGCAAATGAAAAAATAAAAAAAAGGGAAACGCCGGACGAACACAAAGGCAGGCAGGTGTAAAACAGAAGGAGAAGCGACAGGGGGGAGAGACAAGTCACAAGAGGAAAGAGAAGCAAAAAAAGAGAGAGTTTAGACACGCACAGTCAGGGGAAGGAGGTTCTCGAGAAATAATCGAACAAGAGATGTGAAGAGCTGGAGAACTAAGGGTCTGCGAGGAGCAGGTAGGGACAGAAACGATCAGAGCATCGGTAGGACGCAAACTGGCAGACGGCTCCAACAGCAGGGAACACTGCCCGGGGGGGAAGGCACCCACAGCACACACAGTCCCGACATGCCCCTTACCTCAGCAACGCCGTGGGCAGCTTTTTTTTTTTTTTTTTTTTTGGCAATCACAGTTTTGCAAAACAGCACGCTCTGCTTTGGGGCAAAATTTTTGCTTGACTTCAGCTGATGGTTGTGAATGCTGATGCTCAAAATTGGGTTATGCAGGAGGAGGATTTGGGGACTGACTTTTTTTTTTTTTTTCTTCATAGTTTTAGGAATAAAATGCATTTTGATTAAATAGCTACTTCCTGAAGAAACAGTAACAAAAAGGTTTTTGGATTGGCTTTGGCTTTAACAAGAGGGCTCCCTAAAGAAAAACACTGAAAAATGTGTTCACCTTCTTGTCAGTATTACACCCGTACTATCTGAATGGTAGAAGAGACCGGCAGCTTCCTGCATTACTAACAGCAATCAACTAAGCTACAATGAGGAAAAAAAGTTCCCTGAGCAAGAGGAGCAGCCCTTGTTTGGCATTTCTGTTCACCTTCTCCCTGGACAGGGCAGGAACAAGTCTGGGAGAACATTTTAAAAATCCCTTCACCCTCTCTGCTACAGCCCCATGGTCCCAGCCAAGCTTTCCCCATGGTGGTAGAGGTGAGGGAGATGCTCACCACCACCCGGTGACCTAAACTGTCCGAGAGAGGAAGCCCAGATCTTTCCAGGGGCCCTAGGCTCAAAATTAAAATAGTTATTAAAAAAATATCATACATTATATTTAAAATTCTAGTAAGGCAAGCATGTAAGAGAGGCCCTCCTGAGCCACCAGCAGGCTGCAGACTAAGTGGGGTTTGGAGCATGGCCAGAGCCCCCTCCTGGCACGTCATGTCGAGGTGTTAGCAGGGATCCTGCTGGCCTGGGGCTGAGCCCTTCCCTTCCCCCAGGTCCTGCCTTTCCCTAAGTTCCTGCTTGCCCTTGCTCTGATTTTCCTTCTCGGCTCGGGAGCAGCTTTGCAGATTGATCTGTCACCAGGGGAACAAGACTTGTTCTCAAAAAATAAAAATAGATAAATAAAAAGAATGTACCTGTTCCACAATACAGCACAACACAGGACAGTGCTGAGGCTCACACATCAGCAGCTGGAGCCTGACACCGCTGACACCACTAACATGAGTGAAGCCAGCTGAAATCAGGGATTTGGCTGCCTGCAGCCCCTGCACTCGTGCGGTCACGGCAAGGATTTATCCTACAGCCACCAAGTGCTTGTGGCACTGGGCAGGAGCTGGGGGAGTTGGCCAGCTCGGCTGCCCAACGGGGCATCCCTCACCACGCTTCCAGCCTGCCTGGGCTCATGGATATTGTTTTCCACCAGCAGCAAGCCCAGACAAGGATTGGGCCTTCCAGGTCACTGCACTGAACCTGTTAGCAAGGGAGTCACTGGCTCTGCGAGAGGCACTGAGTCACTCCGTGGGTGGCTGGTAAAAAACTATCAGGTGACATTTCCTTCCCTGTCCTGCAACAGAAGCAACAAGCAGGATTTTTGCAGCAGGGACTGTCGTGAAAGAGCATGGGACAATGGTTCTGGACCGAAAGAGGCTAGGTTTTAGTTGGGTGTAAGGGCAACTTTTTCACAATGAGGGTGTTGAGACGCTGGAACAAGGTACACAGAGAAGCTGTGCATCATTAGAAGTGTCCAAGAGCAGCCTGACCTCCTGAAATATGTCCCTGGCCATGGCAGGGGCTTGGACTGGACCTCTAAGGGCTCCTTCCAGCCCAAACCATCTTACAGTAAGCAAGACCTCAAAGGCTTTACCTCCCGCTGCTTGCGTCCTTTATCTTAAACAAACCCCAGAAGACGTGTGCAGGTCCATGGCAGACCCCAGGGCTCTCCTCCCAGCCCGCGCCCCCTCACCTGTCTGTGCGGGCCTTGCTCCGGCCCCCCGTTGGGCGAGGTGGGCCTGCTCTGATCGGCAGACTTGGGCTGGGAGCGGTCCCGGCTGCCGTAGCGGTCGCAGGAGTAGAAGCGTTGCTTTTCGGAGGAGGAGGAGGAGTGCTGCTTCCTCTCCTGGGACCGGCCGCGCTCCTGCTTCTTGTCCTTGGAAGAAGACTCGCCAGACTGGGCCACTGGAAGGAGAATGTTGGTCGGGGGTCACCAAGATGCTCCTTCCACGGGGATGGGACCCCAAATCGCACCAAGTGCCCACCCCAAAGGACAAATCCCTGCTAAAGACAAAGCTCGTACCGGCTTCCCCGTCGGCCAGCTGATGTGGGGACCTGTCCAAGGACTTCTGCTTCTTCTCTTTCCGCCGGTGGCAGCGGTGGTGGTGGTGGTGGTGCACCTGGTCGGTCGGCATGCGCTCCAGGGAGTACTCGTAGAGGTGCATGGCGTGCGGGCGCTGCGGGGTCAGCGTGGAGATGGAGCGCTTCATGGGGCTCGTGTCCGGGATGGGCTGCGAGGGACAGGGGCGCAGGGAGCAAGGTGAGAGGGCAGGCGCTGCAGGCACCTTGCTCGACCGCTCGGCTCCCATGGGAGGGGTGTTAGGGTGAGAGACAGGGGCAAGGAGGGGCAGGAGAGAAATGGTTAACCGGCTACGGCTGGAACGGGCAGAAGGACTTGTGGAATGGCAGACTTAGTGCTAGGTTTGAGGAGTAGATGTGAGCTCTGTTTGCTGAAATGGGCTTTGCTTTCAGCATTGTGCCAACCCACAGGTACCACGGCGGGGCGGGATGCAGCACAGCACACCAAGCACGGCGCCACGGGAGGCAGCAGGAGTGAGCAAGGGCACAGGGCAGCACAGCAGCCAAGCATCTGACAAAGAGTTCTCCAAGACCAGTTTCACCCAAAGCTGCTTCAGGGTCTAGGAGCATCCCAAAGCAACTCCAAAGAGGGAAGCATGAAAGCATTTGTGGGCACCACATGGAAAGGGAGGAAAATAAAAAATGAATAAATGGGCAAAGTGCAGGGCAAGCCACCTAATACCTGTGTCTGTCTCCCTGCACTTGTGGTTGATCTCCATCAAAATGCGGAACCTCCCCTCTTGTCCCACCACTGCTCCTCCAAGCCTTTGCGGCTGGGACAAGCAGGGATCACGTATCCCCTGCAACTCCACCGGGACATCTCCAGAAATGACTACTGAGGCTTGTTGTGGCAGTTTTCAAGTCATCCATGGCCTGAGAGCCAAACATTAGGACTCTGAGCAGCCCTCCAGCCTCCCATGGGCGCTGCTGGCCACTGCCTCCGCCCCAGTGGCAGCTCCGGACTCTGCTCCCTTCCCTCTGGGTTCAAAACCTTACAAAGATGTTCTGCAGAAACCAAGACAAGCAGACTGCAGGGCAGCTATTTTCACCTTCCTACTGCCCAGCCACCAGCTATAAAGCTCAGAAAACAGGAAAAATCCCTTTGTTTCCTTCTGTTTCGCTCTGCTGGCCTCTAGCTGCTTTGCAGACTGCTCCGAGGTGGAGGCAGGGCTTTGTCCATCCTCTGGAGGCTTCCTGGCATCCACCTTCACATCGGAGCTCCTGGCAGAGGAAAGCCCTGGGAGCACAAAGGTCCAGCCTGGTGGGGAGGGAGCTCAGGATGTCCTTCAGCCCCTCATTCCTCAACGATGAGTCCTCAGCCCAATATGTGCCTCAAGGGCGACTTCCAGCAGAACATTTACTTTCCTTACCGTAACCTTTCCAGAGAGCCTTGCATTATTTTTATCATCCCTGCTATTTCGTTTGCTTAGCTTGGGTTTCCAATCTCCGCTGCCCCTTGATATTTGCACAACGTGGAGCCAGTCGCTCCACAGCCCTGGCTGGTATTTTGGGCAGGATGAGCCGCTCTCCCCGCTGGCGTGCTGTCACAGCTCTCTCCTTGAACGCAAAGGGGCAGCCCGAGCTCCATTTTCAGCTGCTCCACCCAAACCTTGGTGTTTCCCATCCATGTGCAAGGTGAGGTGTTAGGGCTGCAAAGTGTGCTGCAGACCCAGGGGGGACACAGCACGGCCTGTGGCATTGTGGCGTGCCCAGGGGTGCCAGCTCGGGCAGCGAGGTGACGCTGTGCTGTGCCACACTGCTTTCCTCCCAGTCACATTTCAGGGCTTCACTTCTGTCCTCCCTGCTTACCATGGGGCCAGGAGATGAAGGAGTGGGTTAACGATGAAGGAGGATCATAACGTGGCAGTCAGATTCACAAATTGACTGATGGGGGGGGGGGCAAAAAAAGTGAAAATACTTCCCACTAAAAGCACTTATCAGCATTTCCTAAATCCTTTTAGGAGCTGCCAGGAAGAAGACAGATTTCCCAGCAATAAGCCAGCCAGATCTATAAGAAATGGATGTTTCTCTTTGGACCCAATTCTGTGCTTACTCCAAGGCCAGAAGCTGCCGCTGACCCTAATGGGAAGTGGATCTTAGCAAGGCAAAGCACACCCTCCCCGAAAATCCTGACGATGCTCTCGTTACATTAACGGGGCACACACAAGCCTCGGGAGACTATACCATAACCCTTCAGAGACTTACTAATTGCCTCTTCATTAGCAAGCCAATAGTTTTCACCCCCTAAATCCCTGCGCAACAAGGCACACAAACCAAATAAATAAGCAAAACAAACCAAAACCCCTGCTATCAGCGTGCGGCGTGCAGTCGTGGGTGGAGGGAACTGCAGCACAGGGGGGAGAGACAGCAGCTGCGCCGGTGCGACATTGTGCTCCAGATGGGAAGGGAGAAAAGTAAAGGGTTAAGGAAGGTTAATCGTTTCTTAACACGGATTTAATAGGATACAACTTAGTGCAAACTACATACTGCTAGGTAACTCCCAGGTGACCGTGCTTTGCTCCTCTGCAAACAATTCGGACAAGATGAGAGACATTATTTGAAGCAGCCCCACAGTGCAGCCATGGTCAGACATCGCGGCAGATGGGCAGCAGACACAGGGAGGGTGGGGAGGGACGGAGGGAGGAGGGGGGTTGAAAGCACAGGGAGGTGTTTTTTTAATGGCAAAATAAAAAAAAAGATGGAGGGAGGACAGATAAACAAGGAGGAGGATGTCCAGAAATCAGGAGGAAACAGAAAGCATCACAAATAAGAGTTATAAAGAATTCAAAGTTTGGGGGAGCAGAGGCAGCGTGTGAGGGGGAGGGTGGAGGGCACGGAGGGGGAAGACACAGAGAGTACATCAGTTATTCGGCTGAAGCTACGACCACCAGAACATTACATTATTATATGAGGACACATCTGCTCAGGTACCACAGGCCTGATTCATACCAGACTAGAGAGCTCTACTGGGGCAGCTGTGCCCTGGGGACAGGGACTGTGCTGTGAGCAAGGGGAGGTCGGGCACAGATGGGACCCTTGCTCCTAAAGGCAGCAGTGGCTGCAGGGTTCAGCAGGAGCAGCCCGGGAGAGCTCCTCTCTGCTCAGGGGCTCTGAGCAAAGGGCTTGTCCTGTCTCTGACTGTGACAGTGTTAAATTGCAGGCATGCTGTCTGGGACTGCAATGGAGAAGAGTTTCCCAAGGAAAGACTTGTGCCACTGGCTTTCCTGTTGGCAACTCCATCGACTCGCAGGGGAAGATGCTACTTGAGGCCTGGAATAAAGGACAACTTTGTTCTGGGAAGGGAGGGAGTACAGGACTGTTTTGGGGTCTGTTTCTTTTATCAAGCATCTCGACTAGTATTGCTAACCCAGAGAATCCCAGAAGACAAGGTCCTATTCAGTGATTTTCTGGAGCTTTCACACAGAGTACAGTTTCTCATGTCAGCTGGGAAATTTGTTAGCCAGCAAAGCGTAGCTTGCACCAGCCTAAGCACATTTGCAAACCGATTTAATCTGTTGGAGCTATTTCTGTGCACGCAAGACACAGTCTTTAAGTTTTAGGATGCAGAACATCTTCCACGTCCTGTTTCCCACAGAGAGCGATGGGGAAGAGCCCACGGGCTGCTCGCTTCTTACTGAATGAATCAGGCCCTTTGAGCAAGAGAGACACGAATATGGGGTGCTCAGACACACAGGAGGCAGGATGATGTCTGGAGAGCATCTGGGTTAACAAGCTGGCAGCGAACACGTGGAGTGCCCAAAAATGATCTGTGAAAACCATGACATCCTATGCACTAAGGAGCGTCCACAATTAGTCGCCAAGTTGCTGTAAAGGTCAACCCTAATTATGAGATTTCTTTACAAGAAGCCAAACAAGGAAAATGAAATCCTTAACAACATATTACTAATCAAAGTCACAATGCAAGATATGCTAATTACTGTGGGAAGGGAAAAACACAGGGAGACTGCTTAATGTCTCAGTGCAGCCTTCCAGGCACAGGCTCCCTGGTATTTTCCATACCTACTGCATTCATCAAAAAGAACCACAGGAAATCTCCAGCTTATTTTATGGCTGGAGCACTGGAGCATGCCTCGGCTGTCTGTCTGGATAGATGGCAAACAACTGCCAATGGGAAATGTATGCCTTCCAGGAACATAGGCTGGCAAACATTATTGTCCCCAGTTAAACAGAACAGGCACGCCATGGTAGGCAATCATCATTTAGCAACCCAGACAGATGGATTTCTCTGTGGTCTTTTTGTTTTTTCTTTCTTTCTTTTTCTGCAACCAGGAATGAGTAAATGCCTGTGATCCAAGCCCCAGGGCTGGTTACCTGGCTCCAGGTTCAGTGAACACCTTTATTTCACAGAACTTGCAGGCAACTTTCAAGCACAGAGAATGAGCTGCACTGCCTTTCTCAGCCTCCCATCCCCTAAAAAAACCCTCCGTCCATCCCTCCCTGCTCACCTGAGTTTCGGCAGCCAGGCGCGGCATGGAGGCCGCCCGCCCCTGGCTCTCCAGACCCGGCTGGTGCTCTCCATTGGTGAGAGTGGGGCTGATTTCCCTCATTTCCACCACCTGATCCAAATCAAGAAACAGTTTCAGGAGCAAGAATGCAAATGTCAGCTTTGAAGCCATCATCTGAGTGGGCTTCTGCTGTTTGGTTTGGGAGGGGGTGCTGGTAGGGGAGACAGAATAAATTTGGAGCTGTGGAGTGCCCAGGTTACTCTTTATCGACAGCACTGCCTTCAGCAGGGACAGCAGTGGGACAAGTTCATCCACCAGCCATGGCAATGAACCCCAGCCCTGACCTGTGACACCTCTTCTCTGGGTTTGTACACTAATAACAATGGGATCGGGACAACAGGACAACGAGGAAGACGTAGCCCTAAGTGACCTATCTCAGCAGACACGTAGTCCCAGGATAAGCATGCCTACCAGTACAACTATTGGTGCTGAAGCTCTCAGACTTGCTTTTTCTCTATAATATTTAAGCAAGTTTTGGGTTGTGAGAGAGAACAACGCTTATCTCAAAGGGCAGAGGACCTCTTCAGCTCTCAGGAAAGAATCCAGCCTGATATCTATTAAAATCCACTGCATTTCACCCCGTCTCCACTTGTTTGCTTACCCGCTCAATAGGGATTTCTTCTGAGTGGCCTCGTTCAAAAGCTGGTGTCCTGGTTTCGTAAAACACGTCCTGGGTGCGTTGGGTCCCCCAGGAGCTGGACTCTTTGATCCCACCCTCTGGGGGTGGCCTGTCAGAAGATCAAGTGGAAAAAAAGATGAACTCTTTTGCAAAGGGCTTGTGCTGACCTTACTGTGCTGAAGGTAAAGCACCTGGGAACCCTCGAAAGTCTCACTTGTGAAAACGGGTGCAGGACAGCTGGTGAAGCTATAAAGTCCCTTAGGTTTTCCCAGGGCCACTTTCTTTCTTTTTAGCCCAAAGATCCCCTGAGAAACCAGGAAACCAAACAGGCCAGAGCATTCTTTTTCAGTAAATGAGGAAATCAACTTCTGCTGCTTAAGAAGAAGAATGATCAATTTTGGAATTCAGGCAAATTATGTATGCAAAACCAGTTAGACAAATAGCCCTAAGTGATACTGGTCAAGCACATCCATGGCTGTACCATTCACTGAATGGTGCAGGTAGCCCTAGGTTTTACTGCTGGGTCTGAAGTCAGACCCCATTGGGGTTATTCAGGACATTTCGACCTCAGACATCCATCATTAAAAATCCATGGCACTTGTGACCCAGAAGAAAGTCACCTGAGGAGCAGGAAATGGCAAAACATTTAGGGATTGCTGTTACTGTAACCATTTGGTAAGCTCTCTGGGGAGGTATTATTTTGGCCAAAGAGAAAGAGACAGATTATGTATTGGAAAGTCTCAGGAAGCCCTTGCTGTTGTCAAGTGCATTGAGCTTTAAGGAATTATTTGCTCCCAAGGACCTTTTGGTCTCCCAGGAACTCACTGCATTAGCAATTCAGTGCTTGGTTTGGGACTTGTCTGGCAGTTTTGCAACGAACCCAACATCCTGAAAGCAAAATCACGATTAAAACTAGCCACAATGGAAAGCTCTAGACCTAAGATTTGGAGGAGACCACTAAGGCAACAGACAGCTCTGGGGAACCCAGTGCCACCACCATCTGTGGGCATATAATTGCACCTGAGGCGGCAGAGGGAGGCAGAGCCACGTGCAGCAGGTTGGTAGCCACCAGCAGGACATCATCCCAGCCATGGCACGAAGGGGCTGCTGGGCTGGGGGTCACTGAAGGTGCCATGAACCATCCAGGAAAACTGAGTCAGCAGGGACAAGGCTGGCATCTGCCCTTTGTGCCCCTCGGCTGTATCACGGCTGTGTCAGGGGATACTCACAGCGTGCCCCCGTTGTTGAGCGATGCCGAGCTTTTCTGGCGGAGGAACGCCTTTGCGTTGCTGAATGCTGCGGGCTGGGTTTGCTCCAGGGTGGCCTTCAGAGGGTGGAAGAGCGACACCGGGCCGGGCTGCAAAGCACAAGGGAAGGGGTCTGAGAGAAGTTTCCCCCGCGCCCACCGAGTGCGGCAGGGGTATTGTGCCCTGACGTGAGCGCTGGCGCTGACCACCCAGTCATGGCACTGCCACCTTTTGTTAGAGCCTCCCGTCCACAGGACAGATGGACAGGGCCATGCTGGAGGCCAGCTAGATGATCACCCTAAAATCAAGCAGCTATTTGGCCCACCAGAAATCTTTGGGGTTTCAATCCCAAGCCATGTGTGAAAATACCTTCAAGAAATCGTAAAAGTCTTCAAGTGCATTACAGCCAAAATAATTTTGAATTCTTCCCATTTTAAAAAACAACTAAAACATTTTGGAGCCAAATATCATCAGTTTTCAGTGATTCTTTGGTGTCCCAAAGACATCTCATGGCGTTCCTCAGCATTTACACCACTTCTGAAAATAGAACTGAAAATTAGCCCTGCCAAGTTATTTGGGACTTTTTTTGGAAAATATCCTTCCAGACCTAGTGGAAAAGGAAATTGCATCTTTAAAAATATATATATATATATTTATTATTTTTTTATGGTGAGAGAAAGGATTCTGGGAGGGGTTTCCATTTTTCAGATGGTGCCTGGGGAAGCACCCAGACCTTCTGCCCGCTGTGCAGGGAGAAGCTGCCTGAGAGGGAGGGCAGAGAGCAGCACCCTTTAACTGAGTACCTGGCACAGGCCCCCGGGGGGCTGGTGGACTTGTTCCCTGCTGTTCTTGTTCTGTTTGTAGAAGTCGAATATCATGAGCGCTGCGTAGACCTTCCCCACGGTCATCTCATCGGCTGTCCAGGGACGTTCAGGTGAGGGAAGGCAAAGGACCAGGGGAGGAGATGATTAAGTCACAGTGCATGAGGAATAGCAACATCAAACGTGTGGAAAAACAAGGAGGAAGAAGAGGTGGCATCGGAACGATGAGGCAAAACAGAGACAGGGAAAAACAGGGGAAAGGCAAAAAAAAAACAAAAAACAAGAAAATATTATAACAGACTTCTTCAGGTCTTTGCCCGTTGATGTCTGTTGCTGGGAGGATGGCCCCTGACTCTAACCCTCTATGGCAAACACTCGCAGATGCTGGGTGGAAAAGAAACAGGCAGGAAAACTCTGTGACATTGCAAACATTGCCAGCGGAAGAACCACTAAATTAATGCCAGATCCACAGCCAACTTTTTATCATCAAAGAAGCCTTATTCCAATTTCTCTGAATTACAGTCAACTGGGGCATAATGGGCTAACATACATGCATTTACAGAGTATTGCATTTTTTCCAGATGTCTTTTTCACTCTCGCAGGAAAGGCTCGCAGCCCTTCCCTGCACAGCAGCTGAGCACATCCCTTACAGCAAGGAGTTAAAGCTCCACATATAAAGGCACCCGGAGAAGTGGGGAGGAGAAGAATTCAGTAGTTGCTACCCACTGATCTGCACATCCTTAGCTCCCTCATTTTTCTTAATTAACATTGCCTTTATTGCTCTGCACTGCTTCTCATTAATCAGGAATCCAAAGCCCTTGCTTGGGCCAATCAAGATAATGGCAAACTTTCCGTTTTCTCAGCATGTTCACCTAAAGACATCATCGAGTAACACAAAGGCTCCAAGTTATCTCACTTCTGGTTCTGTAAGTTCTCAGCAAACCTTTAATCTTCTTCCCCTGTTTTTCTGTAGCAGACTGAGTGCAGATAGCAGACGTTGCTCTCCTGTCCTGTAAGGCACAGGCTGGAGGCAAACAAAAGCTGTGAAAAAGGTCTGGAAGAGGACACACAGCTTTGGTCCCTTCTTAGATTACTCTAAGGATGTGAAATCCACTGTAACGTAACAGAACTCATGCCTAAATGTGACCTCAGCTTCCCTGCTCCTTGGATGACCATGGTGCAGAGATGTGGGCTGGAAGCCTGCAGAGGTGGCAGCTGGGCACTGATCTACACCAGGTTTCCTTGCTGTGTCCCCTAGATGCCCGTGCACCTTGATGGGGATTGGGACAGGGCAGGCAGGGAGGGGAAAACCCCAACTGGGCTTCTCAGATGGCTGGGGTGGGCTGGGTGCTTGCTGGTGGACCACTTACGTTTGTGAGGAGGCACCAGCAAATCCAGCGTCTTCTGGGACAGATTGGGCCAAACCAGCGAGATCTCCTTTCTAAGCTCAGCGTCACACTGGTGCTGCTTGACACCCCCTGAAAAAAGGGAGAGGAAATAAGCACGTCAATGAAAACCCCTGTCTGTTTGGCACATCCCACTGCTCGCACAGCAAGCGAAGGCATTTCCCCCTCTCCCATTTCTCGAGAGCACCAAACAGAGGCTGGGTGACAACTTAACCAGGAGGAGCCAAACACAGCGGCATTATTCAAGTGGCCAAAGTAAGGTCTTGGTACACAAGTGGAAAGTGATTAAAGTGTATGTGAGCCAACGGACCCGCTCCCAGCTGAGTACACCACACAGTCAGCAATTAAGTAGTTCATCTGAGTGACAGAGATTACTTTTCTAAGAGGAAAGCAATGGCAGGAGGCTCTGGGTGCGCTGCGACACAGAGGTTTGAACTCCCACGCTCAGTCTCATTAGGGAGGGTTTATTAAGGCCCGTAAGTCCCACTAAAGACTCAATTAAACGCAGCACACAAAACCAAGCACAAAGCCACAAAGCGGGTCAGGAGCTCACAACCCTTTTGGCAGTGCCAGCGCTATCAGCTGCGCTGGCTCTTTGCTTCCCTTCCAGCGTGTGGCAGAAAAATAGAAGGGGGAGCCTTTTTCAGCTGAAAAAGTCTCTGGGAATTGCTTTTTTTGACAGGTCACTGGAACCCTAAAATCAGACAAACTCTCAGGGCTTCAGTGGCCTTATCCAGAGGTTATTACTGAAATATGGTGTTGGCCCCTAAAATCCCAGACAGTCCAAAGTGCGTCCTTGAAAACAAGCACCTGGTACTGGGGGTCACTCTGGGGGAGATCTCCAGCAGCCTCAAAGTTTTATCTTCTCCCAGCACTGCACACCCAAAGTGTCAAAGACAAAGTTTCAGTTACATTTGAGGAAAGTAATTAACACAGCAAAGCTGGAAGGTTGGCCTAACACCACTTGGGAAAAGCACTGCACCCTAACCCAGCCTGCTCTTTGCTCACAAGAGCATCGTTACCTCCTGTTAGCTTTTAGATAGGAATACAAGTGCTTTGGCCCATCATGCCTCGACTCTGACCCCAGCCAGCCTGATTAAACAGTGTACCGATGTGCAGAAAAGGCTGGCGTGCTTTATTATGTTGCGGTGTTTAATTGGGAAGTCAAGCACATGACTGATTAAACACTTAAATAACTTAATTTCCAGGCAGTGGCTCCTCGAGTTACTGCCTGGCCACCAGCAGACAGCAGCGCTGCCTTTTTCACCCCCGTGCTGGAAAAGCAAAGAAATAAGGTGCAGAACTCTCATGGTTGTTAGAGAGCACAGAGCTGCCCAGAGCTTTTTGGGGAGCTCTGCACATCTCGGCTGCCGTGCCAGGGTACAGACACCCCAAAGGTGTCGGCATTTCTTTGGCTTCAGGGCCGCAGTGCATCAGGGTGTGAGGCCCCACGTGCTGTCACGCATCACCCCCCCTTACCTGTGGCGAGCTTGATTTCGAGGGCGGTGCGGATCAGGGCCATCAGCGTGGACGTGAAGTGGACCGTCAGGTCCTCGGGCGAGATGGGCATGTTCATCCGCACCAGGCGCTGCAGGGAGGAAGGCAGGCGCTGTGAGTGTTGGTCGGGATTTCTCCCCCCCCCCTCCATCCCTGCCATTCTGTGAGCCCCCAGAGGCAGCCCCACAGCCACCCCACTGCTGCCCCGATCCTTTTGTGCGCTGAGCTGAGGCATCTCACCCATAGCAGCTCCAGGCCCTCTCCTGGAGCAGGTCCGAGCTGTTGGCTGTGGCTGTTAAACAACTGATTTGCCAGCATTTGTACCACAATCCTAAAGAGATTTCTTCCCAAAGAAGCCGATTTTAATGTCCTCACCCCATTTCAGATAGCTATGCTGCTCCTGACAGTCTCCAGCTATGGTCCTACCTTCAGCCCAGACATATGGCTGGCACCGGTGCCCCTGCCAGGTCCTTGTGTGACAGTGGGGGAAAGAGAAAGCTCAGGAGAAAGCCCATGAAGCCAGGACCGGCTCCTACATTAGTTACCTTCACCTCTATTCTGGCTCTGCAACAGGAGCAACAGCAGCCGACTTGCACCCACCACCAGAGGATGCGGCTCCATGCAGACAGCGACTGTGGCTCAGGTTCTCAGGGGCAGTTTGGGTCTGGCTGCTAATGGATAAAGGGGCAAAACATTCGTTTCTGGAGACATGTGGGTTCGGTGTACTGCTTCCTTTCCTTGTGGGCATCCCAGGAGCTCTGAAGGTCTCCTCCCTTCAGTCTGTGAGCTGCACAGCTCCATCCAGCTCTTACCCCAGGGGAAGGAGCAGGGCTGGTGAGAGCAGGGCTGTTACTTCCCCCTCCTGCGCTCCTGCAATCCAGGCATGCAGTAGACTCTCCAGATCTATGTCTGTCTTCCAGGATCTTTAGTCCTGGTAGCAACTCCTTCCCCACCTCCAACAGGGCAAATTCATCTCTTGTAATCAACGAGGGACCTGAGATCACCCCAAGAGTGGCGCTTTGGAAGCCGTGGCTCCCCTAACACTCCTGGTGTTGGAGCCCCTAAATGCAGACGGGCGGAAGCACCCCGAGCCTTGCTGATAAACTTAGCAATGTGTTTAAAGGATGGATTTCTTCTCCTTTGGCAATCTGCTCATTTCTCAGCTCCTCGGCTTTCAAAAGCTGTTCAGCAAGCTCCTCGCTCGGAGCCTTATCAGACCAGCCCTGCATTCCTGCTCTCGGAGAGAAGTCACTGAGCATTAATCCAGCCGCGCGGAGCGGTGCAGTGGCTTGCAAAGCCAAGCATTAGCCTGGCTGGGGCCCCTTGCTTGGGAGCGGATTTCATCTGTGTCTGAAAGCTGCTGGGGCTGTTATTTTGATCCCTATCAGTGCACAGAAACCCTCTCTTTGTTGAGCACAGCCCAGTGAGCTGAGCTATCTGCATGGGACTCTGGCTGGGAGGCTCTTGCTCCGCACACTGCGACACCGTGCAACATTGAGGGCTGCTGGGACAAATCCCCGACACACAGAAATTGTCCTGCTGGCACTGATGGGGATGGAGGGCACAGTTTTGGTGCAGAAAGTCTGCTTTTCAAGACATTCAATGGAGGTGAGACCTCCTTGTTTATCTTGCTACGCATCTTTGGATCTCATTATGCGCTGCACAAAAGACTCCTGTAACAACATACCCTGTCTCCTAAAGGCTGAGACAAACCACTGTGATCTCAAAGAGCTCTTAAAGCATGCCCAGAGGTTATCTTCCATGTCAGACAAGCCTCTGAGAGGGGGAAATCAAAGGCAGTGCTCCCCTCCCTTTATAATTCAATGACGGTAGCAAATGCTGGCAAAGCCACATCTTTTTTTTTTTTTTTTTTTTTTTTTTCTCCTCACTTGTGTCAAATGGAGCACTATTTTAATTCAGACTCCTGCCCTCAGCGCACAAAAAGTTAGCACAGAAATACTGCATCAGTGTGAGCCCACACACCACTGACAGCCCCACCACATCCCACCGCAGTGGGACAGAGTTCAGAGATGGAGAGAGAAAGAAGGTGCATGGCAGTGAGAGCAAGCAGGTGAGAAATAATTCCTCCAGGAGAGCTCTATCCTTGCAAAAACCAACACCAAGCATAATCTGGAGACCGAGATGTCCCAGTTCTTCCCACTGACTTCCCAGCCTGAATTCCCAACCGGGAGGCAGAGCACAGGGTGAGCCGCAGCGATACGCACAGCAGGGCTGCGGGAAGGTCTCTCCTCTTAAACAAGGGGGAAGGATCCAGAGGGAGATGGCCTAGCAGCACATAGCTACGAACATCCCTAAATCTCCGCCAACATCAGCGAGAGCAGCTTTCTAGGAAGCCATTTGAAAAAAAATGTGTATATATAATGGATATACTGCTTTTGGGGGCCAGCTCCTGCTGAAGCAGTTGAGGGAAAGTAATTGATTCACATTTGGCTCAGAATAGCCCCGACACCGCCCCATGCAGGGGAGAAGGCAGTTTGGTGGGAGCTGCTCCTGCTGTGTCCCTGCACCAGCACCCAGAGGGGTGGGGAACGCGGTCAGGGGTGGGCACGGCCACCCCAGAGGACAGACCCTGCCCTCCCTGCCTTCAGCACCCTTTGATGCATTTCCCAAGCACCAGAAATGCAACTGGAAGTGCAAACAAAATATAAATATCTTTTTTTTTTTTTCTTTTTTTTTTCCCCCACTGATATTATAAAAAACATCCTTATGCCAACAAATATATCCACAGGAGAAACCTCAAACAAAATGCAGTGAAACAGCAAAATCATCAAAATGTCTCTTTCCAACAAGTGCACAGCGAGGAGTTTCAGTGACTTCAAACCTACCTTCTAGTTCTACAAGTATTTTATTTCATTTGCATTTCTATAGGTGTTATTTTAAAGGGACTATCACCCTACAGAAATTGTTAAAATTTCTCAGTCAAATATTTTGACTGAACTAAAATTACTCCTAGAAAAATTAAGAACTTTGGTGCTTCATCTCTAATCAAGATGGAAGAGAAAATCTTAATGTTTTCCATACTGTATAAGTAACACTATGGATAAAAGCAAAACCCGAGCCAGTAGTTTAGCCTGTACACAGTTTCAAATAAAATTAACAACTCTCCTCATTTTTGCTGTCTCTTCTGGCTGAGGTCATGCTTCAAGACAAACAAACCCTTACTGGTTCCTCATGCGTTGGAATAGGATGCAAAAAATTGATTAAAAAAAATAGAGAAAAAAATCCATTTTTTTTTTCCCATCATTTTAGACTCCAGAAGAAAACCACAAGGGCCTGTTGATGCAGATGGCAGGGGAGCAGATCCTTCCCTGCGCTCGCAAGGAGCTTGCGCTACTCTGGCATGCCCTGGGAATTGATGGCCACAAATAAGGGGTGTTCAGGTGAAGTAGTAATTGTGGAGCAGGAAAAAAAAGGTAAAATCCACCCTGGCCTGGCAGAAAAGTGCTCCCTGTGCTGTTCCTTTCCCTCCCATTTCCTCCAGGAGCACCCAAGGAAGAGCACCCAGCAGCAGGTGGAGCCAGGGGGTGGTTGGGGAGCTCTCCTCCAGCCCTGGGCTTTCATCAGGAGGGCTGGGAGGGAGGGAGGGAGAGGGACTGGCACGTGGAGAGCTCATTAATATATCTGCAGGAAAAGGGCACAGAGGCAGGAGCTACAACATTGTCTCAAGAGTCCCCTAATTAGGTCTGTGCACCATGAAAAGGGGAACGAGCAGATAACGAGAGGGTAAGTGATTACAGCTGGTCTACGGGAGGAAATGCTTTTTGCTCCAGTTACTTGTGTGGCCAGAGGGGTGCAGGCAACTCCCAGCAGGAGAGTTAATTTCAAATAAATAAATATGTGGCTAGCAAAACCAGATATTTGTGTCAAATAAAATGGGGAGAGTTTGTGCACGCTAAGAGTTCCATTTCTGAAGGCCTTCTGCTTGGAATTTTCTGGGGCAGTGTCCATACAGACAGGGAATGTACAGGAGAAATGGGGAAATCCATCCCAGTGTCAAAAAACAAGAGAAAAATGAGGCAGGGTTTGAGCAGGACCTGGGTGAGGCTGAGGTCTTCTGCTGGCTCCCAGCCTGACCCAGAAAGTGAGCGCTGAGTTCAGGCACAAATATCTGCACCGTAAGTCTTGCTCACCATCATGTTTGCCCAAATGGTAGCAGGACGAGGAGCACACTGAGGTACAGGTGTTGGGAAGCTAGCTGGCACCCTGATGGATTTTAATTACTAAGAATACCCTACCAGCAGCTCCCGAACAGCCTGTGGAACAAGAACTGCTGTGGGAATAATCCCCAAATGTGAATAAATTCAGGACAGTGGAGCCCTGCTTGTGGAAGACGAGGCTGAATTCGGTGAATAAATTATTCGCTATGAATAATTCACCCTGACCTAGTTGTGATTAGTCTGCTCTGATTTAACTCTTCTCTCAGCTTCAGAGAGGCTGCCCGAGCCTTCCTCCCTGCTACAGCAAGGGTGGATTTGGGTTAGTTATTAGGAAGAAGTTATTCACTATGAGGGGATGGGAAGCTGTGGATGCCCCATCCCTGGAGGCGTTTTGGGCTGGCAGGAGATGCCCCTGCCCTGCTGGGGACAGCACCACCCCGTCCCCAGGACTCAGCCCCAGGCTTTAGGGCAATGCAGTGCTGAACAGAGGGTTTTAGCAGCATCAGGAGCATTTCCTTCAGTCATTTTAAAGCCCCAAGCCGTGTGGGTCATTTTAAAGCCCCAAGCCAAGTCCCTCAGCTGGGATGTGCACACCTCAACCACGAAGCTCTCCACGTCTCTGTGTAACACGCAACCCCTTTTCCTGTGATACCTCCTCAAGGGGAGGTAGGCAAACAGCCAAGAAGCACAGGGTTCACATACACCTGCTGAAAATACTGCTACTTCTGGATAACATATTAAAAACCAGGACCCTTTGCCGCAGACGAGCTGATTCTAAAAGGCCTCCAAGTCTCAATAAATGGTGTAAAACCAAAAAACTCCGACCTGCCAGTGGGCCAGAGATCAAACCTGAAGGCACCAAAGTGAAGTTTTCTTCCCTCCTTCCAACCAGCCGGGTAGAAAAGATTTTAAAACACATTTCTCCCACCCCGGTGCAGGATAGAGCTCTCCCAGTACCACAGGACCCCGACATGCATGGCTGGAGGGCAGCGAGCCGCATGCACGGAGCTCGGCCGAGGGTGGGCACGCCGACTGAGGGGGACGGTTGAGAAAGGGGAACCAGAAAGCAAGAGGAAGGAAGGACGGCAGCCGGTGGGGCTGCAATGAGGGGAAAAAAAAAAAACAAAAAAAACCACGAGTTTACATGCACTGAGAAGGGTGAAGACAAGGGAGAAACAAAACATTAACAAACAGATCAGACTGGGAATATATATATATATATATATATATATATATATGGAAAGGAAAAGGATGGACATGTGGGGCAAAAGAGCTTTTGCCAGACAGAAGGGTATTTAAAAAAAACTGTTTAGAGGGAGAGAGAAGAAATAGTGCAGAGACAAAGCCCTGCTGCTGGCAGTCATTGCCTCTCCTTGCTTGATTGCTTGGAAGGGCTGTGGATGGGCTGCAGCATCCTTCCCGAGCCTCCCATCATCTGGGAGGGCAGCAAGGGTGATGCTGGTGGGTGTAGGACAAGAGGACTCCACAGACCACCTGCAGCCTCATCTGGGGCAAGATGCTCAGCACGAAGCTGCCTCCAGGTACGTGCTGCTCCTCACACTGCCTGCAGAAGTGGAGGAGGGAGGGAACTGAAGCGGGTGCTACCTCCCTGCGAGGGTGTAATTGAAGCAGCAGCCACAGCTGGGATCAGGGCTCAGCCCAACCTGCAGCCTTACACCATAGGAAAAATCCAGATCTGGTCTCAGGTCCGTATTTCTGCAGTTTAGGACTCTTTGATAACGTGCAAAATTAATCAGATCGTCCCTAGACTCAGAACTCTGAAGTTCAGTTGAGGTTCCAGTTGTTTGGCTGGAGCCCAGCTCTACTTCTGGTCAGCCATGCACAGGCTTTAGAGGTTTCTAAGTAGATAGGCAAAAATTAAAGATATCTTAAGAAAAGTCTATTTTAGAAGCAAACTATTCATGTGTACCTGAGTTCTGTGGATGTATTCTGTAGACAGAAATTAAACTAGGTACCAAGTAACTCACAAGGAGAATGCAGACCTGGGAAGGCACAGCAGCCATGCCTCTGTCCTGTGAAATCAGCTGCAGCAGCTGAGAACATCACACAGGGGCACAGAAACACCTCGCTATGGAAATCAGTCCTGTTAATATGCTTATTTAAATATATATTTCTTTGGTATTCCATTTTTCCCTCTTTTCCTTTTTAATTGCACAAGACTAGGGGGAAGACAAAGGGGCAGCTTGATGCTTGTAGCACACGTGTGCGACCACAGCACCGACCTGGCTGCCCAGCTGCAAACACCTACAGCCTGCTCCCAGCCATGACTGGCTCCATGTGAAGTCAATGGAGACTCAGAGGTGGTAAAAAGAGCCATTGATTTCTTTAAAAGCTTTGGGTTTGTGTGCATAATTGCTGCCTCTGTAGAAGTGTTGACTAGCTGCCCATCTGTCTGAAATAGCTAAGAGCTGGGACTTGGTTTCTTGAGGGCATTTGTGGTAAGGTGGGCATGAATTGCTCTTAGCAGAGATGCTTCTTCAAAGAAGCTACCATAGTGTCCAGAAACACAACATAACAAATACAGAAAAGATACCTAACTGCTAATTTTAAGGTTGTGTTTACTTTTTTATATCCTACTATGCTGAGGAAGGAACTTACAGGACATCATTTGAGTCTCTTCTTGCTGCTACGTGCCCCACACAAAGGCAGGCCGAGGTTTGGGTTTAGTTTAAGTCTCTTTACAAAAATCTTGCTTTCATATGGGCTCAGTTAAAAAAAAAAAAAAATAGAAAAAAAGTGCCATGGGGAGGGAGGTTGTGGTCTGGATCCACTGCACCCCATTGCACCAAGCACAGCAAGGTGCAGAAGCTGAGCTTGGTGGTGGCCGAAAAGAGGTCAACAGCAAAAATCAGACCAAAAAGACAACAAAAAAGACCCTGTTGAGTTTGATGGACACCAAATTGCCCAAATTCTAAATGCCTGTTACAGACTTCTCCCTCCAAAGCAGTGAGGTTCAGTGTTCAAAGATCCCAAAGCGTTGCCCCTGCAGACGCCCAAGCTCTGTGGGAGCTGTTGGGAGAGCAGCGCGGCTTTTCTGGACCTCCTCTGTGATTTTGGCTCTGTCTACCACTGTGCTTATCAAGGCAGCAGCTAGCAGCCTTTTGGATATAATGCTTTTTTTGGTGGTTCAATTAAAAAGTTTTCAGAATCAACAGTCAGTTTGAGTGATTTCTTCATCTTACCATCTTAAATGTTTTGCATTAAAGTAATTTCTTTCACGAGGGTATTTAAGGAGCCCTTCTAGCATTGCCTCTGCTTAATAGCTTGCTAACTCCTACAGCACTGCCTACTCTAATTACGTTGATCTAATTTAGTGGGGGGGAAGCACCATAATACTGAAGGACTAGTGAGAGCGGGTAGTCAGAAGCAGTAAGAAGACAAATGGGGATTGTAGTGGCAGGGTAATTTGCTCGTTAGCATCCTCCCTCCCCAGCATAGCCTAAATGGAAGCAGAATGAGAGAGAGAAACACTGATAGAGATAGCAGAGACACAGTAAGAAAGACAAACCGACGTGCCATCGTTTCAAAGACCAAAAAAATGGTTACAAAAAAAAAAAAAAAAAAAAAAAGCAGCAGATCCAAAATCCAGGCTGCTCGGGAAGCAGATAGAGCGCTAGGAAGAGCCCAGGACAACCACACCAACATCACAGAAACCCGGCACCCGCTGCAGCCACGGCACAAAAAGCTGGTGGGTTGGCAGGAGCTGCTGGGGTGGTCTACCTTATAGGCAACGCGAGCAGGGCATTTCTTTCCAAGGCCTAGAGGTGGGGACATGTGTCTCAGCATCTCATACATGTCTGTGTAACTGATGCGCCCGCTTGGAGTCAGAGGGAGAGAGGCAAAAGCAAAAGGAGACGGAAATCAAAGCAGACCGGGGTGGGGGGAAAAGGGGAGGTGGGGAAGGGAAGGGGCAACACAGTGGGGCAAATGAGGAGGAGAGAGAGAAAAGGGGAGGCAGACAAGAGAACAGATATCTGGTTAATCAGGTTTCTTAGGAAAACAGAACCAAAGTAAAGAGGTGGGTACATGGAGAGGCTCTCCGCTCCCACTCCTGCGGTTCAGCGCCCAGCTTCTCCACAGGGAACTGCCGCAGCCCCTGCAGCAGTTGCCGGGAATGATTGAGGTCTCATCCACGGGGGAGGCATGGGGAGGGTTTGGGGGGCTCTTCTGGGGGTGGAAGGGCTGCTTCCTGCCCCCCAAACCCATCTGAGAGGTCGTGGTCACCATGCCGGGGAGAGCTGGTAGGCAGAGTTATGGGACAGGGGGCTTAGAGAAAACGCTCAGCTTTCCCTCAGAGAATGGAGAGCTTGGTTTGGGGGTTAGTTATGGGCTACCAGCCTGGGAAAAAAAAATAAAAAAATAAATAAAAAAAATCCTAATCTGCTCAGAGACACAGACTGGGGCTGCTCTGACTCCAAGCCAAGGGAGCAATTCCACAGAACCCCAAACAGCCTGAATTTGGGGCTGGCCAAATCCCAGCGCAGCACTCAATCTGTAGGACAGTGGAGGAAAGAGAATTTGTTTTTGCCTTACTTTTGATGGGCCCCTCTTTCCTCAAGGCAATGTCCACCACTTGTCTCCACCAGTGAGGTTTGACTGTCTGCCTGGTGTGCCAGAGGGAGCTGGGAATTGCAGAGTTTGGGTCAGGCCCTAAGATCCATCCCTTAATGATGGCATCTCCCTTCAGTGCACGCTGCTTGCAACTGAAATCCTGATCCAAAAAGCACGGGGGGCAGACACAGCAAGGAATGCTCCTGCTTCTCCTTTTTCTAACTGGGAACGTGCCGGTGGGTATCTCATTTTGCTTCATTAATATTAAAAACTTAGAAAAGCAGTAAAAAAAAATTGCTATTTCCACTGTACCAAGAGAAAAAATGAGACCCAAGCACTCCTGAAACCCTTTCCTTGAGCAGGGCAGCTGCAGGAACAGGCACTGCCCAAACCCCGCAGAAAGCATTGATGCAGAAGGGGGTGGACAAGAGAACTTACCCAGCCAGCACCGTCTAGTCCTGCCCTTAGTAACTAATGACCTCAGCATACCTCCCAGGCTTTAGAGCCCAGAGCTAATTTGAAGGCTGATGAGAGACACAAATTGTAATTACAGCCAATTACAGATTTCCCCCTGGCCTCCCTCTTCTGCCCCTGTTCCTGGCAGAGGGCCCTATGCCTCCTCTGCAATGCGAGTTAACCCTAAATCCCTGCCAGGTGAGGGAATTACCGTGGCTGGAGTGCTTGAGAAGAGCCAGGGCAGGCTCCTCGCTGGATGCTTCCTCCTGCATCCCCTCTGCTCCCCACACACTGGCAGCAAGGAAATCGCTCCTGTCCTGGGACTGCACTGGCATCCAGCGTCTGCTGTTGCTGATGTCTTAGCAAGACCTTTCCTTAATTCCCCCCTTTGCTCCCAAGCAGAGGTCTCCTTTCCTGGGCCAGGAGGTCTCCTGGTATGCCTATGGTAGCTCAGTTCACTTGTGTTGCTGCCAGGGCAGCCTCTGGCTGCTGCAGTGGGGTAGGCTCAAAGCTCTCCCTTCATCTCCCTCCACCTGGACACCCGTCACTACTGCCCGGTCCCCGGACCAAATGCCCTTTCAGCCCAGGAAAGCAAAGGGTTCAAACGTGAGCCACTCAACCAGAGGGACAAGGCTCTGAAGTCCCCAAAATGGACTTGATGGTCCCTAGAAACCTTGGGACAACATTTCTCTCCAGTGTGCATACAGAGGAAAAAAAGCTGTTCTGCTTTTCCCCAGCACTTCCCACCCAGACCCGCGAGGTGCAGGTCGAGGGTTTGCTGTCTCATAAGGCTGCCTGGCTCCAGCCAGCTGGGTGTGGGAGGGAATGGGGACAGGGATGGGGACAGAGGAGATGCATGGAGGAGCAAGGAGGCAGTCCGTCAATCATTCCTTGGTCAGGCAGTGGGGCGGTTACATTACGGTTTCTGTTCTGTACCGTTTGCATTTGCACTTGGGGGTTAAAAAAATAATAATAAAAAAAGAAACAAAACCAAAACTGAGAATGCTGGAGGGAGTCTCTGAAGGTGCAAACCTTGTATGCCACCCTATGAGGGCACTTCTTTCCTAAGCCCAGGGGTGGAGCAATTACACGTAACAAATTGTACATATCCTTATAATGAATCCGGCAACTGGAAAGAAAACATCAGATGTTATGAGAGCACAAACCATGGGGAATCAGCCTTCCTGCTTCCAAACAGGAGAGACTGGAAGGACAAGGTGTGCTGAAAAGCAAGGTTAATCTGACAGCAACCAGGTTTGCAGAGAAAGAGGCACCTTAACACAGACCGAGAGAGAGAGAGAGAGAGGACTTCCAGCGGCTCAACAAAAGCCATGTATGCACATTTTCTTCTGTGAAAATCTTCAGAGTCATTCAACAGACTTTCAGTCCCTTGCATTTAGTTACCTTTATCACCGTTTTACTTCCCTATGCCTGAGCATCTGCCTACAGACACCTACCCACTGCCCCAGCATGGCAGCAGCCTTGTGAAACCAGAGCCTAATGGCCTAATTATGGGATTGTTACTGAGATTCAAATGAGCTGGTTCAGAAGAGCTTGGGAACCTCCACCTCCCACCGTTATTACCTGCACAGCCCCAGCAGGGCCATACTTTGCTGCGTGCACAGCAAGCATTTTGCTGGAGGGCCAGTGACTGCATCTCAAGGGGCTTCGCAGGGCCACTGGTGCTGGGAACATGGAGCTTTCCTCACCAGGAGGCGAAATCGGACGCTTCATGTTCAGTCTCATTAACTCACAACAATATTTTCAGCCAATTTAACAGTAGGATTAGATTTCTTAATCTACTGCGAGTAACCAAATCATACAGAAAGAGCTGTGCTGAACTTCAAAACGACCTCTGAAGAAAAATGAGATGATTTGGCTTCACTGTGTTTATTTTAGTATGTTGTATAAAGAAGGCTGGAATATTTTGGAATAGCTCCTTCAATATTACTGCTTTTTTGGACGTGAAAAATTAAGGTCAATTCAAAACCTTCACAATCAAGTCAAAACTATTAATTTAGAAACAGATCAAATGGGACTGTGCAAGTCTTGGCTGCAGGCCTAATCATAGTTATAAAAAGTATATTGGCTTAACTGAGTCAAGTCAAGTGGTATACCAAAATTTTAGAACGGTTCTGCAAAATCAGCATGTGGAAAACACAAACGAGCATTTCCCTGCCTTCTCTGAGAGTCGATGGGAGCTGTCCTCAGCTGTCCCTTGCGCCAGCAGCAGCTCGCCCAACACTCAGTGATGACGATGGCAGCAGCAGGACCAACATCTCTAATATTGTTAAAGTTTGTGCTTTGCGGAAGGGGGTACAAGGGACAAAATTCTCACTTTATATGTCCTTAAAAACAAAGGTGGACTTAAATCCAATTTTATTTCCTAGTTCATCCTTCAATTCAGTGTTATCCTGGTTAACTTGCAGCCCCAGACCAATTCCCTGTGTGTTTGTTCTCTCGCTCTCTCCTTTTCTGTGATGCCTGAGGCTTCTGCTACCTCTAAATCCAACAATTGTACCACTCTTACCTGTCCTGAATGTTACACACATTTACAACAGCTGATAGCTGCTTTTTTAAAAAACTTATTTTTGAATATTATTCCCCAGAAAATTTTAGATCAAATTGGAGGTTGAAAGAAATACCAAGGTGATTATAAGAAAAACATCAGAAATAGGTATGTAAATACACATACAATAAGCTTATGTTGAAAACACTGACCACAATAACAAAAGCAGAACAACACTTGCATTTTTCCTCAGGTGAATCTTCCATCGAAGGACTCAAAGTGGACAAGCACCATCATTTCTTTTTGTGTGGGACTACCAAGGAGGAGACTTTGAGAGAGGGCATGAAACAGTGAAGGATGGCAACACAACCTGGTGCTGCCTGGGAGTCTCATGTTGTGCAAACCGTACCCTGGTGGTTATTTACCATTGCACTACACATATGTGTACTGGGAGCTGAAATGCTAAAATGAAATGACTGACACGGAAAAAGACAAATCAGGTGGATATTTTCTTTTAGTGAGTTTGACCAACTAAATAACAGGTTCTCTACAGCCCTGTGTCTTCAGATCACAACTGGGTGCTTTGTCCTGCTGGGAGCTCTGCCTTAGCCACCGGGATTAATCCCAATCCTCAGATAACTACTGGGAGATGTAATGTCCAGAGCTTCACAGGAGTTCAGCCCAAATGATCAAAAAATCCATTCTGGCCTTAAACTACAAATGAATTTCAGATTACTTTTAACTTGCAGAAGTGTTAGTCCCACTTGTGAAAACATAAATGAATTCAGTGGAACTATTCACACATGGAAAATCCAGAACGTGCACATGTTTTGGGACCCAGCCTCGAGTATCACGTCTCGGCTGTCCCTTGGTTTGCAGTTTGGCCCCTTGTCACTGTGCCAACATCAATAGCTTCAGACTAGAGCAAAACAGGAACAAGGTCAGAGGAAAACAGAATTAGGATCTTAATATTTGCTGTATTTTGTATTAACAACTCTAGAAGTGAATGGTTTGCCCCTAAGTGCTTCACAAAATTTAACCTCTGTGCTCAGAGTTAATAGAGCAAGAAAATCTTTAAACTTTCTTGGGTGGAAAGCTCCTGAGCACATAAACATTAAAAAAACCCACAGAAATATTTATTTTTTCTCTTGCAGGTGTGTGACTTCTCCCACAGATGCTAATCAGAGCCCAGATTATGTTTTAAGGAGACAAAGGGTGCTCCCAAGTTCTCAGTCTCACTGAGATTTTTCTAGTGGTAAGAGATAGGATTGGATTTGAAAAAGAAAAATAGCTATTTACTGCCTGCCAAGTACCCACAAAGGACGTGTCTGTAGTATAAAGCACGTGGTAACGGAAATCCGCTTAGAGATTACGAGCTGCTCATATATGTGCCATATATATGCAGGCTCGTGGTATAGATAGCTCTGAGATAGTTAAAATCGCACACAGTTCAGAGAAATGCAGTCGTTCTGGAATAGGTTTACATTTAAAGTTAGCCTAAATCAATTTAAGTGAGATTTTAAAGCAGCTTAATTGCATCCTAGCAGGGAGTTTCAGATCCTGATTATACAACCCCTTTCTGCATCTGTCTCTGCTGAGGGGAAGCAACAACAAAAAGTGGAAATGTTGGAGGAGCTGGAGGCAGCTTTACTGCAAATACAGAGGAACTCACTGCAGAGTAACTCAGGGGGAGGATGGTGGAAACAAAATTAGCAGGGCTTGGAAAAAAAAGCCTCCCAGCAGGCAAATGCCCAAGCTGCAGAATATTTAGGAAATTCCTATGACCTGTATCTCAGAGCATCTAAAGATGAAAATAAGTCACCAGGACTGTTGTGCAGTGGCTTTCTCTGGGCAAGGGAGAAAAGCAGTATGTTGAAGTCAGTCTTGCTCTAGAAATGATCGCCAGTCAAAGCTATTTCCTTATATTTTGAATCCCTTAAAATACTGCATTGGTGGCTCTAGGGTCTATCGCTGCCCAAAGCCCCTCCTCTGGGGCCGTGCTACCAGCGTAGAGGTGCAGCTTTCCTTGTGATTTTCTTTGAACAGGAAAAGCAAAGACAAAACATTAAAACCAAATACCCCACTATCAGGTTGTGAGAAAAGCATTTTCTCCTTTAACATGCCGATGTATCCGGAACACTTTATCAGTGGCTCACTGAGAACTGACACGCTTCCAAAGTCAGGCTCACTGCATTTTCTTATTATTTCATGTGTCTTAGATTTCAACTGAAAACCCAAAAGCTAAAATATTATTTATAAGAAAAAAATTCCCCTCTACAATGATGATGTCATTAGAAGGAGGCTTCCAAGATCAAAACACAAGGTTTGATGAGAAATGTCTGTTTAAAAAATGTGCTTTCAGCAAACCACCCCTATATTAAGGATCATTGCATCACTCCCTGCTGCCTCACAGGTGCATGCAAGGAAACGATGAATTCTGGGCCATAGCACTTAACATGGAGACCAAGCTCTGCACAGGATTTGTGAAGCTGCTCAGGCAGTTCTCATCTAGGAGAGGAATGCTGCCCAAGCAAGGAATAGCAAGCCTTAGCTTCACAAGTTATCGAAAGTGCTGCCAATGGCAAGAGATTCAGCATAATTTTATCTTCTGACTGGGACGCAGGAACCAAAGGCAATCAAAGCTGCTTTTGGAAGTGTTAAACATCTTTTCTGCTTGGCCTTTTAGCCAAGGTGACTTTAATTTACCATATTATTTTTGGGCTGTGTGTACACATGAGGTGGCACTGGTTGTGTTTAGCTTTATTGAGTTGTTTTTTGTCTATCTCATATCTACTGAATGGAAACTCCCTTGTAATGACAGTTTCTTTGCTCCACTACATGGTGAATTGAACTTGGAGTATTCTCTTCCAACATTACTTAAAGCTTTGGAGTTTTTATTCCTTCTGGAGCTGTGCTCACTTTTAGAAGTCTGTGTGTGTGCACGTCTGATACCTACACACAATGTATATCCTTTCCTCCATATGCAAGCATAACAGCATACATACCAGGCAGCTGGGTCATATTCAGCCCAGACACGAACAAACTCATCCAAATGATGGGGCCCAAGGATGGAGGAGTCTCTTGTCAGGTATTCAAAGTTGTCCATAATCACAGCCACAAATAGGTTCAACATCTGCAGAGAGGAAGCAATGATGGAATTAGGGAGAAGAAAGAAAAAAAAGCAGGAACATAACAGGGTTAAGATTTCCTTAACAGGATGTGAGGTTTCTACACTGTGACCAATTTTTAGGAGCAGGAATTGTCAACATATCCTACAGAAACTGTTTTTTGCTCTCAGGAGAGTAGCACAGCCCTGTCCTGCTTGCTGCTCTTTCAAAATCACTGCAAGAGCCAAGCTGCAGGCAGATGGGGAAGGGAGTGACCCTGGAGTCCTCCGAGGTGTTTGCCAGGAATATCAACCCCTGTCCCCACCTGAAACCCACCATGGCCTCAGGCCAGAAAGATGTAGGCTTACAGGACGTTGAGCAGAGAACTTCTGAAACCACATGGATTTTAATATATTTGGAAAAAGTGTGAGGATATGCTGATGGGTAAACTTTTCTTCTTACAACTGCAAAGTGAGGCACTTGATTTTCCTGTTCTCTGAGCAGGATTACTTCTTTCCAAATAATGGCCCAAACCATACAAAACAACTCTGCCCAGGGCAGTACCATGGGGTGCTTCTGACAACCTCAAAGAGACCAAGCAGCAGCTGCACCCCAGGGAACGAACTTGGCAAACCCAGCCCTTGCTGCCCAGGGACCTGCTGCCACCTCCTCCTCCCCTGCCTTCTCCAAGGCAGTTCCAGCTCTGTGGTACAGGCAGGTTTTCAGGCTCATGACCATCATTTGCCACCATCTCCAACACTGGTGAGGTTCTCCAGCATGACCACGGACTGCCTGGGACTGCCCCTTCATGCCAGCACAGGCTGGCCCATGAGCTGCTACCGCTGCTTCACCAACTGAATCGTGCCAGCTCTTCCAGCACTTTCATAGCAAGGCAAATCAAGATAAAACAGCTAGAAGAAAAACCATTCTTCAGCCTGAACATCCTATTTTAAGCTCCTAACAATTCAAACCTTCAAAGATCCCCTGAAAGACAAGCGGCAGGACACATAAAAAGCTGCTCTCCCTAATGGCTGTTAACAGAACTCTGCAAAGGCTTTTGGTTTATTAAGTCTCCTCTCGTTAAAGCCAATGGAAGAGACCCAAGGATTTCAATGGGAGAAGATCAAGCTGCAGCTGGCAGAATGGAAGAGCAGAAGGGCAGGTGGGAATGGATGCTCCTGTGCCAGAAAAAGAACTGAGGGGTACGAGGAAGCCTTCTGTCCTTTCGTCTCTTGTAGGGAGGCCGAGCTGCTGCTCTGCAACACGGCTGCAAAGCAGCAAAGGCAAGCTGAACGTGGATGTCCCCAGCCGATCAGCATCTGCCAGCCATTAAAAGCAAATCAGACAGTGGAGGCTTGGAACTTGTGCCGTTTGGAAGTCATATTCCTGAGTGGTCTGAAGGGAGAGTTCCTAACTTTGGTGAACATGCGGTGCATGGGGTCCTGCTGGGACATGATCCACCGGTGCCGACAAGTACAGTCCTTAATAAATTACGCATACAACAATCCAGGGCTGACCAAACTAGCTCTAATTAAGTTACTCAAAGACTGAAAGCAGCATAAACGCATCAGCAGTGCTGGAGTGGGCTGGAGTGGGAGGTGGGGAGCACCCAAACGGGGCATTGCTGTGCCAGGACCCAGCCTGCCAGCCCCTGCTCGGCTCCCTCCCACAAACGCACACGGCTATCTGGGTGTGCTGAAGGTATTCAGGGTGTTTCTGAAGATGCTGAAGCTCTCAGGACTGCTACAACACTAGTAATGCTGTAGGCACCCCTCACTTATCACGGTACCCCCAGAGCACTGAGAGGTACCATAACTTTTGTGAGTTTGCCCCTTGATCCCAAGCCCCTTGCACCAATCCTGGCTCTGGCTGTGGCTCAGTACAATTTTCCCTTGCTTGCATAAAGCTGTTTCTAAAGTTCCTGTATTTTTTAATTTCAATTTATATTTTCCTACTGTGTAAATTTACAGGAGGAAAATGATGTCAGGCTGGCCATCTGCAAAGAGCCAGAAACAACAGTGAAAAACAAACACATTACCCAATTTCCCACAAATCCACGGTGTAACACCACCCAACAAACCATTAAAACACTCCCTCCCAGCTGGGCTGTGGCTCTGTAATGCTTTAATTGCCTGTGGGGACCCACACGCCTCCTTGCAATGAAGTGCTGAGCACATGTTAAGAAATGAGTTCCAGCCCTGGCCGCCCCCCCCAGCTCTTGTGAGGGCTCCCCCCTCGCCCTGCCAGCAGAGCCAGGCTGTGGTTTCACTGGGCGTGCTGGGAGTGCCGGCTCGGAGGCAAAGCTCACGCAAAGCCGTGGTTTGCACACACGTGCCCCAGCCTCCACGCCTGCTACTGCATTTCCAGGAGGATGTCAGCCAGGAAGGGTGAGCTGGGGGACATTGGGTTTTTGTTTATTTATTTTTTCTTTTTTAAAGAAAAGGCTTTAGGAACAATGATGCGCTTGAAAATACCAACGAGAATGTCTGATGTTAGGGAAGGATTTGTACAAGAAAGGATTTAGGATTTAAAGTACAGAGTGCTGAAGGGATCTGTAAATGGAGCATTAACTTTGCACGAGCTTTCGGGGCTCCACGTTTTTTAATATATGCAGAAGAAATAATCCCCAGGATGTCAAAGGGGCAGCAGCAGCTGGACAAAGGATCTCAGTAGGGGCCATTGAAGCTGCTCTATCTATGTATGGCATCAAACTGCCACATGTACCTCTTTTTCCTGCTTAAAGGTTTCAGATGATAGCAGGGATTAGCTTCACAAAGCATCAAATCTTATATTTTAAAAAATCAAGCCATGGAACTGAAAGCAGGCTTGATACGTAGCTTTTTGGGACATTTCAGAGCTGTGATTTTTATCTCTTGCTGCTTGAAGTTTAATTGGGTCCCTGTCCCCGGTTTTCCATTCCTCTGTCCCAGCAGTGTAGGGAAGAACCAAGCAGAAGAAGGGTAGGGAAAGTAGGTAGGGAAGAACCTAAGAGCAGAGAGGTTTTTATGCACATGAGTGCTTATAAAGATGCTGGCATGTATTAAAGGCTTAGGCTCAGCCCTGTACGATGGCCACGGGCAAGAATCAAGCACATCAGCTCCACGTACTTTCACACCTAAAGGTTTCCTGACACCATCTCAGAAGAAAATGCATTTATTTGTCAAAGAAAACAAAACACACCATCTAACAAGCGTGATGCTCCCAGCTGCCTGCTACAAGCACTTCTACACCAATGTTATCTCAGCCATTCTCTCCCTGCCCTCCCCATCCCCATCTTCAAAGGGCCACGTTACAAATCAAGACAAAACAGATTAATGCTTAATTCCAAATATTAGACCCCCCATGGGAAGAAAGATAAAACCCTTCCCTTTAAACTAATGACTAAATGCTCTCTTTGGGGATTAAAGGGATTTTATCACCAGGATGATAAATGGGTTTAGCAAAGCAGGCTCATAACGTTGTACAAACTCCAATCAGGGCAAAGGGGGAAACAAGGGAGCAGGGAGGGCTTGGCAGGATCCACCCCAGCACCCGCGTTTTGGGAGCGATGGGGACCGACTTACCAGGAAGGAGCAGAGGAAGATGAAGGACACGAAGTAGAAATAGGCAAAGTCACTGCCGCACTCGTTCTTGGTGAGGCCGGAGAGCGGGTCGCAGGCCCGGCTGCTCAGGCACGACAGCATGATCTCATGCCAGGCCTCCCCCGTGGCGCTCCTGCGGGAGGGCAAGAGGAGGGGGTGAGCTCATCCCTGCCCAATTAACTGAGGTGATTAAGAAGGTTGTGTGAGAATATTTCCCTCCATTACGGGGAGGTAAAAGGAACCATACAGGCTCAGAGAGGCTACGCTCAGTTTATAGAGAATAAAACCAGATGGAGTTAAATAAATCAAGAACAAAGCAGAAACAGGAAAAACACAGCTTATATTGTGTCCTTTTGGAGCACCTAACATCTCTGTCCTAGCTCTGGTGGCAAACCCAGTGGAGATGCTGGGAAATGAAGCCGGGCTTCACCACTCGAACTCCCTATTGCTGTTGTCAGGAGATGCAGAAATACCAGGAAGGTCTGGTGGGCCACAGAGGAATCAGAGGTTGAAGAATTATCTGGCCTTATTGAAATTCAGAGTTTTGTTTCAAGTGACTATTCTGAGCTGGAGGGGGCTAATTTCATTTCCAGAGATGCCGGTGTGTTGAATCTCATCTAATTCAGAGATGAGCCAGGCAAACCCTTGGCATTCAGGATGAGGAAGCAGAACTGGATGCTTTACTTCAAATGCCTTGTGCCCAACTCACAGCATATGGGAAAAAAAAAGATTTATTTACTGCTTGCATGCTAGCCTTATGGTATTTTGTATTCTACCTACCTGAACAGAAGCATCAAGGCTTGCAGGAAGGTACGGAAATTATTGTGCCGATTGATGGAGGTCTCATCATCCAGCGCAATGTTTCCAAATACCTGCCAAGGAGAGCAGAAGTGTTACAAGGCAAACACAGCCTCATGTAGACACATGTAGGAGTGGTCAGCAAAGGTGGTGAGGTGGAGTTAGAAGCAACAAGAGGAAAAGAATTTGCCCTGATTTGAGAGATCTGAACAGCTTGAATGGTTTCTGCACTGAACAGGGAGGTAGAAGTGTGTTGTGGAGATCAAATGATGGAAAAAATCAGGATAACATGCTTCACCTTCATGCAGACCCTTTCCAACACCGCTGTTCAGCTCCAGCACAGACCAAGAAAGTTTTCTCGTCTCTTTTCAGCCTGAGCAGCTCGGTGGCTACAGCCACGTGCCCTGCTCTCGCCCATGGGCAGGGCCCAGCACCAGGTGCCTGCAGCCTGGACCTGGTCTGTGAGCCCGTGCTTGCCCCTTGTACACCCACAAATATTTATTAGCACCAGGCTCAACACAGGACCTGGCAGTAAGGGTAGGTAAAAGTGGCCCTTCTTTGCACTTGTAGTTAACCTAACACCAGGTAGGAAGAGCTTTTGTGCCTCCTCCTAAGCCAGGTATTGATGCTGCTGCAGAGGCAGTAACCCACCCCGAACCTGCAGGACAAAACCAGGTTACTTACGGTCAGTATCAGAGCCAAAATTACCTGCATGCCAATAATGGCATAGATGAAGAAGAGCATTGCAATGAGGAGACACACATAAGGCAAGGCCTGTGGGAAAGGAGAGGAAGGTATTAATGACAGCAAACACATGCTTTAGCTGGCAGCATTTAATTCCTGGCTGCACTATGTTCTGTAGTGTTTGTCCTTTAGGTGAAGGAGCTGGGAAGAGAAAGGGAAATCCTGGCAGCTTTCAGCAGCCACAGCCCCAGAACCAGCGATTTATCAATTACAAACCAGCTTGGGTTTTCCAAGAGCTCTGTACATATCCTTGCAGGCAGACAAGCAGTAACCAGAACGCACAGTAAGAAGCTCTGCAGCAGGCACTGTGGCTACTGGCACTAGTGCTTCCTATGCATAATTGCACAGAGACAAACCTTAATTTTTAATGACCTTACTATAAATTTAGTATGAGAAAATATATATATCCAAGGAACAAGTTTCTGCTCTGAATTAAGTACAGACTGCACCCCAAGAGGGCAAAAAGATTCTGAACTTTCACAAGAAATCAGTGAGCAATACAACATAATTATATCACACAAGCTGGGAGCAATAGCTACTTTGCACTCAGGTTAAATGAAGGAGTAATTAATGCCTCTTAATTAGCAATAGCTGAAAAGCTGAGAAGCCCTGAGCATGGGAAATGTGGGGACAGGAGAGGGGTTATGGAGCCCAAGGCCAAGGGCTGATTGGTTTCTGCTGGGCACCTCTACACAAGGGTAAGGGCTCAGCTTGGAGGGTGAACAGAGGACGGGCACACAGATCCTGCCACAGACGGACAGTTGTGTCCCCATTGGCCCAACACCCACCAGGCTGGGTGCCTGTGCTGCAGCCTTTGGGACACATCAGGTTTGTGTCCTCCCACTTTTGCAGGGGGACAGGGGAAGGCTGCAGCCCATGCCACATGTGGTTTGTTTGTGTAAAGCACCTCTGGAACAGCACATTTCAGATTGGCATCACTGCCAATGTGTTAAAGAGCTGGAACCTGCCCAGACCACTCAGAAACCAAGACCTCTCAGTTTCGACCAAGACTACACAGTCCAAGGACTCTCTCCTGCGTGGGGTCTCCAGACCCCACGTCTCAGCCTCTGGGGTGCAGCAAACCTCATTAGTTACCAGGTGAGAGCAGCAGCAATGTTTCCACCCTCAAGAAAAACACAACCTAATGAATTTCATTGCTTGTGTCCTTTAAGGCACTGCATGCCCCCCAGTCCTCTCCCATTAGTTGCTTGATGGTTGGGTTTCTCCTCTGTTAAGTCCTGGTAGAATTTGCATACACAAACAAATTACTCTGGATTAACACGTTACCAGGATTTAATAATTGACTATGTCTCTTAACCTGCAGAAAAGTGAGGTAAGTTTAAAACCTAAACCTTGCACTTGCTGCAGGCAAATAGCAGGCATGAAGGCCCTCAGTAGTCAGACTGTCTTATTTTTTTGCTAATACCTGAATCTTGAGACTTTGCCCTAAGGATTCTGGGATGGTTTCAAGGGCAACTTGAGTGTTATGAACTTGTTCTGGGTGCTTTCAGATTCATACTCCAAAAAGCTCAGCACTGCAGCGTTCAGGGGCTGCTCAGTGCAAATCAGCTGATGTTGGTGCACTGCAATTGCATGGTGGAGCTGCAGCGTGGCCGTTCCTTTGGCAAGGGGAAGCTCTTTGATGCTCAGTGGCTGATGCTGCAGAAGTGCAAAGTGTCTCCCCATGTCCCTTCCCTATCCCCCAGTGGCCCAACGCTCACCTTAAAGGACTGCACAAACGTCCAGAGCAAGATGCGGATAGTGTAACCCTGGCGGAGGAGCTTGATAAGTCTGGCTGCCCTGAAGAGCCGCAGGAAGCTGAGGTTGATGAAGTTGTCCTGTGGAAAGTAAAGGTTTTGTGTCCTTCAGAAATTAACGCGATGAGAAACCACAGCCCGCAAAAAAGAAATTAAAATTACCAGCTTCACGATCTAAGCAGCAAATCGGCCACCAGAAAACCTTCCAAAAGAAACATTCGTCAGTGCAGATCACTCCACATGCAGCAAGTATGAGAAAATCCCTCTCCACAAGAGCCCTCCCCTCTACTCCTGGGTCAATGATAGAAAAGGAAATGGCCCTTCCACGCTGTCCATGGAGGTCTTGTTTGCTTTGAGTAAGGCAGATTTTCTCCCCTAAAGACTCAGGGAGAGGTAATGGTGCCATGTTATCATTTTTATAAAGAACGAGGTTGTTTTGAAGTCTTGGTCAGCTTGCTTTCTGCAATGAATTGAACTTAAGCCAAGACAGTTGTAACAGTCTGGATATGTAGCCTCTGCTATAACAAAGGAAGGCATTGTCCAGGGAAGATTAAAACATCCTGGATAAAATAAGGATGTTTTCTAACCTGCAGATTTTAAGTATTTTTATACAACTTGTGACTGGACAGGCTTGTCAAGGAGAAATGGCACCAGCAAGACTTTGGGAGATGGATCACTGGTAGCAAATCAGTTGGGGAGGTCAAGAGTTCAGCAGGTGGATGCGTTAGGAACCTGCTGATTTTTTAATTTATTTATTTATTTTATATGCTTTCACAGGTGGATCACATAACTGCTGGAGACAGCTTCTGATTTCCATTTGTTTTGTGTGATTCCCCCCACCCCACACCTTTTTTTTTCTTTCCTTTATGGAAAAGAGGTTGCTTGCCCCATTGAGCTAATCTAGAGAGGGTTCTTTCCAAAACAAAACATGCAAAAGCCAGATCCCTCTTGCCCTCCTGTTTTAAGGAGATGAAAAATATCCCCCTGTTCTGTACCTATTCCAATTCACTTATTTGTGACTCTCTGGTCACAGCCACTTATTTGACTGAGTTAGCTAAAGAAAGAAAATGGCCCGCTTCAAACTGTCAAGCAGTGGAGGGGAAATACAATCGTAAGGAGCTCATGTTGGTAAAGATGAGCAAAAACAGTCTTTCTCTTGTATTATCATTTTACCAGAAGGCACCCAGTCGTATTAATGTGACCCACATTTCTTGCTCATTTGGCTACAGAGCTCGTGCTGAATTTGGGGGGGCTTGTTGGATCTATTCATTCATTTAAATGCCAGCTCAGATTTTGGGCCATTAGCATCGCATTCCACCAATCCCATCAAAGAGTTCAAGAAATCAGTCTCAGGCATGCACTTGGTTTCTCTCATGTTAAAAACGCAAGCAGCTCAGAGTTAGGCACAGACCGTATATCAGACTCAATCCTCAAATAAAGAGAAAAGAGAAAAGCATAGGTATGTTCCATGAAAGAGCAGACAACACGGAGCTCATTCAAGTCAGCAACAAAAAGCAGCTCTGGCAGGCAAAACACAAGCAAGGATTCCCCTGGGTTGGTCAAGGTCAGTGCTAAAAATTCAACACCTGTCTCTTAGCATCAGTTCTGTTTTATTTTTTGCATTGGTTACATTCCCTTCACTAGCTGAACTCACCTTAGCAGTTAAGGGCTGTATAAGAGCCAGGGGACAGAGCCTGAGCATGGCTGGAGAGCCGAGGAGCCACGGGCCGCCTGTTCCAGATCCTCCTGCCTGGGCTGTGGTGCGGGCAGCTGCACCCGGCAAGCAGCAGGGCTGCATCCGGCCCAGGGCAAAGGTTTAACCCAGAGCCCGCTGTAATCATGGGAATGCCCCTGCAGGAGCTGGATCAGCCCTCACATTACCCTGTTCGTTGCACTACTACAAATCAGGCAAATTATTACCTTCAGAGCATCACTCAGGCCAGATCATCCCCATGCCTAAGGCTCCTCCAAGGAGCGTGCACACACGCAGCATCTGCAGGATCCTGTTCTCTGTGTATCAGCCTGCCTTACCTCCCTCTGCCACATTAATACAGCTTAGCAGCAAAACCTTTATTTTGATCAGCCTTTGCTATAATCTCATAACCGCAGTTAGCCCGATGTTCCACATCTGATGTGGTCTGTGCTGGCTGCAAAGCCACACTTCACACAGGCTGGCCCTGCACTGCTTGGGGCTTTCTACAGGATAGGAGAGTGCATGCGGGATGAGTGGGGGCTTCAAAACTGTGCTTGGCTTCAAATTTCCACTCCCTGGGATTTGGATGGGCAAATAGTTTTGTTGTTGTTTTATTTTTATTTTATATATATATATATATTTTCTTCCAGTCCCAACCCCTCCATTTTTGGCTTATCCACTGCTATTTCCCCTAAAGAGCACCAGCTCCGTGGGAAATCCCTTGCAACCCAGGAAAATCCAGCATCACCCGCGTGCGCAGAGCCCGCAGAGGACCGTTCTCTGCACCGTTCATCGGGAGGCAAAATTACACACACTTGTGGCGGGTGGGAGGGCTGGGCGTGCGTAACCCTCGGCACACCATGTAGAAAACCCCTCCTTTGGCCACACAGCTCTCCAGGCAGATATCAGCATTGCATGCAGTTAAAGGGGAAACTCCACGTTGCGATATTTCTCGTGTATGGCAGCGTTTTGCATTGATTCTCCTTCCTTCTAGCTATCCCTGTAATATGTGACGTGCACATGGTCATCTTCTGGATCATCAGGGGCTTTGTTTCCAGGTGTTTTTTTTTTTTTTTTTTTTTTTTGCTTTTCTGTTGCACAGATGCTGAAAAGGCTGCCAGGTGCTCACAAGAGGCACCACTGCTTCATGGTTTTGTGATCTACCTGAGGACTGGCAAACTGTTTGAAAGGTATTTCTATGCCTTGTCACTAATTCCCATAAAAGAGGAGGTGACTGGGGTCTGGTGCTGAGGGCACCATGCTGCCCACAGACCCCATGGGGTTCCATGCAATGCGTCCCCAGAGCTCAGTGAAAGCAGGAAGGGAGGAGGGAAGGGGGAGAAGAGACAGCACAAAGAAAGAACTGGCCTTGCCTGCTGTCCAGCCATGGACAGCCTGCTCTTTACAATTTCTCGGGATGTTTTTCATAGAAAAAAGCAGAAAATCCATGATGGATAGGGCATACAACCCTATATCTACTCCTCCTGAATCTACAACAGCAGAGATTTCCTCCCCAGCACAGGAGCTGTGCCCACTGTCTGCAGGGATGCAGAATGAGCTCTGCTCTGCACGCCAGCAGCAAAGCACCAAAACTCAGGGGATTTATTGTTTTGGACTTTAAAACCTGAAATGGGCACACAACTTTCCCTGGCACAGCTGGACGTGCTCCGGAGGATTCAGTGAAGGAGGTTACCCAACACTGCCACAAAATAATATCCCCAGCAGAAGCTGGGCTGCTCACCCTTACCTCTTATGGGTGCCCCATTGCAAAACACAAAACAACCCAACATCTTGGAACTTCAGATTTCTGTCTTCGGCATGCCCGAAGTTGCAAAGCCGCTGAGGAGGTGTGGGCAGAGGGGTCCGACCAAGCCAAGAGCAGGAGCACTGAGGGCACTTTGGCAGTTCTTCCATCAAGAATTAGCCTATGGAACTTTAGTCTAAGGAACTACCATTGAAGAAAAGGTATTTAAGCACATTAACTACTTTTGACGAGTAGTCCAATTTAAACATCTGTGACACTGCCAGTACTACAGAACAGCCACGGAATCTTGCTATGCAAGCTTCATCCTGGCTTCCTTTGAAGCCTGGGGAAATCCCTTCCTGATTTTCAGAGGCTGAATATTTTTGCCATGCCTGCCTGCAACTCTACCATTACAGCTGTATCACGTCCTTCCATCCAGAGCCAGAAAGACTGGAAAGATGGTTTTATAAGTACGTGATACTTGGATCTCTCCCCATTTCCCACCACCTTTTAATTTTGGTCCTTCTGTTGCAGTCACTGGTGGCTCCCATCAGCAGGAGGAAGGCAGCTCGGTGCCCTCAAGATCTAACTCATTGGTTTTGGACACCAAGCGATGGAAGGAGCCTGGACCTGGGCATATGGCCACAGAGACCACAACCCTAACAATCACAGGATAAACATAAACCTTTAACCCGCAACACTTTAACAACAACAAGGCCAAAATTTGGGCAAATGAAGATAAGCTCATTTTTCCACTATTCATATGAGCAGCTGATGCCAGAGCACTACTCTGTGCTAACTGGGCCTGGGGTGCCCAAAGTTGAATCACCCAAAGACATCCCCCAGCTCCCACACACTGCCGTGGTTCTAGCCACTGCAGCACCCACAGAGGGCTCGCTGCTCTGGTTGCATGGAGCAAACCTCCAACTTACATATCCTCATTTCCTTCTTTGCTGTTTCCTAGCAGATAGTCTCCTCCTGGACCTGCCATTAGGTGAGCATGGATGTTATCTGCAGGCTGTCACAAAGCCTCACATTGATTTGTTTCTGAACAGCAACTGTGCAACAGAAAGTCCAGATGTTAGAATAGATCCAAGAGCTTTGGTCAGGTGACCAAGCATTTTTTGATAAGCTCGTGGTCTCATTCATGTTACTATTAATCATAGACAGGATAATTAAGAATGGAATCTTTTTTTTTTTTTCTTTTTTTCTTTCTTTTTTTAATTATATTTTTCCTTATTCATCCTTTTTTGCTTAATTTTTGATTTTCAAAGGCTGGTGTTTCCAAAGACACCTTTGGAATTAGGCACTCAAATTCATATTGGCATCTGATTCCTAGTTCTTCTGAGCCCTGTTCATAATGTGACTTCTGCATCTTACTTGAGGTATTTACTTTTGAATCCAGGGACTCTGCATCCACTGTGGTGGCAAAATACTTCCATATCTTGGTATGCCAGAGTTTTCAAAGTCTGATAAAAAGAATCTTTTCTATGACTTCTCTTTTGATTTGAGGGAAGCAAGTCTGTAATGGCTTTAATGTTTTCTTTTTTTTTTTTTTGCCTTACAAGAACCATTGGCTTGAAATACAAAGACAGTCCTCCTAAATGTTCTGCTTCCCTCTCCAGAAAGCTCAGCACACCTCATCGTAAAAGGAAAACAGTTTCTGAGAACTGAATTTGGTGCCACCACTTTCAAAAGGAAGGGTTTCCCAGCTAGTCCATCCAGAAGCATCCTTCTTTCTTATTCTCATTCAATTTTCCACGAAAATAAAGCAAGTGTCAGTCTCCCCTTTATCAGTGTCGGGTGTAACAAACAGCGGAGAACAGGCTATTGGTAACTGCATTTGCCTCACGTCACCAATTAGCCAAGGGGAAGAAGATGCAGAACAGAAGCCAGTTTTGAGGCACGCTGCAGTGAGGCTTTTTCACCAGTGCAATCGGAAATCTCATCAAAACAAATTAAATTAAAGAAAAACGAGAGAAAATAAAAGCAGAGAATTTAAATAATTGTTTAAATTCAATGAAACCAACCGTGTCCTATATGTGATGTTTTCATGGATGGATATTTGCAAGATTATTTACAAATTTATTTTTTTGAGCAGCAGGTGCACAACATACAGACGGAGACATGGTTTTCGCATTGTATGTTGATTGGATGGCGTGATTCAGCAGGTAGATAAGGAAAATAAAGAACAAAACAGGAAACAAAAGAGAAAATGAGTAATCAGGACAAGCAAAAAAGGAAACTCTGAAAATTTCACTGGAAAAAAACTGTTGGGCTTTTGGGGGTGTTATTTTTATGATAATTATATAAATTAAAGAATGCTTCAAACCAAAACAGGTTCTGAGATCCTAAAGGTAACACAGACAGTGCAGTTGTTATTTGCATTTCTTTTTGTAATGCAAATTGGGAGACAATTCACAAACACTTCTCAGGATGTTGTTTTTTTTTGTATTTCCAGGCACAGAAATAGATGTCAGTTTGCCATACACCCATTTGGCCTCCTGAGGCCAGCCGGAGGAGCAAGGACAGCTTCTCCTTTGTGCCACCTGTTTTACTATTTTACTCCAATTACCAGGAGGGTAAAAAAACTGACATGCATGCTTTTGCCTGAGGAAATAAAAAAATACGTATATTCCACCGCATTCACAAAGTAAATTACATATGACATGACTACCAAATTAAAATAAAGCAATTAATCAACACATTTCTTTTCCTTTTATCTTTACTTTTCAGTGGTTCAAAGTACCGATGCAGCAAGGCTGGTGGAAGCCGAGACTCTCAAGATGAGACTGCCCAGGTGAGCAGACTCAGTTACCTTGGAGGACACTCACAGTTGGAAAACCATAAGTTAGTCATGCAGAAAACCAGTGCTCCTGCAACTATTTACTAGCCTGACCTCAAACTCAAGCAAAATACATCCCTGCCCATGGCAGGGGGGCTGGACTACGTGATCTTTAAAGGCCTCTTCCAACCCAAACCAATCTCTGATGCATCCCCAGAAAGTGTCCCATCACCACAAGCAGCAACAGGATTTCATGGTTTGTTTAGGGATAGGTGCCCATAAATGCCATCAACATTGTGGCTGTCACCTGGGCTTCTCTCCTCCTGAAAAACCTTCCTGTATAAATGGGCAACGAGGGGGCTGAATGCATGGGGAAGAGCCAACTGCCCCCAGGAACCTGCATGGCTGCCCAGCAGCTGTGGTCAGCTTGGAGCAGAGGAAGGCAAAGAGAAAACATCCTGTGGTGGGGACACGGCTCTGGGTCACACGGGGCAAAGACCTGATCTCTTTGGTTACTCCCAGCTCCATCACACGGTGCAGAGAGCTGCTGCTCCCCCTGCTTGCGCACCAAGACCAAAGCCAGGCTAAGCATGGCTACGGCATTTGGTGCAGAGCAGATGTCCACCCTCAGTTACTTTTCTCCCCTACCTGGGAATGTGAAGGGTAAAAAGCAGTTGGGCAGAGTCAGTAGACAGACGGGTAAAGACAGCGCATGATGCCTGCAAATGAAAAAATGCCCTCCCACATGTCGTCACCTCAGCCCTGGTGCTCTGCACAGCCCTGGCTGCCTGCAGACAGCTTCAGCCCTTTCATTTGTGATGGGTTCTAAATTGCAGAGGTGTAAAATGACTTAGGCACAATCCTAATTTGAAATAGCAGCCTATACATTACAAAGGTGGTTGAAAATATGAATCTATCATGCCACTTCCCAAACAGTGAAATGGTGCAGGTGGTTCCCAGGCAGCTCTGGGACCCCTTGGGCTCCCCTGATGTGCCATGGGTCAGGGTAGCACACCCTGCCACCTCCTGTGGACCCAACAAAATGAGACCAGAGCAGCACGGCACTCTTCTGATTATCTTCCACCCAAGGTGCCATAAAGTGTCCTTGGGCCTCAGAGGGGATGGGGGGTTGCACTGGCAGTGGAGAGCCTGCTACAAGACGACCCACACCACGAGGCTCTGGATGAAGAAAATGCTCTGTGATAGAGGGCCTGCAAGCTGCAATTATTTGCTGCTGTTAACATTTGTGGTATAAATGCAGTCTTCAGGGCATTGCTGCAAATTCTCCCTTGAGTAGTGAAGCAGTGAGTCAATGCATCACCTTTAAGCCAAGTAAGCTACTTCCTAATGCCTCTTCAGCACAATGCGCACGATGTGCTTGAACTCTCAGCCCATTGCCCTGTCTGGAGGCTCAGAGATGGATGCAGGCAGCTTAAAAATAATACGCTGGTGGCTGCAAAAGCCATCCAGCGTGTGAGTGTGCTGCTGCAAGCAGGCACATGCTGGAGGGAGATCAGAGAAGTGCCATGTGAAAGAAGTTTTGAAAAACAGCTCTAGCAAGTAGGCAGGGGGGGACCCCTAGGCACTCTGCAGGGGAAAGCACGTGGGCAGGAGACACGGTGGCTGTGCAGAAATGCTGCAGAAAGGGAAGATTTTGTGAAAGCGGAGCTCAAATTGGTCTGTGGATTGAGAGATAGAACCAAGAGGTAAGGAGATAGAGTAGTAATGGGCAGCACATGGGTCTGATGTCAAAGAGATGTCTGTGAGCAACTTCGTGCTGGATGCACTGCCAGAGCAAGCTGAACTCCAGCAGGCAGTGCTCCCCGAGGTTTGGCTTGATGGATCTAGTTAGTCAAACCAAAAGACTCTCAATTATTATCCGGAAGGATAAAAGAAAAGTGTATAGATGCTTGGGAGCTTAGCTCTAATGTATTTTGCTGCCTGTTTTAGAGAGAATTCATGCTGCTCTCCAAAGGCATCCCTGCACTGCTGCACTATCTGATGCCGGAAGCCAGAGGAAGCACTGCAGAGCAGAGGTTGATGCAGCAAGGTGGGTCTCAGGTGGGTCTGAGAGCACATTTAGCGTCAGCTCAAAGACCAGGGGAAGGTGAGGAGCCTCTAACTATGCACTAACTCTTACCCTTTCTCTTCCTGAAGGAGCATTTACCAGACCTGGTGACCACAGACTCTCGTAACAACAGCGAGTTCACTGTGCTAGTAACACTGGCAGAAGGATGGTGTGAAAAGAAGTGTCAGTCCTTGTTTGTGGCTGACTTGCAAACATTTCCATAGATTTTCAAACCAACACAAAGGTTTGAATGCCTAAACCTGGTAAGAAATCATGTCCCAAGGCAGAGGGAATGGAGGCAAGCATCCAGTGCCTGCCAGAACACAAATCTCCTGACGCACACGGAGGTGGTAGCCAGACCTTGTGCTTGAGCTGAGTGACTCTACCCTGGCTGTAGGCTGTGCACTAAGAGCAAAAAGCAATGCAAAGTCTGCAAGATTCATCAACTGTTAAACACCATTTGCATGGGGAGTAAAAGTTGGCTTTTTCTGTATTTTTTTGTACCAAGGAGGTTAGATAATAGTGTATTTTGTTAGCAGCTGTAATATGGTCTTCAGCACCAGCTGAATGTCCTGTAAAGAAGTCTGGGGAACATAGTGCTTAGCACACATAAAACAGGTCTATAAGCAAATCCTGGGGACTGAGAAGAAAAAATTATTGTAAAGTTCAAATCCATTACATACAGATACAGCATCATCAGCTAAAACATGCATTGGGAAAGGAAAGGAGCACATTTTTAAATTGGATAATTTCAGGCTGTCAAGGCTAGAGCCATTTGCTGCCCTTATGGAAAAATCCTCTAGAATTTAATGGTACATTTGTGCACTTAATGTAATCTCCAGAAATCATTAGCAGGGAGAGAGCAGACATGGGAAGGGTGGCCAATGAATCTTCTGGTATAGTTATGTTTTGTTTTTATTTAAATAATAATTGCCCTGCAAAACTTTTGTGCACAGAACAGAAACTGTGTTCCCCCAGCTCAGACTGCACAAGCTGGTGAGTTTCTGGTTGCTTTTATGTTCCCATTCTCTCTTCTCTTATCTCCTTTGCCCTGCCCCATAATCAAGATGGGCTGGGAGTGACAGACAAGATGCTGGTGTGCGTGTGTGCCCTGCAAAGCACCGCATGCTACAAGCCAGCAGTCTTCATTAGATTCCTTTAGCCCTCTCTTACATTCAACAGGATTTTTCCATTAATAAGCAAAAAATGGCTCGGGGTCAGAGCCTTTCCCTGAACGAGAAATAGAGCCTGCTTCCTGGCAGAGTCACCAACACTGTTGTTCTCATCAGAGCTTTTGGCACGAAAGGCTTTGGGGCAGCCAGCAGTGCTCATCTCTGTGGAAAGAGCAGAGCTGATGGAAGCGGGCTGCCAGGTCACCCAGGGACCCCGTCACACCGTGGGTCTCCAAGGCAGCTCTAGGGCTGGTGGGGAAAAGGTGCAATGTCTCAACAGGGTACAGCTTTGTTGGTAAATGAAACAAATTGAGCAAATGGTACTTACCGCAATCTCTGTTACTAAAATATCAGTAATACTTCCCAATACTGTTACAAAATCAAAGACATTCCAGGCATCTCGGAAATAATTCTGCCAAATGAGAACACAAAGGGGATAGAGGGATCCAGGGGTTATTATCTCTTTGCAAGACAATTTTGTTTGTTTTGTTTGCTTGTTTTTAAATGTGCATCATGAAATAGAAACATTTCATGTAGAAACGGTTGAAAATAAACGAGGAAGGCACATACCAGCACACCAAAGGCAATGATCTTCAGCACACATTCCATTGAAAACATGGACGTAAACACAATATTCAGGCATTTCAACATTTCTTCATATGCTTCTGGAGCATCATAGAACTAAACCAGGATGGAAGAAAGGATATTACTGAAAGATCCCTTATGATGGCAGAGTAAAACCTTCCCGGCTGTCTCACCTGACTGCAAGACCTCTGCCCATTCTAGTGTCTTGCTTTAAGCAAGACTTTGGGTAGGAACATGGGTATGCATGCCGTGCCAGAATCACAGCATTGTCTATAGCTGGGGTTCCCCCGGGACTGGGGTCCTGTTGCTGTGTACATCTCCATGCAAGCACGTCATGGACCAGCAGTGAGGAAGGGCATTTTCCAAAACCAGAGAACAAGTGCAGAACTGTGTTTAATTCCAGCAGACTCTAAGAAGACGGTGACCATTTGGTTGTGAAATACTCTAAGCTAGGCAAGAGTTAGGAGGGGAGATTATCTGCATAACCAGACACGCACATCTCATCCTTCTAGGGACTGTAGATCTTGTCCCCAAAGACTGACACAAATTTGAGTAATTTCCTTGGCACAGCTGGATTTAGAGCACTGCCAGGGAGTGAACCTGCTCTGTGCAGGAAGCACAGGCTGAGCCCAGTTCCCACTTGCCGTGTCTGATCACAACCAAACCACCTCTCTCTGAGGACAGAATAAATCACCCACATCCTCTAAAATCAACGTGGGGAAGATCGTAAGTGGCAATGCTCCTGCTGAACCCCCCAGCCGAGAGCACATAACCTGCACAGCAAACACTGTATTTTCTAGCCCCAAATTGCAAAGATTCAGAAACAGCCCACTAACCTTCATCATGAGAACAATAGTATTGAGTGCAATCATGACCATGATAAAGTACTCAAAGGGAGGGGACACCACAAATTTCCACATCTTGTACTGAAAAGATTGTTTGTTCTGAGGCATGTAGCGCGTCAGTGGCTTGGCACTTATGGCGAAGTCTATGCAGGCCCTCTAAAAAACAGAAATGGGATGAAAAGAATACAAAAAAGGGCTGACAGTCTCCATCAGTCAGGATATTTCTGGGAGTGGAGGATGTAGCAGAGGATGGCATTTCTAAGCCTTTCTGACACTCACTTCAAGTACTGAATACTGCTGTGAAATGCAGCACACCAGCCCCAAACTGTGATCAATCCTGGACACTCATGGGAATCCCAAACCCCACAGCATTCCTGTAGCTTCCCGCTACCCTGTTCATCACCCGGTGGGTCCCAGTCCCTTCCTGCTTAAGGAAATAAGTTTTAAATTCATGGGCTTGCTTCAGAAAACACTCTTCCTGACACAGAATTCCATAAACTGGAGGATGGGTGAAGATGCTATCTTTGTTTAAAACAAAAGTATTGTGAAGCTCAGGTTTGTCTTCACACACTGCAAAACCTCTCCACCTAATAACTTCTATGAAATGTGAACTGAACTCAACCAATAAATCACCCAACAAGTATTACTGGCTGTACTCTCAAAGACACCCTTAGTTGGCAATTTCTGTTCACATCTTTATAAGGAGAAAAGTGCTTTAAAATTTATTTCTACCCACAAGAAGTTTTGATTCTGGAACATTTTCTCATCTTGGATTGAGATAAAAATTCAAAATCTCAAATTTTATCATACTGCAAATCTCAAGAAGAATACTTTCTGCCCAGCTGAAAAAAAATGTGGGTAAATCATCTCAAAATACTCTACTTTATTTTGGACTTTTTGTTCAAACAGACAAACAATTGAAACATTCAGTAACTGATTAAAAGTCAACTCTTTTAATCAAAAATCAAGCTCCAGTTTCAAAATGAATGAGATTTTTTCTGCACAACAGGTAGTTGAAGCCCAGTGACCCCAGACAAAGGGTTTTGCAAATGCTAAAATTTTGCCTGGGTTCTTGAGGAAACTGGATATGTCTGTGGAAGAACGACAGACAGATGCTGCTAACTACCAAGATACCACGTCCAATTCAGGAGGTTCCTAAGCTGAAAATGGTTGCATTTGCTACGGTGTTAAATGAAAGCATTATGTGTACTTGCCCCTGTTCTTATGCTCTTCCCAAGGAATCTCCTTTTGGCTGCTGGCAGGAGGACGCTGTCTCTGCCAGGCAAAAAAAGCCTGGTGAGAGCAGCTTTCCACTGGGGAGCAGCAGCAGCTTCATTTCACTTCAATTTCTGATGAGCAGCCCCTCTCACACCAAGCACTTCTGCCTCCTTTTGCACGTACATGCTTGAGCTAACACACAACACTATCTCCACTTGGAAGTGGAGGTGTGATCCAGAGGGATATGGGCACTGCTTAGCTCAAGTGCAGCCCTGGTTTTGTTTTAATGTAATATATGAAAATCTCCAAGAGGCTTGGTGCCTATTCTCTAGGCCCTGCATTCAGCACATCACACCACACGTTCTGAAGCGCTTCCTGCTGCAGGAGGGACGAGGAGCGAACTCCCCTCAGTATCAAGGTGCTCTGGACCCCCAGGTGCTAACACCCACAGTGGCTGAATTCATAAGACGTGGGTACCTCGTTTTTCTCTAGGCTGCATTCTGACATCACTTTATCTCCTTGCTCTTGGAAGGTGATGATGATTAACGCCACAAAGATGTTCACAAAGAAAAAAGGGAAGACAACAAAATACACCACGTAAAAGATAGACATTTCCATTCGGTAGCCAGGGCTGGGACCCTGTTCCTCATAGGTAGCATCCACTGAATGCTTCAGTACACTGCAAGCAAGCGCACAGAGAGAAGAAATGTCAGTGAAATCAGTGAGAAGCACCAATGACACCCCTACAGTCACTCACTGGCCGTCACTCGCACAGAGGGTTTTCCCACATACGCTCAGGTCAAATTAATTCCCAGCTTAGTGGCTGCGAAGAAGTTTTCCTTGAGGATATTTTAAGGAAACCTTCTCTGTTTTCACCATTCTGATGAATGATTGCCATATGCTACGTACAGATCCACATATCCAAGTGAGGGGGAGAGGATACGGTTAGATCTGGCTTCTCTTCTGCTCTGGTCAATATGAATAAAATACGGGTGGGAAAAGAAAGGTACTGATGACCTATGAGTATCCAGGGGAACAGTGAGGGTTTGGAAAGGACACGCTGATGCTCTAAGTTTTATTCTCTATTTTATTAAATAACTGAATATGGAGGACAAGGAAGTCCTGCCATGTAGACACCCCGACCATGAACTGCAGTCCCAGCAGAAACGTCTGCCAAAATAAAGTCATATGCTGAACAGCCTGGAGGCTCAAATACCCAGTTTGCTTTCAGCATAGGTCACAATGCTTTTCCCCTTAATTTTCTTATATTTCCATTACAAATTTTACACTCAAGAAAGGTGCACAAGGCCAGGAGACAGGAGCAAGCAGGCTAGTCAGCACTGAAAGCCTCCTCAGCATCAGTTTGCGGGCTCAGAGGAGCGCCAAGAAAAAGGCAGAACGCTGCCCGCTGACTCACCCAAGAATGACAAAAGGGGAAGTTAAAGCTTGACTGATAAAACTGTGCCTATTCCACAGGTCACCTGCCCTTGACGTGTCCCTCAGCATGGAAAAGTGCCGCTACCCCCACCCGAGACGTCTGACCCCGCCAGCCCTACGTACTCACGTTGGCCACCCTTCTCCTGTGGAGACGGTGAAAAGCGTCAGCAGAGCCCACAGCACATTGTCGTAGTGGAACTCGTATTTTTTCCATTCCCTGGGCTGTGCCTCCACCTCATTTTTTTCATAGTCAAGGTACTGACCCCTAGGAACGAGAGATTCAGACCAAATGGGAGAATTTCAGACCAAATGGGAGACCACATGGGGAGAATACCCCAGTACAGCAGGGTCTGACCACGCACAGCCCCTAGGTTTGTATATTCGTCAAATGATTTGGGTTGGAAGGGACCTTGAATACCATCTGGTTCCGAGCACATCCCACCAGGCCAGGCTGCCCAGAGAGAGGGAACACAAACAAAGTCCAGGGGAGCCTCAGGAACTGGGCCTGATATTTAGAAATTAAATAAATGTCATCAAGACACTCATTTGCTGGACAAAGCTGACAGCTAATGGCATGCTGGCCCCAAGCTGTCTGACCTTACAGAAAACTGCTGTTTGATGGGGAGCGGCCTCTGGTTCCTACTTGAAGGCTGTATCTAACTTCAGAATTGGTCCTGCTTTGAGAAACAGGAGCTTGGACTTGGTATCTGGAGAGTTCTTCACCACCCTAAGTTCTTCTATAATTTCACACTTTTCTGCAATGCATCTGCTCTGTTGCAAGGCAGAGCTGCAGTGAGAGCAGCCATGCTGCTGCCCCATGCTGCAGGGACACCAAGGGGAGACGGATGGATGGACGTACAGGCAGCCCCAGGCAGTGCTGAGGATGCAGTTTGGGTGCCAAGAAAAAAGGCAAGCGAGGAAGACACTCGCTGCAGGGAGCAGCACACCTCCACAGTCTGCTGCCAAGGACAAAGCATGACAGGGCTCTTAAGATATTCAAATGCAGTCCTTTTTTCTAGCTAATTAGGAGTTCTTTAACTTCCTACTGACTCACTTTTGATTATTTATTCATTCTGTTTTCTTAATTTGCACAAGCTGCAAGAAACCAGGCAGCAGGTAGAAAGAGGAGTCACACCCCTCCCAAGGTGTGCTTTACCTTGAATTCACACCCAGCCCTCGCTGGGAGAAGGAGCTTTCTCCCCTGCATAGTTCATGCATTCAAGTAACCATTTACTAGATCACCAGCACCAGGAACAGTGAAGGTATTAAAACAACAAAAGGGAAAATTCACCTCTAGGGTAACTGTGCTGAAGCAAAGGGGGCCTGCGATGCTCAGCATATACCCAAATGCTACAACTCTGGGACAGCCTGGAGCTACTGGTCCCACAGGAACCTCAGGCTCCTTCTGCAGCCCCTGCCCAGCCATACCTGCAGTCCTTCTCCAGCTCCTTTGATTCATCAGTGCAGTAGAAGAATCTGCCTTTGAAGAGCTGCACAGCAATGACGGCGAAAATGAACATGAAGAGCATGTAGACTATGAGGATGTTGAGGACGTTCTTCAGGGAATTCACCACGCAGTCGAAGACGGCCTGGGGATGGGAACAAGGTTATAGGGCTGCAAGGAAGGCAGAGGGCATTACCCTGGCACCCAGCATCTACCTGCACATGGGAGTAGTTACCCAACACGTAACCCAGGTGTGGGTTCATTGACTTGCAGAGCACATGTTTGGTGCGTGCTCACTGCGGGAAATAATTCTGGCTTCCTACAGCTCCTGCTTTCTTGGTGGGTTTGGTGGGCCACTGAATTCTCTGGTGCTGCCCGTAAAATTAATCAAGACGGAGAAATATTAGTCCTAAGCAAATATTCCCATGGCCAATTATGAAATGAAAAATTTCTTGTGTTTAATTTATTCACAGTGAATAGGGAAAAACCTCATCAAATATGTTCCTCATTGACTGTTATTTGAACTATTTGAATAATAAGAAAAATACACCAGATGCAAAACAACCAAATGCTTTGAACAATATTTCTTTCTAATGAAGTGTCTACCAAAATCAAGTGTGAATAATCTAGTCAGCATATGTCACTTCTGAACTCCTCACGAATAACTTCTCAAATAGATTTATTATTTAGTTATTAGTCACTGATTCACTGTTACAAGTAATTTGCAGTTTAATTTTAGTCTGCGAAGTCTGTCATAATAATAGAAATGGAGCTGTGTTACTGCCTGAGCACAGGGTTTGTACAATAGTGTTTCTGTTTCTCTGAATGGCAGTGAAAAATTCCCAGAATTACACTCCTGATGCAACCCAGAAACCCAAAATTAAAACACTGGAAGTATCTCTAATCACCCTATTAATCTTGCTGATTGTTGCATACAAGATCATATCCAGGAAAAAAAAAAAAAAAAAAAGTATTTTGAACACAAACCATGTGAATATGACTTCTGCTTCATAGAGATTTCTGAATTCTTCTTTAGAAATGGCAAAATTACTCTGTAAAATGACTTGAAAATAAGGAAGGCATTCAATAAAAAGCAAACGTTGTGTTCTGCAGTAAGGCAGAGCTGCTGTCGACTGTTGCACAACCCAAGAACTGTGCATTTCAGATTTCTAAACAAATAAAGACCATTTTCTACATTGTTCAACATTACTCTTCCTTATCTTGTGAGGTAAATTTAGTACGCATAAAAATGCATGAAATGAAAATTAGTTAGGCGTGAATTGCGGGTAAGGACAAAGGCAAATCTGTGTAATAAGCAACCCTGATTTTTACGTAGCATTATGTGAAAAGAGGAATTGTCAGACATTGCTTCACCGCTGCACAAGCACCCTTTGCTTCTTCCCTATCTCTCACAGAAAAGAGCCTGAAAGTGCAGCTGACACATGAGGACGTTCTGTAACAGATATTACAGAGCTCCAAAACTCAGAAATTATTAAATTTTGTAACTCCTTCCACCCTCTGCTTCCAGGGCTGGCTCTATCTCAAAGCGTTCCTGAAATGGTGCTGAATAAGTAACCACAGGCCATTACATTTATTTTACTTTGTAAGTTAGCATTCTAGAGATGAAAGGGTCCTGCTATAAGCCCCTGCGCTACATATTCTTTAATAGAAAAGATGAACAGATCAAAACTCCTCATACAGCAATGACATTTCTCCTTAGACAGGCTGTGGAAAATCTTGCAATATTCATATTAAGCTCTCTAGTGAAAGTCAAAGACTCCAAAGCCTATTTTCTCATGTATCATTTGTAGGCGCATCACACGTACAAACTATAATTTAATTTATTTGCATTTTTTTCTTTCTTTTTTTGGGAACTTTGATTTCTTAATGTGGATTTGCAGTAATTCATAAAATTGCATACAATGTTTGCAAAAGAAACAAGTGTTTGACATTTGCTAAACATCTGCACGGCTATTTTTACAAATCTGGCAAAGAGATTAATTGCAACAAAATAAAAGGAACAAAAATAACTTGGATGAAGTTTACTCCATCAGCTTCCACTTGGATCAGTTGCAAGCCTCCAGAGAAAGAAATATTTGAGGTTATTCTCTAACCTTTAGTTTTGGCAGCCGTTTAATGGTCTTCAGTGGTCTTAGGACCCGCAGAACTCGCAGTGACTTGATCGTGTTGATGTCCTTGCCTTTGGTTCCTCTGCAAGGGATAGAGGGCACAAGGAAACAGAGGGAATAGTTTAGTCCTCAGGCCATGAACAAGAACACCTGGAGAGAAACAGTTTTCTCACAGGTGTGGGGTGCCAGCCTTACCACAGATGCCGAGAACTAGCCAGGACCACAGATGAGTGCCCACCTGGGACACGTCAGCTACCACGCAGAAGGGATGCTTGGGCAGGACGTGGACCTTGTTCAGCCCCTCAGGCTCTCCAGCCACCGCTCACTTCCCCAAGTGTCCCCAGGGAGCTGGCAGCCTCTCTACGCCCCCAGGCAAGAGCCACAGCTGAGGCAGCCGCACGCATGGGCTGAAGACACTGGGAGAGGAGGCTCAGCGTGTCCACCCCAGCCATGGGCAGGAAAAGGGAGAAGGTCACACGTGGCACTCATCCTGCCCCAGGCACCTCGGTGAGACAGGAGGATGTTTCTCTGTGCTTCTTGCACTTCTCCGGCAGGGAAGTGGTGTCTGGGCAAGCAGGCAGTGACCAAAGGGAAACGGAGCCCTTGGGAGAGGGGCAGCGCGCTGTGTGCCCTTACCCTCATCCTTGGGTCTCTTTTGGAAGACATGCTACCAAACCCATGCTGGACCATGTAATATGATGGCATATTACATGCCTGGAGCAGTGCTAGGACAATTTCCCACTTACGCATGCAGATGCTGTAAGTCACATTTTGTTTTAAGTTTTTGTGTGTGCAAGACAAGAGACCATTCCTCTCATTTCCATTAAAAGAGTTTAGGGAAGGACAGAGTTCCTTTCCTCGTGCACTTCCAAAATAAACGAAAAAAGAATTATTCCCCAACACACACCAAGACACAGTCACATCGTCTTCCAATCCAACAGCAAAACAATGGCATTCCCCTTCATTTAGTATGAAGTGAAAAAATGGGATGAAAATCTTTAACAGCAATTTATTCATGACTGTAGGCTGGGTCTGAGACTACTGGAGTAACACGGGTGGGAATGAATAACATGTTGAGCAGATGTTGATATACCTAGCCTACACTCTTTGGTTTGCTAAGTAAAGTTTCTCTTCTCCAACAGGAAAGCAATAAAAACACAAACAACCCTAGAGACCCACACGAGGTATGTGCCAGGAGCAAGCTGCAAGCTCCCCCGGCCCCTGTTAGCAGCCAGCGCTCTGTGCTGTGCTAAAGGAGAAGCCCCGAGAGGGGAAGAAAAAACCTGGTTTAATTCCTGACTGACCTCTTTGAGCCCTGGAACGTGGCTTTTTGTGATTTATCTGCTTCTAAAAGACTAACAACTCAATGCTAAGACTGTTTTAATCAGTACAAATAATGGACTGGAATCCAGGGGGACACGCTGAGGGACACGTGATTGGGGTAGCAAGAGAAAAAAAAATAAAAAGCATTAAGTAGAAGCCAAGGGCACCTTGGCTCAGACATACAGTAAATTCTTGATAGTTTATGGCCACGTTTCTGGTTTGCAGATACCCTCACAGCCCAGATTAGCAGCACAGCCACTTGCAGGTAACAACTGAACTAATAAGCCTTGACAATCTGCATCTGGTTCCAGGCAGACACACACAGTTTCTGCACTGTGTCTTCTAGTACTCTTGATTCCAGGAGGTCTAAAAACCTGTCTGCTATGCTGCCATGCATTTGTGCTAAATAGCAATTGTACCAGTAAGGCTGGAGGTGGAGTCTGGGATGGGAACAGAGATGCTTCATGGCTCTGAAGGAGCCAGCTGAGGTCTTAGAGGGCTTGCCCCATGCCTGGAGCAGTAACCTCTGTAGATCTAACAGTGCAGGAAGGTTAATCTGACTTCTGGGGACTAGTGAATAGATGGAGCAGAGCAAATCCTGCTGTATGACAGAAGAAGCTGTTTTTCCCTTGCCCAGGGAGGTGTGCAGACTACACTGAGAGCTGGGAGGTGGGAGGAAGACAGCTCCAGTCCTGGGAAATTCCTTCTGCCTCAACGAAGAACACTAGGAAGGGTTGATTTTCTTTCTTTTTTTTTTTTTTTTTTTTTCCTTCTTTCAGGCACATAAGCAAATAAAGAGCATGAGCTGATTAAATGTTAATGGGATTTATGATCTAAGTCATATAGAGGATCCTGAAAAATCCTCTAAGAGTCTTGCTATCAGAGAAAGCTCTTCTGAAGGACTGGGACTTTGAACCAGAGCAATGCAAATTGCACTTTGATGAAATGCAATTTTTGCAACTATTTCAGCCTGTCAAATAAAAACTTAAGAATTGATGTTGGTGTTTGTAAGAGACCCCTCTGCCAGCATTGTTTTTTTTACACCACTCTAGTACAAAGCCAGATATCCTAAAATAAAAGGTAAAGATGGAACTGAGTTTTGGTCAAAAGCTGTATGCAAGCACACGTTGACCAGAGCAGTCCCAACTGCATATTTCATACCACAAAAATAAATTGATGTGGAAGGAAAAGATTCTCCCATTAGGTGAAGAGCAGAATAACAACTAGCGAACTCAGAAGATCTACAGAAGAGCAAGCAGGAGAAGGACAGACAGCAAACAGAACCCCAGTGACTGGAAGAAAAAAAAAAATTTTAAAAAGGAAAAACATTACATTGGGTCAATTCAGGTTGCATTAGGCTGGTTCAGTCTTTCCTGCGGCAGTTTGCAGCTCAGTTATTTAAAACATTAAAAATATTTAAAAAGCTTTGCGTGGCCTTTTCCCCTTTAATAAATAAATGATCCTTTAAAAATTAATTGCTCTATAAAGCAGAAGCTTCTTGTTTCTGTTGCTCCTGCGAGTGGCTCTGATTTCACGTGCAGGGGCCTCTCAGAGCCACACCATCAAATATTCAGAGCAGGGTGGAGCCACTGCCTCCTGCAGCTGCCTGAGCTCCCCAGGCAGAGCAAATTCCTCCAGCGATGGCAAACGAGGGCACCCAGCCCTGCCCAGCACAAAGCTGCCTTCTCCCAAGGGGCCAATTAAGCCGGAGCCCTAGGCAGAAGACAGAAAGGAGAACCCGATGTCTTGGATCTCAAAAGCCTTTGTCTTTGCATCCTTTCCATGTTATCTCTAGGTGGGCTGCTGCAGAGGAGCCCACCCCAGCTCCTGCCCTGCAGGGGCTACTGCGTGGCACCACCATGTCCCATCTGGGCCACCAACCCAACAGCCACCTCCTGTAGGTGACAAAGCCCTGCTTCTCCCACCTCCTTCTTTTGAAATCACCCCTGACACCTTCCCAGCAGCCCTCCTGCTTTGTTTTCACACGAGAGGCCGGCAGCCAGGGCCGGATTGCTTTGCCCACCGTGCACAAAGCCAAGCCTGAAACCTTCAGCACTAGCACAGTTTAGACCAGCAAGTCTCTAAATGAGAATAAACACACTTCTTTAAAACTAGTGATTAAGATTTTTGTGAGCTGCAACTCATGCATATAGCTAGTAAATCATTCCCTCAAATCTTCTTGGTGCAAATATATCAGTTTATCATAACTGCTGAATTTCTGGTCAAATGCAACACTTGTCACCTGGCTTTCTAGTCTGCTTTTATCCTCTGGTTAAAGGAAATTGGAATGAATGAGAACTGTTGAGGAAAACTACATTTCACTGAATAATGTGACAAAGGAGTCGATGTAATGGGTGTAACATGGTTCATCTCCACAGTGGCAAGTGTGTGTACACATATTTGACAGGCATAACAGTGCAGCAAGATACAGGAATAACATATTACCCCATGAAACTCCTAGAGAGAGATTCCAGCAAGAAGAAGACAAAGAAAGAGCAGAGTCAATGACAAACATAAGGCTATACAGTGCACCCCATGCACCTGCAGACACGTGCTAGCAGAGAATCCCCTCCCATCCCGCACCCACCAGCTCAGGGTTCATAAAAATCAACAAGTGAGGAAGCATCGGACTGGCTATACAGCATATACCCACACATCCCCCGCAGAGCATCAGCCCTTCTACTGACAAGCAGGCAGGGCAAACGTGCCTTCACCCTACCGACACTTTGGGAGGTAATAACTTTGGTTGCTTGGCAAATGCCATTTGATTTTTCAAATAAATAGTGTGAAATTCTATGCATCTCAGCATAGAAAAGCATCTCAACACCTTTCTGGTGTTGAAAATGTAAAACTGCAATCTCTTTGCTCCTATTCATCAGCTATTCCTATGGAACAAATGGAATTTATGCCTGGGGCTGGTAAATTTGATGACAAATTTACTTGCTTGCTTTAAGCTCTTCTATTTCCCTAAAGACTAAAACATGTCTGTATTTTTGTGGAATGTTTATCTGCAGAAAAAGAAAGGTATTTCCCTTTGAAATGCATTGCTAAATGGAGGACATTATTTTATCATCATCATCAGTATTAGTAATCTTTCTAGCATCTCATTGGGGATCTTGTTTTCAAAGATGTTTGAACTACAGTCAAGCACAGAAGAGCTTCTAGAGCTGCAGGCAGTAGGCAGGCAGCTTTGAAAGGCTGAGATGAATGTTATGTACCTTGCAGCAGTGACTGAAACCATCTCATACGGCTAAACAAACAGGCTGTTGGGGTATTCCAGATCGAAGGGTTTCAGGGAGGTCTGTTTTCCCTAGGTTTTCAGGGACGTGTCTGTTTAGCAGGAAGGTAAACCACACCACCTTTACTGGACAGCCACCAGGTCAAGAACGTGCACGAGTTAAGTCACACCGACTGAGTGGCAATCACATATTCTTGCAAACAGAAACTACTCACAGCCACACTAAGTACGTTTTTACAGTAACACAAGTGATGAGTGACAGGACTCTAGTATTTGCTATCAAAAAAACACTAACCAAACAATGGAGATTACCCATTTTTTTCTCAAAAAGCTCATTTTCAGGATTATCAAAATTCAGCAGGGTCAGTGCATCTATCTGGCTTAACCAAACAACGCAGTTGAGCTAAGGACATGATTATCTACCCCACTCTTATCTGAACAGCCTGAGACTTGTTAGTATTCATAACTGGACTGGTGGGAACAGAGCGCAAGCCATCTCCTACGAATGACTGGATTTCCTGCTTTCAGATTAGACCAGAGATACCACGAGGATTCTCTGAATTGGATCTCAACACTTGCTGCCAGCTGAAGTATGGGCACGCAGCAGTGGTTAGAATCACAATAAGAAATTCAAAATTTTCTGAGCCTCAGAAATAGGTTTGACTCACTTTAATCTGCGAGATAGTAAATAGGCAGACAGGTTTTATTCATTCCCTTCTGTAAATCCCTACTCAATAATTGCTCAAAGAGCATGTAAAATAGAAACAGCTTGGGGCACGCTGTTATGAAGCACAGTCAGGGGATGTACAAGTAATTTATTTAGAGGCTGATGAGGGGTTGTTAGATATTCATGGCCCAACGTGAGCAATGGGAAACCTGAGCACAAAACAACTCAGAAGGATTAAAAATTATTCATTTTAATCAATAACATGTCCAAAAGAAAATTTTGTTTAAAGACAAGACGTTTTAGATGCAAACCCTGATGTTTGCTCTTGCAGCACAGAGCTGCTCTGAAGGGTTTACTTTCTGCCCCTTCCCCAGTCTGTCTTCAAGGTTTGAATTCCTAATGGCAAAAGCGAAATTCTCAGTGAATCACAGACTGGAGCAATAATGTACACTAATACTTGTGACTAATGTAATTTGACTTTTATCTCTCTCTTCAGCCTTTACATCTCAAAACATATTTCCTTACAACAGAGCACTCAGCCTCTCTGAAAAACTGTTTCCTAATGAATAGTGACAAAGTCTTCAAGGGAGGGCAGCTTCCCTTTGAAAAACTTGCATTGTGCACAACTGGATCCCAGATCAAAACAATTCTTCAGCACTGGACTGGGCACAGAAAGCCCAGACCCCAATATCTCTATTCAAAAATTTGCCACTGTCACCTCCACTAAAGGGCAGCAAATGCTGCACACCTTGATCCTCTAATCAGATACAGGAAGGCTCTGGTCACAGCTGATAAAAAAATACAAGCACAGAACTGAAGAATTTGTGCATTCTTCAGATGTACTTTCTCTAATCCATCTTTAATCCATCCTCCTTGGAAAAAGTGGCACAGGAGAGGTGATATTCCTCAACTGGCTCAAAAACCATACCAGCAATTCCATTTCCTGCTCACCTGCTCCTTGGCAGGGGTCAAATCAGCTAAGATATTTTTTATCCAGCATTTGTTATGAAGAATAAAAGATCTAAAACAAAAAAATCTCACAGCTGTCATGTGAAAGGGACCTTGACACCTCAGAAAATAAAAAAAAAACTCCTGAGAAAAAATCCAGGCCAACGTTACCAGACACCTCGGTAGGTTTTTTTTTTTTTTTTTGGCTGGTAGTGACACGAAAGCACATATGAAGAGCAGCAGATATGGCCATCTGCCTAAATATTGCCATCAGTCTAAAGTACTCAAGACACGCTTTCACAGTTTCCTGACAAAGGTGAATGCTTTTTCTCATTAGCAAGTAAAACACTGCTAATTTCTTCATCTTCATTAATCATCATGTCAACAAACAGGTGAGTAGATTTTGGGCACGGGCTGCTAAACATTCATTGTAATTACTCAACACTAATTTAGCAGAAGATTAAACTGGCCAAGTACCGAAGCCTGTTTCCAGGTCAAGTCCTAGAATTTCTGAGGAACATTTTTGCGCTACGATTACTCTGTGGCCCAGAACTACAGGGAGGAAATTTCTTTCCTCAGTCCAACTCTGAACTCCCAAATTTGGAGGAACCTGCATTGCTCTTCCTCTGGCCTGTTCTGAGAAAAAAATGTTCAAAAAAAAGCTAAACTTCATTTTATAAAAATGATTCATCTATGTATGTTGCTCAAAACCCTTTACAACTTTAAAGAACCCCAAAGAGCATTATTTAATGTCCTAAATAGAGAGCAGCGATTGAGGGAGCAATTAGCATTAAAATGAAACTCTGTGGAAATACAAATACACTGAATGAGAGAGGAGGAGGAGAAATACCAAAGGTATATGAATCAGAAACATCCATAACTAGAAAAAACGTTCTGTAAAGAGTTCACAGAGCTATCAGCTCAGTTCATCAACTATTTTTTTCATAGTAAGAACAATTTTAAAAAGAATTGCCTGAAGACAGAAGACTGCCACAAACTGTTATAATGCTTCCTTGAAAAGAAGTTGGCCAGAAGGTCACAAAAATCTTGGCTCAACGTTTAAATGAACAGCAAACAGACTCACCCTAAAGGTAGGAGAATTTTCAAGAGATTCTACAACATGAATTTAGAGCTTTTTTCTCCCAGTGCTAAGATGATAAAAGGTAAAAATTGAACATTTTGCTGAGAAATGGAGCCACAAACACTACACTTCAACTAGCTCTGCGGTGTGATACTGCCTCCTTTGCAGCTTATTTCCTAGAAATTTGGGTGTTAAGAAAAATGTACTTACGAGAAGGCAAATGCCACCAAGGCCCCACTGACCACAATGAAGTCCAGGATATTCCACAGGTCACGGAAATAGGAGCCGGGGTGCAGCAGGAGCCCCAGGTCAATCATCTTCAGGGGAAACACATCGGAAGAAGGTTTTGGGAAAAAAAAAAAAAGTGTCAAACCAGTGTTACTAAGGTACAGAGAAGCACGCTTGAACAGATTACCCTTTGCAAACCATTCTTCAGGGTTCAAGACTAGCAGGGCAACACTGAGCTACTGTGTCTCTGTACGCACAAAGAGCTCTAGCAAAGCCAAAGCTGAAGCCAATAAAACGTAACTGAAAGCACGACAGAAAAAAGTACTATCTGCTATAGAGGGTTCTTTGTGCAGACATGCATTAGTTTATGGGAACAGCCATCTGCGCGTCAAGCATCGAAATAGTTTGAGTTTATTCTACCTCAATCCCACCAGATTTGTAGTAATTAACACTTGGAATAGGATATTACATAATAAAACTCAAAGAGAGAACGGAAGACCCACAGCCAAATGCGGCAAAGAAGAACGCCCACTCTGGAGCAGTCACTGGAGGCTGCTGCTCAGCGCATGGCCTCGCTCGCTTCTGTACATGACTGAGTCTTCCTTGTAATGCTGCTAAGGATCTTCTAAAATTGAGCCTGAAAGTGCTTGCCAGAGATTTGATCAGCTTTTCTGAGAGTTCTACAACTGCCCACGTAAAGTTGCTTTTCTCATATAGCTTCAAGTCCTTCCATTGAACAAATGAGAAAATCTGATTTTGCTTTTAAAAAATATTTAATTTAAATATTTTTTATTCTGCATCTCTTGTGCATCTTGCTCTGACAATAAAAAATAACTCCATCCTTGCACCTAGAATAAATTTTGTTAAATTTGTTGTAATTATGCTTTCTGGCAAGTTACACCCCACAGTTTCAGCAAAGCCTGTCACTCTGCTAAGCAAAGTACAAAGATAAATGCTCAACTTTTTTAAAAAAATGGTAAACCAAGCATCAGTCGTGATTAGTGTTCCTGATCAGCATCAAAGGAAAAGGGAAGAAGCAGACGTGTCTCAGTAAGGTCTATCAGCTCCTGTGTCCTGAGCCACGCACAGACGTTTCTGAATCATGCACCCACACTTCTTAGCCTCTTACACAACCACAGCTACTAAAGATATCCTTATTTTCCTGCATGAAATGTGAGACTAGAAAAAATTAGGAAGGCAGCTACAGAGAAGCATCTGTTGTGCATTGGCTACTTTTGAGTGCTGTTCCTGATTTAAAGCTTTTTCATCACCAACACCTCCCAGGCACCCCAGGAAGCTCTGCCGTGCCCCACCCTCTTTCTGCAGGTTCCCAGAAATAGATGAGCGTGGATCTGACAGGGGACATAAACACTTCTTTTTGGAAAAACTCCTACCTTGATCACCATCTCGAAGGTAAAGACACCCGTAAATATATAATCCAAGTATTTCAGAGCCTAAATTGGGAAGACAAATGAGGATTAGACTGCACACTGAAATGATCTGCATGTGAGAGAAGTGTAAAACGTTTCTTCTAGCAATAGTCTTCTAGCCCCAGTGTCAGTGGATAAATGTCATCTCATGGGAGGCTGTCAAATAGTTTAGGCACAAACTTGAATCATCTAATTTAAACACCAACATTTTTCCCAGTCCTTGCCAGACTGCACAAAGTCTGCCCATAGGCTGCTTCAGTACACCTGCATACATGGCAGGATTAATAAGGCAAAATGGGTATTGGAAATCATAATACTCCAGTATCTTTTTCCTAGAGAGCTTATTTGCCAGCATCTGTGTAGCAGTATGGATTTTTCTGCTGTAACTGATGATAGCATTATTAAAGATATTGGGAGGGTAAGAGTGATAAAATCCTTTTGTTAAAGCTCATTGCACAGTTATTAAGGATGAGGAAGAAAGATAGCTTGTAGATACTTTGGCTCATTACTGCTATCGGGATTCCTTGATCCTTCTCTGGAAACAGCTCATACTGACCAGATTCAGAGATGGCTGCATACCACAGCTACCCACATTGAAATAATCCAAAATTAGGCAACTGCATGATGCAATTTCTGTACTTAACCTCCAGCTCTGTACACTCCCAGGTGTCCACCTAACAGGCTGTGACAAGCTCTGTGCCAACATCCTCCTGTGGATGTGCTTGAGACCAGACACCGAGCTATCTGCTGCATGGACCAGTACTCCTGGACTGCGAGCGCCCACCTGAAAGGTGGCACACTCCCCCTTCTCCTAACATGAAGTGCCTGAGTTCAGCTTGATGCCCATGGATGATAGATCTTCTACTGATCCTAGATCATTACAAATCATAGGTTATAGGTTCGCCCCCGGATCACCCACTCGCCAGTGCACTGTGCTCTCCTCATGAGATGAGGACGGATGTGCTACGTGTGTAACCACTGGCAGAGGTGGAACAACTTTGTTCTGGCCATGCCATGCAGCACTCACATCGTTCCTCGGTGACTCGGCTTGGACAGGGTCTTCTGCAGCCAGGGCAATGCTGCTGAGGGCTATCACTATGAGGATGACCATCTCAAAGTAGCGCAGGTTGACAATGTAGTGGAACAGACGCCGAATCCTGCAAACAAAAGCACGTGGGAGGACTTCTGCAGGTGCTGAAAGTCAAGCACTCTGCAGCAGTACAGAAGAATGGCAGAAGAACAATGTTGAAAAGGAATATCACCCTTAGGATTGCTAGTACAATAATGACAAGAAAACAAAAATCAGGATTAATGGCTTTAATCTCAGGTTTGTATCAGATCTGTGGCAAGGTTTAAGGCAAGATGTTTGAAATCTCTGCACTGCTCTCTGCCCCTTCCACAAAGCAATGACATATGTCTGTCACAAGACATTGAGAGCTTTGAGTATTCAGGCTCAGTTCTACAAATTATACTTACATGCCCCTCAAGCATATTCACTCCGAGCTCACAGGCAGAAGTCTTGTGAGTTCAAAACTGGTTGTGAAATCCTTATGGTATCAAACAGTCCCTTTGAAATTGATATATGCTATGTACTTCGAGACTCTTAACCTAAACTGGCTTTGTAACTATGACTATTATTTCTAGTAAGCTCTCTTCCCAAGCACCTCTGACTGCACTTTATTCTAAGCCGTTATTTGTAAGCTGGACAAATACTTTACAGTAATATATTTGGTTACTTTAGCCTAATATTTTGCTTTATAAATAGTATTCAGCAAAAGTGCCAAATGCTTCATTTTCTAAGCAATGCAAAACTATTCATAAATTTCAGCTAATAGCTCTATCTGAACAAAGTTCACAAATATTTCACTGCAAACAGAGAGCTCTATATTTGTATTGTATTTGTCAGTTAAAAAAAAGGACTTAGGTTCTGCCCCAGAATCAAATTATATGTGTAACTAACCAACAACCTTGTTATCTGAGAATGTAATTCAGTTACTATATTGCATTTTCTCTAGCCAAATACCTGAACAGTTGGATTAAATTTCAATTTTCACATCTACTTATATATTGCAGATGCAGAATGAAAAAGAGCTACAAATACCAAGGAAACAGATTTGGTATGAAACAACACAAAGAAAAGTGCTTTTGTTGTTTCCTTAGCTTCAGTTATCCACCTGACTGTAGAGGTTTATCATTTATGTGCTCTGTGAATCCCTGGAAATAAAAGGCAACATTTTCGACAGTGCTTGTAACTGTAAATCATGCATCAAACTCAATTCAGTGAAGAAATAACAAGTGCCTATTTTGAGATCTTCATCATTTGTAACAAGCAATGAGAAGCGGAAGCATTAGTAAACTGCCAGTGGTGCTTGAGAAATCATTTTAATGCTTGTGTGTTTTAGGAGAGTGGGTAGCACTTCGAAAGGAATAAATTTCGTTAATGTTTCCCACAGCTGTTTTGCCCACTAGCAGCACCCGGGTCGTGCATCCTCAGTGGATTTTGGAGAGGAGATATTTAGAAACAGATGTGGTGAAAAACTTAGCAAGAAGGTTTCATGAGAAAGCAGAAAGACCTCTCTCGAGAAGGTAGCACCAGCCAGAACACCTTAAGGGATACAGTTGGGTCTGCATCTTGCCCAGAAAAAAAATAAACAAATTTTTGATATCCTTAGAGCGTGGACTTTGTGTTGTCATTTCCCTTTGGCCATGTGTTATCATACCCCTCCTCCAGTCAACTTTTTATTTTTTTCAATGGCCATTTACTAGAGCTTTTTTGGGGGGGGGGGGGGGAAACGGGCTGGAGAAACGGGCAAGAAAATTCAACTACCACGAAATCCTGATGATGAGGCTCAGGACAAGATGAGAAAAGACAAGCATACGTACAAAATGACAGTCTCACTGAGCTTGGGGCCACCTAGCTTCCTGTTGTCAGTGTTCCCTACAGCAAAATTTTGCAGCTAACACTCATTTTCAGCTGTCGTGTCACAACAAAAAGACTTAAAAGTTACCAAATAATGTGGAAACACTGTCTCCTTATGCAACCAGATGTGGCCCAAGCTCCATAATTCAAGGCTACCACAGGAAGTTTAATTTTCTGTTACACTGTGGGTTGGTTCATTTCCTTTGGAGATTAGATTAGCAGTATTTTGGGGTCACTCTCCCTCATATAACATCTGGTATTAATGAAGAGCCTCCAGCTTCCCTCGCTGACAAACTCTGCCTGCCCACACACTCGTAGCTGTAGGATCCTGAAGTACATAGGGCTGTTGCCTGAATTATGTTGTAGACACTTGCATTTTAAAAAGGGACTCAGCCTGCCTGCTGTGCAGGGGTGCCAGACCACAGCCCCCACCACAGATGCATTTCTGATGTCAAAGATGAGCATACCAAGCGGCCCCAGTTTTGCTCCACCGACTGAAGAGGCAGCCAGGGTGTCACAACCCTGAGCAGGAGACGTCGAGGAGAGAGCCACCTATCCCTCGAGTCAAAGTGCTGAAGGAAGAGCCTGAGTCCATCTCAAGAACCTGAGTATGCATGGGACAACCTCAGAGAATATCTAGGACCAGCAACACATCTACCTGGGCCAGAGAGAAATGATCACATCCACTCCTAGCAGATATCTGGGTTGGCAGAAGTTTCAGACACCCTCTGCTGCCCTAAGTTACTGCTTTAAGTGACTCACAGGCCTTTATGCTACAATTATTACAGCCCCTGCTGCACTCATCTAGTCCTGTAGCCCTTCAAAACAACACATTCTCTATTTACAGCCTTTGAGTACAAAGCTCCCCATGAAGCAGAGATGCCTGAAGCAGAAGAAATGCTGTAATCCCAACATATCCCACAAGCCGTACTCTCAGCCTTAGCAAATGAAAAATATTCACACATTCCCAGAAGTTCAAAGTTAGCAGTGATGCCAGGGTGCTAAGACAGAAAGAGCATGAATTTCAGCTGAGGATCCTGCAAGGATTTGCTGCCATCGAAACTACCCCATAGTTTGCTCCTCCAGGTAACATCTTCTCCCAGTGATGCCCCATGTCTCCTCATCCTTGGCAGGCACATTTCCTTCAGTGATCTGTAACTGGACCCAGAATTGCCCACCTGACCATCAGCAGGACAGTTAGGAAGGGACTACCTAAACCATCTTTTCCCTATTCTGGCAATTTATTCCCCTAGAAAAGCTCAGCTGAAGAGCAGCATCTGGTCTGCAGCCTACATAAGCTTTTATTTAATTTTCCAATGTGTTTGATAGGCAGAGATGAAGATCAAGCTAATGATATTCGTCTGAATACCCATGCTTGAAGTACACGTAACCGATGAGCAGCATTATAGTCAAAAGACTTACGGGTTTGTAGGACTTAGGATGAACATGGAACTGTAAGGCAAGATTGGTTTAGGCCCGTTTTTTGTCAAGTCATCAACGTCCTTCTTCTCCTCTGTTTTACTTTCAAACTCAACGTTGTTCACTGAAATGTGAATTCAAGGAAACAGAAACAAGAGAGTTAAAAACGCATCTCCACTCTTCACAGAGCAGGCTGCCTGCAACAGCTGGATATGCAAACAATGCAGCTGGGACAGAAAACAGCCTTTGAATATGTTGATTAAATGTGATGAACAATCATTTGATTATTATCACTGCTATTTACTACAGTATGATATACGCTGCAATTATACTCCTTAACCACTGCACTGATGAGCAATATATCAGAAATGGCCAGGAAATGAAGATGCCCAGTGGAGACAAAGAAACCTTGCATTTATTAGTATGAGAGCTACCAACAGGGGATGGAAATCCCATTCCAAATATCATAAACCACTAGGGAGAGAAGATCGGCTAGGGATCCTTGGAAAGAAAAAAAGACAGTGAGTCTAATCAACCTCATCATTCTGAATCTTTTCCCATAGACCAGTAGTAGGATTAGTTTGGGAACATGTAAAAAAAAAAAAAAAAAGAAAGAAAAAAAAGAAAAAAAAAGCAAATTCATAGATGAGCTTTAATAATTCTCATGCTAAGACTGCTGAACTTCCCAGCATTAGCAAGAGACTCAGAAAGGACTTCTTAGACCACCCAGCTCCATGCCTGCATAGCCTACCCTAGTTTTGGTAGAGCTCCCCAGGTACAAAGGTGTCAAGCTCCATTTCACAACAGATTTTTACCTTACAGGATCCCATTTTAGAAGATTGTTCTGAATCTCAGTCCCAGAAGGTTAGAAATACATTCTATAATTTCCATTATAAGTTTACTTGCAGTGGGTTTATAAGTTAATTTACTTAAGATAATGCTCAACATATGAACTAGAAGACATTTCATGCTGTAAATTCTTTTCTTAGACAGATAGATACACTTGTCTATTAATTCACAGGACCTAGCATCCCAAACCCCCACCCACTTATAATCTGTTGGATGAAGGTTTTTTATTACTTTTTATTCTGTTTTGCAACAAAATGACATTTCATTGTGTGTGAGTGACATGTTCAATAATTCCTTACTGTATCTCAAGCCAGATACATAGGAAATGGCCAGGAAAGAGAGAGTCTGATAAATCATGATTGATGGGAACTCAGCACTGCAACTGAGTAAAATTACCATCTAAGAAGAAAAGAAAAAGAAAAATGACAGGCAAGTCTTGTGTACCTGACAATGCTGTGGAAAATCACGCAGAGAAACCATCAGCTCTCGGCTGTGCCCCTTGAAAGAAGAGTCCTGACAGCCTGCAACCTAAGGTGGACCTCCTGAATTTCACACTGTTCTTCTCCTTAAGAGGAGAGATTTTAGAATTATGTAGCCTGCAAGCACTCAAAGCAGCAGGGTCACACAGTGGGCACTGTGAAGGTTGCACAGCCATGAAGGACCTGCTGCTCCATGGTGGGGCCACACAAAAAACAAAGACAACCGAATTCAGTCTGCGGGCACTAATGCGACACCACTGCCTCCCTTGTCTCTTGCCTGAGACCAGCCAGGCCCCTGGGGCACCAGAGGAACCCCAGCACAGCACTGCTGCACTGGGAGCTTGCAGCATGGAAAGAGAGGAGCACAGAGGACCCAATCTTGTGCTAACAGCAAAGTCTGCTGGAAGGAGTTGCTTATTTTGCTGCACAGCTCCCAGTTACTGCACTTCGTGGTCTTTTTTGCTCCTTACTCTCTCTGATCTCTGGCTGACCTGTAAGGGTCATGCATAAATATGGGTGTGTTCCCACCTCCAGGGAACCTTAAGGTATTTTCCAGAGCCACTGGGTGACCCTTCTGGCCTGGGTTCCTGCAGACAGCATGACCCGTAGAGCCTGTGTTAACACCAAGTTCTCCCGTCCTACCACAAGGATGCTAGTGGCCAGGACAGACCATCGCCCGCTGTGCGCAGGTAGCGCCTCGGACAAATAGCTCTTTTCTGGCAATTTCATAGCGAGCAGACAAAGGCACTCACTTGGTATGACAGTGGTTTCTCCTGGCGGGGCAGTGATGGTCACGGGGATGTTCACAGTGGTGGTTTTGTCCAGAGGTGGCTGGATCATGCGCGTCACGTTCTTCTGGTTGTCGGCATCTTCTGGCTGCTCCGGCACTTTCTGCAGGTAGGTGCTAGGAAGGGTGTGCACAGGGACGCTCACGCTTCCACTAGCCTCGATCTCACACTGATTCTCCCTAAGGCAGAAGAACAGATTTGAATAAATATGGCCTGACAAAAGTTCATAGAACATATGCTGCAGCTCTTGTCAGGTTTTGCTCAACTGTTTTCTACATAGAAGTGTTTTGCAGAAAACTCACACACTGTAGGAAAACTTACTGACAGCACAGTATGTGACTTTTACCTCCAAGAGCTTCTGAACCAACATGCAAACAACATTAAGAGGAAGTGTGTCACTGAAAGTAACTTCATTCTATTTAATGAGACTCGGGACCAAGGTTCATGGGTACAGACCACATGGCACTTGCATATAGCAGTGTCATTAGCTCTCCAGCGTCTGCTGCTTTCTGAATGAAGTCTGACATTCTGCTGCTTAAATGTTCTCCCGAGGCCTTATTTAAATTTGGTGACTCTCTTTTCCAATCCTGAACCACTTTGTAATGTTGTTGCAAATGGCTTCTGCAGCAGCAGCGACATTTCAGTGAGGAGGAAAGCGAGCTTGGGCACATGATCAAACTAAACAGTATGCAAAGTGTTTTGAAATCCATCTGAAAGGAAGATAATATAGACAGGAAAATGATTATCTCAATGTCACTCACAGCTCTCCATGGTGACATGAACTCTATTCTAAGGGATCCCAGTGAAATTTCTTTTCCATCAGATTAATAAAGCTGAAAAGGCAATCTATCCTTCCTTATTAACTACGCTAAATGCTTCACCAGTACTAGTTTTCTCACTTGACTTACATAAGAATTAAACAGACTGGGATATATCATTCTTAATGGAAGAAGCCACTTCTCTCATGGACAAGTGCTGTAATAACTGGCAATGCAGCCTAAAGGCTCAGCATTAGAAAAAAGAAAACCTAAAGGACGATAGGACAGACTGGATTCAATTTAAAAGTGTGTCACTCAGAAACACCGGGTTCCTTCAGAGGCTGTGAAATTCTCTGCCTTGTGGTACTTGTCCTAGCGTGTCTGTTGGTTTCAAGATCAAGGATAGTTCCTGCCTTAACCCTGAGCCACTCTGTGGGCCAGCATGGATCCGAATCATCTTTGGGAGCCTTTTTTGTTACTGATTTAAGCAAAATGAAACTGCAGGTTACAGCAGTAACCGGTACAAGTTCAAGAACAGCAGGGAATGCCACAGGGAGGGGAATAACCTGATTTCTGAAAGGCATTTGGGGTCTCACAGCCTCCGAGCTGCCACAGGAATGTGTCCGGCCACTCACTTACTTGGGCTGATGATTCCGGTGCTCCTTCTCTCCAGCCTCCCCCTCCTTCTCCCCATTCTCCTTCTCCACCGAATCGTAAGTTGACAACGCCCTGTTCCTGAACCTGTGCCGTCTGTGAGGCTCTTCTCCGTTCTCACCCTTTGAACAGGGCTCTCCTTCCCGGTTCCCAGACCTTGACCCTCCCCGGTGTCGGGAACGCCGCTCGCCCCGGGCCCCATTGATCGTCCCATTGCCTTCCTTGCCCTGCCTTTCAGCAGAGTGCCGGTGAGTTCGATGCCTACGGTGCTCCTTTTCGGCACCTTCCTCCACTGACCCTCGGCGGTGGTGTCTCTTTCCTCCTTCCTGGCCCCTTGTTCGGTCACTTTTCCCTTCCTTGCTGCACCCTTCCACCTCCTTGCTGCGGCTCCTGTGCTGCCGGTGCCGCTCCTCCTTACTGTTGGTGCCGGACTCCCCATTCTCTTCCTTGGTCACATCACACTTCTCTTGCTCTCCCAGTTTGTCCTTATCCCGATGCCGGTGATGCTTCCGTGGAGCTTCTGCTCCATCAGCAGAGCTGACCTTGCTCTGTTCCACCTCCTGCACGTCCCCGGGGCTCAGCTTGCTGATGTTATTCCTCCCTTCGCCCCTTGGCTCCACCACCAGCGGCCGGTCCAAATGCGTCTTCATGTCAGGGCGGATGTGGAGGGTGGTGGCGTAACGCACCCGCTCCTCGGGATCCAGCTCGTTGTACAGCGCCTCGCAGCTGGCTCGGAAATTGTGCATCCGGATCTGGCTGGTCCTCTGCTCCCAAACTGACTTGGATTTGGAGGAGTTCTGCTGCTTGCTACAGAGGGGAGGAAGGGGGCAAGTTAGTATCAAACTTTGCACCAGTTCCCTATAAAGCAACCACCCCAAAAAATAAAGGAATTTTTCAGCTGAGACAGGGTGTTAGAGGGTAGAGCCAAAGAAGTTATAGGAATGGAGAGAGAATGGCTGGCGGAGAATATGAGCAGGGAAAGCCAGCAGGATCATCTGTGTTAGTTTGCCCCACACGCTTTAGGCACTATGAAACAGGCCCTCAGGAAAGGATTGTCTTGTTTTCTAAAAGGCAGTGATCCCCCTTGAACACCCCAGGCATAGTCTTGAAGGGTTAAAGTCAGTACTCACAGAAACTGTATCGCACAACCAGAGCTTTTAAATAGCCTGCAGGGCTTCCCCCAAAACCACAGCATCTTTCTGTCCATCTGGAAACGTCTGGATGAGCAAATTAGTGTCCAACAAGTAGCAGGAGGAGCAAGGGGCAATTAAACCTGCCCCCAAGGGCCCTACCACCAGCACCTGCAACCAGAAGTGCCCCTCTGCAGGCAGGACAGCCCCTGATGGAACAGGGGACATTTCTCCAAACCCAGGGCATCCAGCACAAGCATCACAGGAGTCTGGAAAAGTACAAGAAAGGAAAACTGTTCTGCATACCAGGGACTGGGGATCACACGCAGATGCAGACAATGCAAGCACCTTTATTCCCTCGAGAGACTTGCTGCTTTTCTTCTGTTACCTACTACAGTGAGAACACCCCATCGACAATGCCTTAATGCTTTGATTCTTTCGGCATGGCACTCGGTTTCTGACCATCACATGTGAATGTGTCACGTACCTAGGCACTGCAGGAAGAGAAGCCTTTTTTCCTTTCCTCCTAAACATTGTCAATCTAATATTTGCAAATTCTGCTTTCCCATAAAATCAAAGTAAACCCCCTGCCCCCCCCCCCCCCCCGCCGCGCGCGGGGGGAGTTCTGGATTTAGCCTGGTTGAAGTTGGCACTTTTTTTCTTCCTTAATGAAACTATTTCTAACAAAAGAGAGGAAAAACATTTTCCTTCCACTGAGCTGCTCAGACATCTCTGTTTGCTACGCATTAACCTGACCTCTGCAGTCGGAGGGGTTGCACAGGGCTCACGAATCTCCACTGCTTCATGCACGCCCCACAAGGCTGTGGAGATAGGGAGGCAGACGCAGTTTCCTTACGTACTTTGTGGGCCTCCCCTGACAATAGCAGAAGGCAGCTTTTGTGTGCGTGCGTGCTGATTCAGAGTGTCAGGGTCTGTCGCCGTGCTCGGACCCCGGGGAGGCAGCATTCAGATGGGCTCACAGAGCACAGCGGGAGCTGTCGGAAAGGCTTTGCATCTCAGGTGCTCTGCTAGGCTTTTTTTTTTTTTTTTTTCTTCTTCAGTGAGGGTGCTGTTCCCTGGTTCTGCTAAAAGAGGTAAAAACCTACTTAAATGTTCACTGCAAATGGGATGAGGGCCCTCAATTTCTCCCCAGAACAAGAGCACAGAGCACAGCACAACCTCCTGCTCTGCATGCAGGCACCAGGCTGGGGTGGGATGCAAGCTCCTGGCCTCCCTGCACAGACTCATAGCAAAGCCAGGGATCATCAGGCAGCTGTCCTGGACACTGCCCCTCCACCAGTGCCTGCACTGAGCCCAGTCTCCAAAGTCAGGCTGGCTGTGGTGAGGAGGAAGGCTGAGGATACAGGACTGGCACCCATCACACAGCACGGAGAGGAGATGCTCAGGATGGGGACTGGCGACCTTCCCTGCTATGAGTGGTCATGGGACTTCTGGATGAAGCCTGTAAAATCCCTCCAAAACATGCACACATCTGCAGCTTCAGAGATTTTCTTCCCGGCTTTTACTGAATTTTAGTTTTGAAAACCAGATTCTCACAGGAGATTTCAGAGCCTCTCTCTCAAGGGTTGAGTCATTTACCTACAAGTGGAGGAATGGTTTGCTCTGACACAAGATTTATCACTTCATGATAACTTTTTTCATTTCTTTACCCTAAGAACACAAATCAGCCTTAAAAGCAAAGCTCTCTCTGGGGCGCTAAAGCTTCCATTGTACTTAGCTCACATTTGGCTGACAGGTGAACTTGCTGCTGGGTGCACACATCACTCAGAACCTGGAGCAATCCAGCAATGCACATGTTAACAAAGCCTATTTTGGTAAAATCACTGCCTTAAAACAGATAGAGATGTTTCAGATTTCTCAGCACATCTGGAAGCGAGATACATCCTTAACACTGTAACAGAGGTGATTGCCAAAAGACTACGACACGCAGCCACCTCCTGGCTTTGGTCACTGACAAGTCAGAGAGCAGGAGGCTCAGAAGGACTGCATCCTTTCTTCTTGCCATATGAAAACTCCTTCCCCCACTTCAATTAAAAAAAAAAAAAAAAAAAAAGGAAAAGGTATAAAGGTGCAGTAAGATATCAATCAGGAAAGCGTGAGGCCAGCCTGTAAGCTCATTATTGCATTCAGACGAGTTGAGAACATCAGGAGCAAGTGACAGCATGCATAAAGGCTGCTGTAGGAAATGGACGTAAAGGAGTGGAGCAGGCGGGTCCCTCTGGGGACCGTGTTGAAGGCTTTTCAGAGAGAAAGCGGCAGCAGCTGGAGGGAACGTGTCGCCTGCTTGTCCAATTACATTTATCTGACTCTTGCTTTCTACAAGTTCCCACAGCAACTGAACGTGGACACATGTGACAGCTTCTTCTCTCCTGTTGCTCTGCTGTACGTCTCCTCAGAGGAGAGCTTTTGAACTTATTTATGGCACAATGGGAACGTCACCTTACAACAAAGCCTGGTTACAGCTGCCTGCCTGTGAGGATATGGTGCCTATGCACACAGCACAAAGAACCACAGAAGAGGGGAAGAAAACATAACTGGGGCAAAAAGATTTCCACTGCTTCCTCCAGAGTTTGGTCCAGTAAATTATTAAATGCTGCATGAGCTGGGCCAGACTCAAACCACCTAAGGTACAAAGCATGATATGCCACAGCATGGTGTGACTTGTCTGCAAAATAGCCAAACTGAATAGAAAAAAGAGAGAAACTCTGTGATAACAAATATTTCTTTCCACAAGAGACAACTATTTATGATTCCATCTCCTTATCTGAAATCCTGCTGTTTGCTTCTTAAAATTCTTCGGAATCCATTAAGAAAATGGCATTGATCATGTCTGATTTACCGGCACTGTGCAAAGCTTAATGTTAATCCACTTTCTTTACAATTTTTTTCATCCCTATTTTCTACGTACAGAATTTCAAACTGTTTAAAGGGGTGCTGACAATGCACTCAGTTTTCAGGTCCTCTGGGCTTGTAATGTTGTAGTAGATACATCTGCTAATATGCTTCTCTGAGAAGCTCCATTGTTTCTGCTTGGATTAAGCAGCCAGCAGTCAAATCCTGGGGCTAGAAAGAAAACCATAAAATTATCGTAGAATGAAATAGAATTCATATTAATGAACCAGTGACTAATACGGGCACAAATAAAAAACACAGCCAGTAACTGTGCAGATCACTAAAGAAAGTGAAGCACGTTTTTAAACATACTCTAATCTTAGGGTATTCCTTAATGATTAAAGATTTTGTTATCGTAACCTTTCAAAAACACAGCTTTAGTTAATGGCACTTTGCTTCCCAGACCTATTGGATTAATTAGCTACATAAATGCAATCTTTAAAATTTTTCTTTAGTAAATAATGAAAACTGACTATGAACATACTAATTTTATGTTTAAAATACCTACATATTAGATGGTGGCTATGAAAGAATATATTGTGATTACAGATGAAAGGGATTTTTTTGTTAAAATACAGTTTAAAAAAATGTGATATAAAAACCCTTTCATCTAAAAATTGTACTTTCTGTCCATAAATTTGGAGAATTTTCACCATGTTTCAATTTTCCACTTGGAAAATACAAATGAAGCATTTCTACCTGGGGTAGGCACATGCAAAGCAGAAGGTTTTCTCTCTGGTTTGATAAAACAATTTTCTTTCAGATGAAGTCACTGCTAGCATTTCAATTTGCTTTGCCCATGACCCTGGGAGTTGCTGCTTGGATGCTTTAGCATCTTTTCTTCTTTATGAGCCACATTTCCTGCCCGGGCTCTCTTGGGAAACGCGCTGTGCTCTCCCACCGAGCTGATGTGGCAGTGTGCATCGCGGAAACACCATTACCAAGGATGAGCATGGAAAACACTGTCCAGTCTCTCCCTGTATTACTCTTGAATTTGATTTTTCTTTGTATATATTAGATTTTCTGATATTTCAGTTTCTCAAAAAGAAACTATCTTCTTTCATAATGTTTCTCCTTAAGTTCTTTGGCTAGAAAAACTAAATTTTGAATATGACCTAGATTTAATATAATACTGGCCACATATCACACCCTCATATTCAGTAAATTGCTGGTGAAACTTGAAATGCCTTTCAAACTCTCATAGACATCAACTTCCTAGATCAAGAAAGTTCACTAAATTCAACATTTTGATACATATATATATTTTAAATATTATCACCCTCAGACAGAATTTCTACTTCCTTTCCCGCTCTTTTAGACAAATCCAAGAACTGTGACTGCAGACTGGCTTCACCCCATCCCCTGAAGGAGCTCCTTTGGCAGCAGGTCAAATCTGGGCCAGAGAAAGGCTTTCCTCCACCAGCCGGCCAGCCCTGCAGGGTCTGCCACCACAGGTGAACGTCAGAGAGAGGATTTCCTAAAAACTCACTAAGTGAGGAGTCAGCTAAGCAGCATTAAGTCAGCTGAGACCACTGAGAAAAACTTGCTAAGCCACAAAAAAGCTGCTGATGCCCCTGCTGACCACAGGTAATTGGTCCCAGCAGGAGGAATAATCTGGGATGGTCAAGGAGGACCAAGCCTGGTGCCACTGCAGCATCAAGCCCTTCAGCTGGTGCCTTCAGCCAGCGTAGAGGCAGAAAGCTTCCAAAATGCGTCTGAACAAAAGTTTGGAAAGCTTTGCTGTTTCATTACCACTCCCATGGGGTGTCCATGGCCATGATTTCCTCCAAGCAGTAGAAATTATCTGCTGCCGCTTAGTATTTGACAGCTGCTGTGTCGCTTGTTTTTATACAGTTCTGCAATGATGCAGAGTTCATCCAAGCTTCCTGGTGTTAACGTAGCAGAAGTTTTGCTGCTTTCAGCTTAACATTTTCCTAAGGACAAAAGGATTTCACTCAACCATAGCTCACCCGCCTGCATGCTGCTTCCTATCACTCTAACATGATGTTTATATATAAATATATATATAAATATATCTATGTATCTTTGTACATATTTATACATATATCCTGGAATTAGCATCAGAAAGTGACTCACTTTTTTTGTTGTTGTTGTTAAGAAACTAGCTTGGACATTTTTCCTCTAGGTTCTTACCTATTTTTCTAAGGAAATTTTTAAAATATCAAAGAAAGAATATGGAAAAACAAACAAACAAGAAAATAAACCCCCAAACATCTATCTCAAAAGGGTGTTGAATAACCCTGGTTCTTTCAAAAGTCTCGATTTGCAGATCTTGGTTCTCACTGATGTTAAAGGCACCAGGACTTTTATGCCATTTGAGCTATGCAGAGGAGAAAAAGAACAGGAATGTTTTGCACCTTTTAAAAGCTTTTTTAAACAATTAGACTACTGCTCAACTTTCATCCGTGCACAAAAACTAGATGCCTGTTCAGTATAATTACAGCAATAACACTCACAGTGGGCAGAAAAGAGTAGTATAAAGGCATCTTGGACCAATGCTGGCTTTCACCAGGGATAGGGAGACCAAAATACCTGCAGTTACCTGAGAGGAGTGGTTCCACTTTATTTATTTGAATTTAATATAAAAAATACAACTCTAACCATGACATTTATACTGAGTGTACGAGACCTCCAGATGCCTTTATAAATTACTGCCCAGACAGCGCATAGAAATATTAAATACAATGCAAATTATATTTGCCTCTACACCAGGGCCTCTCCACATGACTGAAGAGAAGTGAAGTGGGTTCGTACGTAGAGAAATGTGGTTTAAGCTGCAGTGATTTTGTCAGTTTGGCTAGCACAGAAAAGTGCAGGCAAAATGAAAGCATCTGTAAGCAGCATATATTGAAAAGCCACCCTAACACAAGCCCAGATATACATTTTTTTTTCAGTAAAAATTCATTCTCTTCAGAGAATGGATGTGAGTCATAAGAGCCAGAGATGCCTCTTTCTATTCTGCACTGTCTCTATTGCTGGTGGGGAGTTAGCAACAGACCTCAATGGCAAACACAGCTGAACACAGGCAAATCCTCCTGCTAAGTGGATTTTAGTTCCTGCAGTTTGATTTTATCTTTTTTTAATGGTAGCTCCAGAAGTTTGGAAAAGGAGCCAAACCCTCTGTTCTCTCTAATTTTATTCTTAACTGTCCAAATGTGGCCTCAGATGGGTTTGGTGCAACTTCTGCTGGTGTGCACTCGAGTGCCGGGAGGTGAGGTACTGGGCAGCACCTCTCCAGCATCACCACCTTTAACCACGCACTCCGTTGCCCCCCTTGCCCTCCTCCCTGACAAGTGCAAGGCAGGATGAGACCCCCAAAAGGCAGCTGGCCACTCCCTGCACTTTTGTGCCTGCCCAGAGTCCCAGAAGCCAGGCAATGCATTGGGAAAAATGAGCCAAAAGCATTCCTGGTGTAGTTTCCTCCCCAGTTTTCCACTGTACCAGTCCTGTGAGGTCTCAGATGGTGCATTTGTCCCACCAGAGCCCTTAGCACAGGCACCTGCTTTTGCCAGATGCAAAAGATCAGTCTTGGTCAGAGAAACTAAATCCACATGCTGTAGCAACCCAAGTGTGCCTGAGATCCATCAGTGGACCACCAAAACACAGGGAACAAGGCAGCAGGGAACAAGGAAGGTGTTAGGAAGCTGGTGGAAAACCTCCTTTGCTTCACTGTGCCTTTGGCACGCTGAATCCTGCCATGGTGCATATAAGGACAAACCCACGAGCATTCAAATTGCACTTACTTGTCTCTCCAAAAGCATTAAAGAAGAAAGACAACGTCAAACGGTAACAGTATAACTCAAAGCAACGACGCTAAGATGGGTGGATGACAAGCTGGTGACAAGTTTTGTTGTATTAGTCGGCGGGGAACGATGGTTATTTTCTACAAACCTGCATCGGTGTCAAAGCGCACCCGTGATTCACAGCAAAGCCAGCAAGATTTGGTTGTTAGGAGATGTGTGAAGTGAATGGAAGATCTACCACTGTGTTTGCTCAACCACGGGTACATAGGAGCTTGCCAAGTGCCTCATTTTTGCCATATCTGTAGCATTAAGCTCCAGCTCAGGAAGGTTAGAGAGCGCAGGTATAACCCATGCTCTAAGTTTCCCAATGATATTTATGCAGAGTTTTCCAATTTGGTCTCGCTCGGGCCCTAATTCCAGAAGTTTCTCCTCCAGCTTTCATTTAAAGAGCACACTCATGGTGGGCACCCATTCTCCTATTGAACCCTAAGCGCAAACACTAGTGGAACATCAAAGCCATCAGCCCAGTGCATAATAAACACAGAGAACAAAAATACAAGTGAGAACAAGACAAACCACCAAATGAGGGCAGAGGGGAGAACAGGGAAGATAATTAAGGAAGGAACAAAGGCAAATAATTAGGGGGATGGGAGGAAAACAAAGGGAGGAGGAAGGAAAAATCACAGTCAATGTACAAAACACTACAGAGTTGCTCACGATCAAATCACAAGCATTATATGGCAATGTCGCACACCTTCCAGTCCTTCCACCATATGTTGGTCTGGAGGCTTTCCACAATGATGGGAATGATTTTTGGAAAAAACAAGGGGGGAGTGAAGGCATCAGGAGAGGGGGAAATAGGGAGGTTTATAAATATAGAGATATATATATGATAAATCCATTTACTGAATATTGTAACAGAGAGCAACTCACGGTGAATTTACGCTGGAGACTGACGAGCTGCGAGATACAGTACCTCGAGTTTGCTTTACAAAACTGCACATGCAAAAACAAAACAAACAAAGAAAACAAAAAGTGAGAAAAAAAAAAAGAAGAGAAACTATAAGAGACATCGGGAGGAGACTCATACAGGCTGTGTCCTATCGAATGCAGACTGCAGCGTGCATCTTGGTAGGAGATCAGGCAAGCTTCAGAAAGTGTGGAAGCCACAGACACACCACCTTCTAGTCGACAGGGAAACAACCAAAGAATCAAAATGGAACCAAAAGGGAAAAAAATTAAAAGGTGAACCAAAAGCCACACAATGACATTAGGACTTTATGCCTCCATATGCTATACTCACAAAATCAAAGTCCTCCGCAGAAGTCATCTTTAGGACCTCAGGGTAGAGGTCTTTGTAGGAACAGATGGTGATTGCTTTTACAGCTGTGCTGCAAATCATTACTTCCAAGTGGGAGCGGGATGCAAGACCGCTAATTCCCCCTCCGGCACCACAAGATGAGAGGAGGAAGCCTGAAAGCAGTGAAGAGCACGGGCCGGAGGGAGGACCCCGGGCCATGCCTGGAGAATCAAAATCCAGCTGAGCTCCAGCAGCTGGTGCCAGGCTGCTTCGCCTCGGTCCTTGCTCCAGGTGGGCTCTCCAGGGGCACCTACCTCTCTCCTCTGCCAGGCACAGGGACGTGTCTGAGCTCAAACCATCCGAGTACGGCTCACCATGTCTAAAAACCCTACGTCTGCTGCAGCTCAGGCAGGGAATTACACGATATTTAAAGGAACTTGTTTCAATTCACGTGTAATTTTGTAGATTCTCCTCCATTCAGTGTGTGTTTGGATAAATGCCATTACACATGGGGGGTTCTGAATATGGAAATAGCCGAATTACACAGAAGAAAAAAAGACTTTATTCTTCCTCTGGCAGAGAATCTACACAAAACCAGGACTCTAAATATCTTGATAGATCTTGGCTTGAGGCTCTAATGTTTCACAGTTACAAACAATCATTTTTATAAATCTACATCATCTGAAGAACCCTCTCAGATGACAGAAGACAAAATCCCTTCACCTCCTGAATTTGCCTTTTCAGTTGCAGCAGTTTTTCCTGCTTCCCTGAGAGCTTCAATCTGCTAACAATCAGTGTTATCAAGCCAGAAGATCCAATTAAAATCTAATGTTCTTTGGATATCATATGAGTAGAATTTTAAATATACATTTCCTTAAAATTACCAGAATATCCTGAACAGAAACGCTGGCCCATGTGAAGTATATAACACAACCACCCAAAGGCCAAGAAAACCACAACAAATGTAAGCGGCATTATGAAAAGTGTTTATAAAAGTTTCATTTGGAGCAAATCATCTGCTGTGCAGCCAGGTAAAGCATTCTGCCCCAAATTCACTATTTCTATGTTTGTACCTAGCCAAAGAAAAGTGGGGCAGGAATCAAAGTGGGGTTGCATGCTCTGCTCGTTTGCCAGGGAAATTGCTCCCAGGTTGCTCAAGCTGGGGACCCCTTTGCTTCTTGGCTGGATGACAAAGTCTCAGTATGGCAACTGAACCCTGTGGAGAGCAAGCCCCTGCCTGCACAAATGCTTGAAGCATAGGTAAGAGATTTCTTGGGCAAAACAGGTGGAGAATGTGTGATGGAGGAGAATGTACCGGGCTGCCTTAATTTACCTGGGAATCAGCACCAACATCATGCAGTAACTGTGGAAATGTTGCTTTTAATTGCTAAAATCAGCTCTCAATATCCCTTGGCAGAAGACTTGAATGAATTTTTGCATTTATCCCTGTCTTATTTGGTGCAGTGCAGGATGGAGGCCATGCTGTGATCCTACCAAACATCCTTGTAACTTGGACAGGCAACGTTATGCAAGTCCTGCAGCACTCCAGGTTCACTTCTCTGCTCTCGTTCCTGGAGTGTTTTTTTTTCTGAAACTGTGACCGACTACATTTTCACTGGAACTGTGGAGAGGAAAGCTGGGAAGCCACGACAGCCACCTTTTCTGAATCAAAATGACAGAAGTACTCGAGCTTTGCTCCGTGCTACTTACCATCCGAGAGGGACACAGAACAAGAGCGCACCTTTCTGTGTAGCTGTTTGAGTCACCGTTATACCAACAGCAAGGGCAAAAAGGTAAGCTAATGGGAAGAACCACAGTACCTCACACATCAACACACGTCGGGGGGGGGAGAAGAAAGGGAAGAAGTCACAAGCCAGCAAGAGAAAAAGAACACCTCTGCTAGTCTACGCACCATTGAGCACAGGAGGTTTCATGGGCGGGGTGTTCAGGCATACTTCTTGCTGGGTTCTGTTGGGTACCGGCAGCCCAACAGGGATTTTGAAACAGACCACAGTATTCCCAAGACAAAAGGAAAACATGGAGTCTCTGAGATGGAAAATGTCCTAAAGAAACAAAGCAACCCTCCCCTCCCTTCATCCCCAGACCTGTACAAAAGGGACAGACACCTCAGAGAAGTCACTGAAATGATGTGCCACCTCTATTTGCTCTCAGCAGCTTCCTAAGGAGTAGTCAACTCACTTGTGTTACCAGGCAGTATCTACCTGTAGGCACACAATTAAGATGCCGACTGCTTGGAACAACCATGTGAGGGACCAGCAGAAACCAGTCACGGCCTGGAGAGAGGAAGAGGTCTTTTGGGCTTGGAAGACTGTGCTGAGAAGCATGTCAAGCTTTGAAAAATGGTAGTGGTCAGTCCCATAGACAGTGTTTAGCTCTGGTGCCCAAGTTTCATGAACTGCCTCTGCTACTTCCTACAAAGTTTCATCCATCACATCTGAGAAACTCATCTCTCATCCAGAGCTAACCCCCTATACCTAATGCTTATATTGTTTCCTTGTGTCTGGCTACCACTATAACACATTGCCATGTAGAATTAAAAACAAACCTAAGGAAATAAATGCTAGAAGTTTCACTCAACATGACTTAGACTTGACTACTTAGCAGGTTCCTACAAATTTAGCATTTGCGTGCTGTTGTGATTGCTTTTTAAAGACTCTTCCAAAGAAAAGGTGAAGGCAGGCCACTGGAAAATACACAGGAACAAACAAACGCAGAGGCTGTTTTAGCCACCAGTTCAGAATCCCTGAGCAGCCATGGGAAGGACATGTGCTTTGGGGCTCACTGACTCTCCAACTGGTCTGCTGGCCCGCGCAGGGCACCCGTGCCATGTGTGTGTAGCGTAGCCCCTTTTGTACGGGACATTGGTGCAGCTCTGGCTGGAATAGAAAAGGCAGAGGAGGTATCCAAATGCAAATGGGAGTTCAGGCTTTGGGTTGGCAAAGAGGCAAGTTAATCTACAGAATGTAAAACTATTTGCACTGGGGTCTTTGTGCTGGCCATGGAAATAAGCCCGGCAGCTCTCCCTTCCACTGGCACCTATCCAGTGGGGACCTTTGCACATTCAGCACCTCAGTAGTTGCCCCATTTTCCCCCCTGCTCTGTTCTCACCGCCGAGGAAGCTGCACCAATGGCTTGCTCTAAAGACCCGTCGGTCAGTACAGCGGCTCAGTTCGAGAGGCTGAGTGGTTTCGATGTTGTACAGAACAGAGGGTCTTAAAGACAATGCTGGGCAAACTGGACAAACCCAGAAACTCACCTCCAGAAACAACAAAGCAAGGAAAATGCTAAACAGAAAACAAAAATCACAAAAATAAGAATGAAACAATGGGCTAAAATTAAAACGCAGTAACTTATGTTAAACAAATATTCTGTTTTAAACCAAACATTGCAACAATGACAAAAACAATGTACCATCCTAATTTTTTCATCCTGAAAATCCACAAAACAAAAAAGCCCACTCAGGATAGAGTTCACCAGGTGAAGAAAAAAAAGGTCAGAAACATCCATTCCTGCAATTCCCTTTGTTGGAGCTAGGGGTAAGTCATAAAAATCCTGGGAGAGCAAAGAAGTAGGAGCAATAAACCAAGTGCAGGTAGAATATTGTAATAAAGCACCTTGAATCAGCTGCAAGATAGATACCTGGATGCTACTGTAATAATGAAAAGATTATTAAGCAGATCCCCATGACACAGCAGCACTTCACCATCTATCAACCATCACACACACATAGATTCAAAGGCACCACCTCAGACCCTCCAAGCAGGCTGACATACTGAATCAGCAACCAGGTTCATAAGCCTATGAAATTATATTTTGCAACCGATGCAATAAATTGAACGTTTCCCAGAGCTGGGTTGTTGAGAGGCTCAAATGGCAGAGGAGAGCAGATGAATCAGAGAAGCAGATGAGAGTGCAGATAAACTGCAGGGTCACGAGAACGCAAATGTGGAGCGCACGCTGTATTTGCACAGGAAAGATGCCAGGGGTGGAGAAGCAGATACAAGGCTACGGAGCATGCAATGGCCTGGAAGGAGGCATAGAGGAAGATGTACTCTCACAGTCCTTGATATGCGACTGAAAAAGGAAAGAAGCAAAACAGCAAGCACAGCACCTCACCGGTGAAACAGCAGAATGGCCATTAGGACTCTTCACCAGCCTGAGCTCGTCACCTCTGTGGGAGGTGGACAAGCACATCAGGAACGTGAATATCATGCCTGAGGAAATGCAAGTCACGGTGCCCTCTGCTTCAGCACCTGAGAGACCTGGTTTTGTTGATGAGGCAGAGAAAATGTTGATGTTCTCAGAATGCTAACCCATGCTATATATGCCTGTTGCTGTAGAAAATTGTTTTCCTACATTTTGAAAATAAAATTGAATCAGAAATCCAAACCCAATATTCCTTAGGACAAACTGATGGGGTAGACCCCCAGACGGGACTGCAGCAGGACCTCGGTAGCTAAGTCCCAGTTTTTCCCTGCTCCTACTCACCAGTCACTTAGGGGAGCCCAAGCTCTACAGGCATTTGCTTTTGGCAGTGATATTTCCACAAGCCAAGAATCTTGTTTCCAAGACCTTTTCATTCTCAACAGCGCTGAGCCACTTGCTGTACCTCACGCCTATGCCCTGGTAGGATCCTATCAGCATGTCCATGCCTGAATCACATCAGAGCTTGATCCGACAGGTCTTGCCAAGAACTTGGCATCTGCTCCACTTTCTGTACCACTCTGTAGCTTAAGACCATAAGAAATGAAGCAAAGGGGTACATCTGGATGTCAATCATGGGTCCCTATCATCAGCCCTATTATGCTGCATAATGGTATCTCGGGGATCAGTGCTGTAAATCCAAAAGCTGTAGCTGCTAAGCCCTTTTGGAGCTCTCACTATGGGTTAATTTCTATACTAAGCATGACTTTGGCATGCACTCATTAAACATCTTTTGGATCATCGTCCAACAATCCATCCATCTATTAATCTATTGCAAAATACCCCACTTCTCCCTTGCCTTCTCCTGACTCATTTGGTCATCACCCTATTGACCTTATGCTTTTTTTAAAAAGAAATAGTTTTTTTTCCTCCCCCAGAAAACTAAAGCCCTGCATGCCTTGTGAGTGGCTGTGTAAGCACCTCGCTGGCACTACAGCAGAGGGGACTGGAAGCCAGGTGACAGTGGTACACCGATGGCCTCCCATGCAGCATGCCTGATGTCCTGGTTAGTAGATGTAGAAGCAACTGGTTGCACTTCTAAAAGTATTCACTTGTAAGCCTGAAGACATAGCAGAGAGGATCTGGACAGACACCATTTGAGGCAAAAGAATTTTGCCTCACTTTCAATTTTGGTCACAAAACTGGCCCTGTGATATTGAAAACCAGGTGAAAGCCTGGTGACAAATCATGGAATAAAGGTTATTTTACGTAACTGACAATGTGGTGTGAAATCATAGCTCTGCTATAGCACTTCATCTGGTTTCTAAGAAATTCTCACGTGCACTGTGCTTTTGATTAAAAAGAAAAGAAATAGAAGACAAATAGAATAAGTGTTATCATCTTGTGTTATAAAATAACAGTTCCAGGAAATTCAACAAAAAAGCAAGAGCAAGTATCCTCATATGACTTCCTGTCAAGACTGGACTGAACATCATTGTAAGAAAAGGATTATATTTAAAGCCAACAAATAGACATGGCATAAATAGGAGATTATAAGAGTAATTGCAAAATAAAATGGTAAGAAGAATAAAATAGTCAAATTAACAATATTCTTTCCCTTCATATATAATGAGCTGGCTCCATTTAGCCTATTGTCCGGGCTGAAGTGGATTAAACTTCCCCTAAAAAGGTCTCACGGGGATCTTTCTTTATTCCAGATCCTTTGGAAAAAAACTGCACAGGAAATTCATTTTTCTGTGCTTCAGCTTCCCTAGACCTAGGAGGTCTCCCCTGCAAAAAGGTATTGGAAAATACCAGCAACACTCAGCAAAACATATTTTTGATGTTGCTTATCCTGGTGCTGATTCCAGAAGAGTTAAATGAACCCCTAACAAGAAACCAGTAAATCTACCCAAGGCAGGCACATCTGAAACACAGGGCCATCCTCCCATGCAGGTAGAATTCTGCTCTGACCTCAGTGACATCTGGACAAGTATTTCCACCTACAAATAAAAGTTTCACTTCAGTTTAGATCAGTATATGTGAAAAAGTGGGCCCCAAAGGAATATTTTCTAAGGATTCTTCCTGTGCATACGTCTACATCCATGTACTACAGAAAAACCTGCATTTGAAAATGCAAATGTATGTTATAGCTATGAACCAGTGACTGTTCATGTATGTGACTTTATTAATTCCTGCAGTCTAGTCTTTCAGGCAACAAAGAGAGAACATTCAAGCTCTTTTTTTTTTTTTTTTTCCCTTTTTCTCCTTTCTGATATTTTTTTAGGATACGTTTGCTCTTGAATCCTCTACACAGAAATCATCAAACAGTATTTAATATAAAATATGCACACATACCTCTCAGAATTACAAATCCAAAGTGAAATGTTAACACTTCACCTGGTGAAATCTATCCTAGGACAGCTTAAAAAAAGAACCAACTTTCTAAAATATGGTTATTTACAGCAAGGTAAAAGATGACACATTACAAAGGAAAAAAAAAAAAAACAAAAAACAAAAAACTAAAAGAAGTACTTCAATCCATGGTTAAGCGATCAGTGCTGAAGTATTCAGTCAACCTACAGCCCTGTCAATAACAGAGATGGCATAAAAAGGCTCACAGAGTACTACGGGATGACTCCAGTTGAATAGACATATAACGACACCGAAGAACAGAAACCACACGATTAAGGTCCCAAATAATAAAACAACGCTTACGCGGCTATGGAAATGTTAGCTGCCGACATGGGGCTGACTTCTGCTACTTCCTTGGCCTTCTGCAGGGCGAGCTTTTGGTTGGTGGCTTCCTCCATCTCCTCCTCGTCCTGGTGCAGAAATTCAAGACAAATCAGAGCATGCATCACATAATGACATTAACCGCAGCTCCCTGAGGCATGGGTGTTGTGTGACTGTCACCACTGTGCTGTGAGGACAGCGGATATTCATTAAAGTAAGGCAGAATTTCATAACTTCTTGCAAGGACCTCTGGGTATGGTTTTGCTGTCAGCAAAGAGATGAGAAACACAAGGTCTGCTCAAGTGCTTGGTGCATTTTTTGCTGGGAACACATCTCCCTCATGAAGCTGTCTTACCTCTTTTGGGTCTCTTCTTATCCCTCAGGGGTCTGGCACAGCAGGGAGAGACCTGAGCAGAGGTGTGACATTTCTGGGGTAAAGGCATCCCCCTTTATTTCAGACTTGCACATGTGAAAACACTCAAAAGCCTACGTCCTACTGAAGTGCATGAGACAGACTCCTAAAGCCTTTGTGACTTCTTGCCAACATGACTTGTCTGAAACAATAATCCCAATAAACACCACAGGATTTGACTGGCTCTGCTCACACTAGTTTTATCCCAAATATTTCCACTGATTTTAGTTGAATCACTGTGAATGTACAGGGTGCAGTAGAAAGGAGAAGATGTTGAAGTGTAGCTGATAGAGCTGTGCAGATCAGAAAGCTGGTCATGTTCATTCTTTCTGCACACCCCTCAGATCTCATATTTGGATTTTTATTGTTATTGCAAGTTCCCTCAGAGTCAGTCTGTGGTTTATTTTCTCCTACGTGGTGTAATTACTAGAGAAATAACACTTAAAGTCAGAGTGTAACTGTAGTTTCTTAACAATTGGATGAGGACAACAGACAAAACAGGATGCCATTCAATTCCCGTAGTCATATGGGTTAAACTTCCTTTGAAGTTTTCTAGACAGTCAAATTACATAGTAAAATTGGGGCAGGAGAAATACAGACTCTGGTGGTAATGTCAGCACCATCATTTGGGGTGCTGAACCACATGCCAAGACAAGAGCAGGCACAGGCTCCTCTGTCAAACGGCCTGGGTCTGCATCTGCTCCTCAGAGGTAACGCTGTGAAACAGTTATGTTGAAAATAATGAATGCAGACAGTAAGACATCTAACTTTGAAAATGGAAGGCACAGAGATTTACCCATCCTGAATGCCATATGCATGATTCCTTGCTCTGACTTTTTTTTTTTTTTTTTGCTTAAACTGAATTTATTTTGAAACTGTTTTCTTTTTCTCTTTTAGGAGAAAAGATAGGAAATTAAACAAAAAATATGTTACTGTTAAGCTTTCATATTTTTTGAATTTCTCCCTTTCCAAATATTAGCAAATCTGTTAAAAAAAAAAAAAACTAAAAAACTTAATGTAGTGAATACAGAATGAGGTAACAAAAAAAGCCTTGCTGAACCATTATACAAAGTCACCAGTCAATATTCCTCAGCAGCCATCTTCCAGTAAATTTATCAGCATTTGGGATGCTACCTGTACATCTAGGGTATCTGAGGACATAAATCTTTCAAGAAATAAATTCCCAATAACGCATCTTTGGGGGTTTTCTCTTCACTCAGCAGGTATCTTCAAGTCGTTTCTTCTTTTGAGGACTCTCCAGGGCTTTTATTTTTTATTTCTGTGCACCTCAAGCACCGGGTGCAGATTTGAGCATCTTTTTAGAAGTTCTAGCTTCTACTCCATTCTCCCCAGTGCATCCAAAATGCAATGGAAATATTCATTGTCATAAATGCAGCCATCCCTAACTCAGAGCAAGCACACTCTTTAGCAGATGACTGCTTAATAATATTTCTGCAGCTCCTTCCACCAAGAGATTTGCAATCCCTCTACAAACACTAATTAATTCTCTGCCTGGTACGTGCCCTGCGATGTCTCATGGGGGCAGAGGCTCATCCTGCTCTGCTTGAAGCTAGCAGGGGTGATGGTGCACGACTGAGGCAAGCTCTGAGCTGTGACGGTGACTTCAGTGCCACCTCTGGGAGCTCCATCATCACCCTCATGGATGAAGGCGCTGGCTACAAGGACAGCTCCCTCTTACGTTTCCTTTCTGTTTTCTAGAGCTCTAAATCTTCACCGAAACCACAGTTTATCATATGGCAAAGCTTGTCTTCAGAGCTAACTGTAATTATGTGCATAGTTAACACTGACTGTTCTTCATTAAACTCCCCCAGTTAAAGACCTCTCCGTTGGGATGGAGGAGGAGTCCCCACGGCTGTTATTCCTCTGATTCCTGAGGAATTCTGGACTAATTTTATATAAAATTCACACATCCCTCCTACTGCATGCTTTTATATGGCTTTCTCGGAGATCGCTGGCAGGGTGCAGAGATCAGAGAACACGTCTGGAGCTGGAAGGTGTTTAGGAAAGCCGAGGGCTGCCCTGCTCAACCACCCGCGGCAGCTCTCTGTGCCAGTTCAGCCAGGATGAAGAACAGCATGCCGTGTCACCGAAGAGGAAGCAAATCTGGGGGCAATTTCAGATTCTACTCTGAATAAGCAAACAGGAAGAAAAATCTGCCAGTAGATGGAAATAAAGAGAGCAGGCAACCCAAAAGATTCATGACGGGTTTGAGAAATGTCTGGAAACAACAAGGGGAGAGTTCAAGCAAGGGAAAGTCAGAGCCAGCATGGAAGGAGGAAGAGTAGACCTGGGGATGGAGGGGCAGAGGCTGGAGAAGATTCTTTATATAGTAAAAGCAAAGAAGGTGGCTATTATTTTTTCCCCTTAAATGAGTCATCCCGAAGTACTGGTGAGTTTTATAACAGCCATCAGATGATCAAGCTGAAGTTAAATATAGCCACAGCTCCGATGCTCCCTGGTACAGGTCACAGGGCCCAGCTAAGGCTACCAAGTAAATGTTCAAATGCCACAATAAATGAAGTCCAAATTCGCATCCAGAACTGGAACTGTTGGTCGAAATGTTTTGGTCCTGAAGGTTAGCTGGGAAGCTTTCTGTCCTTCCAAAATAGAGGCAGTTGCAAACCACTTATGGCGTTCCCACACTACATGCAGCACGGATCTTGACTAGTTTTACAGTGTAAATGTCAGGGAAGTCTCCTGAGATCAACTGACTCCTGAGTAACTTAATTATACCTCCAGGCCATTTTTGGTTTTGCATGATCATATTTACTTAGCCATAAATCCCTCATTCTCCAGGTATGCTATACAATTGAATTATTTTTTATGTTTTTCTTCTTTTGAAATCCCCACAGAATTTTGGGGATCATAAATAAAATTAAAGCAAAAGAAAAAAAGTTTCTCAAGAAGCGTTATGATGTTGCAATGTTGCTGAATCCATTAATATTTAATTATATTTTGTAAACATCAACAAAGTTAGGTTACTAGCTGTTCCAGTCAGCTACTGAAATATTCAGAAGGGAGCACTAAAAAGATTAAGAAAGGAATAGGATGAGTTTCAATACCCAAGAACTGTGCAGGGCCTGATCCTCTCTCAGCACATACCAGGGATGCCCGTAAGTCTCCTGAAGGTGCTGGGAAGATGCATGCCTCTGGGCTCAGCCCTGAGCTGCATTGTAACAGAGCAGGGAGGCAGAAGACGGTCTCACAGACAAAGGAACATTCATTATCCACGCTTCTTGCATGGCCTGCACTGGGCATCAGCTCTCGGGAAACAAGGCTAAAGCTAGGAGCTGAAGCCAGTAACATGACAGAAAGGAGAGCTGGTAAAGACAAGCTCAGCCACAAGAGACGTGGATTTCAGCTGGGAAGAGTTGGCTGCTTCCATCCTCAGCAGCTGGAGTGGGATAGGGAAAGCCTTGAAATCTCTAGGTGTCCCTGGACTGCAGTGCTGCATCCCGTACCCATGCACTACTGCACCTTTCTACGGCTCTAAAAAGAGAAAGCACCCCTGCGAGCCACTGCATAAATACACGGATAGTGATCCTCTTACCCGACAGGGAGCATACAAGCTCAAGTTTGTAAAATATAACCGCTAAAGGGGATGCGGTGCTTTTGGAGCCAGCAAGTCTTTGACTTATGGCCATGGGAGCAGCACAGCAATGGGGTGTGCATATCTGCATCCACTTGGTGAGAGCAAGCAAAAAATGTGCAAAGACAATCTAATGCTGCCTCATAAACATGACTGAGCGTGCTACAGTGAGAAATCAAAAGTGTGCAATAATGTGAACACAAACTGCAGTATTTGGACTCCTTCCTGCACAATACAGAGGCTATACTTTTTTTTCTCTCTCTCTCTCTCTTTTTTTTTTTTTTTTTTTTTTT